>OX638372.1:80822893-81157893 GCA_951812925.1 Calliopum simillimum | reverse complement strand
CTTCAACGATTTGTGCTCACTGCTTGATAAAAGTGAGGTCATAAAACAAATTGATTTGGAGTGTGATGTCACGTTGGCTTTGCTTTGCTGCAACTTAACGCGGCAATCCTTCTTCATATGGCCTCGCTTCTTGCATCTATGACATATGCCAGTGAATTTCTTATGTTCTCCAGAAAACGCTGCAAATTTATCAGTTTCCGTTTGACCACTATCCCGGTCTATTCGTTTAGCTTCTTCAGCCAAAAGTCGCTGCTTCACCAGGTAAGATCTTCTTCGCTCATATTTTCAAGAGCCGTAGCAACTGAGTCAAAAACATTGGGTAGGGTTGCAAATAATTGCGCCACAATATCATTTTCAGTAACGGTTTGTGAGGGTGATGATGCATTAATAAAAAAATTACTTTTAGTTGACCGACTTAAAAGTTGCGAACAACTTAATAATTACAAGAAACTAACGTCCACCTCAAAAGTTGCGCGTTGCCTTTAAGTTTCATTGTAACTGCACACCCAAGACACAACCCTTTTGTTTAAACTGTGAATAACCAATGTATATGTTATGACATGTGAAAACGTGGGATCGAGGCTAATGTCTGCCTTGTTTCCGGAATAGATCGCCCCTTATTCTGTGAGAAAGCCAACCGCGAAGACGTGATTGCAGTATATAGTGCTGAAAAATAATTAATCGAGTTTAATTTTCTAAAGTGGTGCACGGTCACCGAAAAAGTAGTAAAATCACACTGTTTTGTCGCGAAATATTTCATCAAATTGAGCGCGTTATAAGTTTTTGCCAAATTCGAGAAATTCTTATACGTAATATCATACGTCGGATAATTTATATATATACACCCGGACAGACATAACTTTGTACAGTGGAGTCCCAAGCCTGTACTTGCGAAGTACCAACCGACTCCAGAAGCAGCACAGGCAGCAGAGTTTCAATCATCCAGAAAAATTTCACGAGACTTTCTACACATGGAACACCTCACAGCCTCATCGTAAGCCATGCTGCAGATAGTTCAACTTCAGCCATAAATGCAACGAAGTGGTCAATCAACGAGCAGAAGGAACAGATAAGATTTTTTTTTACTTTTTTCATCCAAAATTTTCATACGCATAAAGGTATATTTCCAAAAAAAAAATACATATACCTGTGATTAAAATTTACAAAACAACTAAAAAACTTAAGTAACATGACACTCCAGTCAAAATAGGTTTGAATAATAAATATCATAATGGATCATATTTACCTAGAAGAATAACCTAACCTAAAATATAGAAGAAAAAAAAAAAACTATTAATATACTATGATCTTATACTTAACATAAATCGCAGCATAAAGCTAATATAAAGCAGTTTAAATTCTTAATGCATTTATGGCTATGCTACTAATAACAAATACTTAGAAATCTTAAAATTTACTTAGATTAGAAGTATACATACTAAGATAAAATAATAAGAAAATTAAAATTTGCATATAATAAATCGAAATCTTTGCCAATTTCTTTCGATATTATATCGATTTTGGAAAAAAAAAAAAAACAAAATTTACAAAATAATAATGGAGTAACGAAAAAAAAATATATGGAATTTTAATGATTTTTTTTTTTTCTTTGAATGAACATTACATACTTAATTACATTTTAGATTATAATAAGAAATAAAGATTAAGATTCATATATGCTTATTTTCATATAAATATCCTAATAAGGTCTGCCATCACTGTGTACGATCACTCCAGATACTTAAAATTTTTTTTGTGAAAATGTTTTTGTTGTAAACCATAATTAAAATTTATGAATGGAGGAATTTTTTTGTGAATTAGATTTTAATAGAAGAAAGCAAAATTGGAAAAAAAAGAGAGAAGAAATCTCATTGACATTTTCATAAAGAAAAAAAGTATCAGAAACAAAAACAAATTGCTTGTAATGTTAATAACATTGATTTACCAGGTTCTACGATACATCTCCAACAACAAACATCAGGCCTGCTGTCGCTGTCGGAGTGAGTATAAGTGAGTAACTAAATTCTATGTTTTTTATGCGCTTTCCGTAATGCTCTTAGTTTTTGTTTCTCAAAAATTTTACAAAATATAAAGGTAAACAAAAGAAAGAACTGCACCAAAAGTGCAAAGTAAAATATTTTTGTTAGCTCTTCTTCTGGTTTTGTTTTGCTCAGTATGTGACATTTAATTTTGCATAGAGCTAATTCCCAATGAGTTAATAAACAAATAGACATGCTCTAACTATAATAGAATTAAGTTTATGAATACTTAGTATATCGTTATAAACATTTGTATTTTTTTTTTCTTAACATAAATATCTATTGGAACTATAATACGTTAAGACATTTTTCAAAAAAAAAATATGCATCCGATAAATTTTCTTTTTGTAAAAAAATTTCTCACTGCTAAATTTCTTAGGCTATGAGCATTGTTCATAAGTAATTTTTTTTATCTTTATTTAAATAAAATATTATAATGTTTACAAAAATGCATTCTGTGTAGATCTTCTAATTTAGCCATGAAATGAGGAAATGACATGTTAGGGCAAAGTGGGCTAATAAAGCCAAAATTAAATTTCTTTTTATTAGCAGGTTGGGCGGGTACAGACCGAAAGAAACAAATTACACCTATGTTTCTTTCAAGTTTCTTCCAAAACGTAGATCCACCCTCTTAGAGTTAATAGCATTAGCATAATTTGGTATTTAGTAACTTTGTATTAATTTCATTATCTTCCGGTTTGGTATTCATAACATCTTTTTCCTGCACACAAATTTTAATTTGATGTGGCAGCTCGTTTGTATTTGAAAAGTCAAACCCAGCCCATTTCCCTGAGCAAGGCCGGCATAGACAGGTGTGCAGAACCGGCTTTTCAAATATGAGCCTTAGTGGCAGAGTCGTTACATAATTAAATGGCGCCCAACGTGGGGCATCAACGGCTTAAAACTGTTTTTAATATGCTTAATTCCTAGGTGGCACTAATCGTGGATTGACGAACTCATATCGGTTCTATCCCATTAGATTGTGGGTTATTTAGGTTTATTATTAAAGCAATAATATGTATAACTTGAAAATGGTTGTTGATTTCCCTAACGAAGTACTAAATACTAAACTTAATTAAATTTTTCCTTTTTTTTTCATTTTGGGATTTAATAAAATCTTTTTGGAATGCAGTTATTCGAATACTTTTGAATTCTGACCCAAGGATTTGCAAATTCCTAACCCAATTGTATTTTATATAAATACATAGTTCAACTTGGTTTTTTGATGATTTTGAGATTTTCTAGAATTGAAGTCTTTACCACGAAACCATGTTGATCAGTTAAATATGTTTTTTTTTTTTTTTGTTTAAATTTAATTCGACAGTTTTATTTTTTTATTTTAACCTACATTGGTTTGAGATTTTTATCCCTGGTAAATATCGGAGATCTACTCACCATTGTTTGGGTTGATTCCATTGATTTAAGTATTCTCATATTCTGAGCTTTAATCCTATCTACGCTTAGAAGAAAATATTATTGTCCTAACATTCAAATATTTCCCCAGAGTAGTGGCTATAACTTAACTTTCATTAACGCTTGTTACTTCACAGAATATCGATTTAAAATTTCTGATTTAGCATTTAACTTGTCAGTTTTTCAAATTTTTTTTGATAGTTCATTGAATTTATGTTTACAAATTTTCATAAGTTGAAATACAATTTTTAAGAATTTTTTTTCTTTCGCCGAGTACCAACTCAAATATATTTTGTATACTTAATAACTTCATCATTAATTTCTAATTTGAATTGCTATGAATTACTCTTATAAAGCTTCAGATCAATTTTTATTAAACAAATTAATTCGTATCATTAGAATTTTAAGGATAATTTTACTGGTATTTTATGTTTTTCTTAAGCATTCTCGTTACTTCACAAGATATTCTTGGACTGGATAACCGTCCTTAAAGATTTATCTTTGCAGTTAATATATTTTTTTTTGCGTGGATAAGTAATCAAAAATAGCAAGATGCCGATCACAAGAAGTGAAGAAAATTTACCTAGTTTAGTAGACCTAGGTGAACCTTTTTGCACAATATGCAATGAAGCGATATTAAATTTTGAGAAACGCGTACATATACCATGCAATCATGTATTCCATGAACACTGTATTAAAGCTTGGATAGAAACAAATCCTTCTTGTCCCGTTTGTCGTAGCTCTTGTCATCTTTCCGACCTTCCTTTAGGAGTTGTTCTTGCTAATCCTGTTCAAGTCCAAGGTGCTGCTGGATTAAATACCTCAAGTCGAGGCGCTATACCTCGTCGCCCAAATACTCGCGCGTATGCAAACGCTCAATCTCGAGATCAACCCGAGGTGGAAATGTCACCCACGCGAGGAAGCAATAGAAATAGACGAAATACTAGCAATAACCCCCAACCAGATTCTGCAATGGATCGACGTGTGCAACAACTAGTTTCAGATTCATTGAACAATTTTCGATCTGAAATTTCGACCACGATTTCGAATGAAATTCAAAACTTATTTCGCAACCTTAATATAAATCAGCAAAATAGGCCTAACACACCTCAATTTCCCCAAGAAATGCCATTTGAGAATAATCGTGAAGCTCCTCAACGGAACTCTCGAATCTCTCGTCGAGAAGGCAATTTACCTAATCGTAATTTTGAGCGAGAATCTAACACAACTGAAAAAATTTCTAAAATTATTTATAATTGGCATGTGAAATTTACTGGTTCATCCGACGACATATCGGTAGACGAATTTATCTATCGAATAAATAATCTCACTTCTGATCACCTCAATGGAAATTTTGAAATATTATCCCAACATGCATACTGTTTATTTGAAGGCAAAGCCAAATTATGGTTTTGGCGTTATCACCGCCAACATGATAATTTGGAATGGTTTGACTTATGTGAAGCGCTACGCCGTCAATATAAAGAGTATGTGACGGATTCAGAATTAATGGATGATATTCGTAGAAGACGTCAGACGAATACTGAGTCTTTTGATGAATTCATTGATTCGGTGATGGTTTTATGCGATCGCTTAAGAACGCCATTGTCAGAGATTGAGCTTGTTGAAACAATTGTTAGGAATTTGAAACCCGATTTGAGGCGCGAACTACTTCATTTGGAGATAACCAACATTTCTATGCTCCGTAGAGAAGTAAGAAAGCATGAAAAATTCATGAAAGATTTAAAAAAATAATTGGTCGAATCGAAATTTCACTTCTCGTAAGTACGTGTCAGAAATTGATACCGAACCACTGAACGACGATTCTTTAGAAGAAACTGCAGGCATATGTGGCATTGAGCAAACTCCAATTAAATGCTGGAATTGCTCTGAACCGGGTCATGGATACCAAGAGTGCATCCAACCTAGACGAGTTTTCTGCTATGGATGTGGAGCTTTGGAAACTTATAAGCCATCTTGTCCAAAGTGTAGTAAAGGCTCGGAAAACGGAAGGAAGGATGTCCGACCAAAGAACAGCGGTCATCCACGCCAATCCGGTCCTCGGAAATAACTCTTTTACCAACTCTAACTTCTTGTCCGACAAATTTGACACACCCTCTTAAACGACCATATCATATTCGACTAGCCGAATATAACAAAACTCGAGCAAGAATTTTTGAAGAAAATCCTATCGAAAAATCCATTAATAGGTCAACAGTGCGTATGCGTAATTTTTGGCGCAACAAAAAATTATTGAAAAAAGTAGTAATTTCAGCAGTCTTACATAAAGGCTCTGATATTCGTCCTTATGCGAGCATCAAAATTTTTGATAAATTCTTTTTAGCTCTGTTGGACAGCGGTGCCAATAGGAGTTGTTTAGGTGGTGACCTTGCTTTAGAAATTTCAAAAGATAAATCTTTGTATAAACCATTTTTAGGTTCTGTCAGAACGGCCGATGGCCAACACCAGCAAGTAACAGGTTCATTGACTTCTATGGTAAATTTTCAAAATCAAGAAAAATTATGTGAATTTTTGGTTATTCCAACAATTAAACAGAATATTATCTGTGGAATTGACTTTTGGCAAATATTTGACATCAAATTAGATTTTAAAAATTCAATCAATGAAATCGATTTTGAAGAAAGCGATTCTGATCTGCTTATACTTAATTCGTCTGAGCGTCGACTACTTGAGAGTGCTATATCTTCTTTCCCTTCATTTGAAAAAGAAGGCCTTGGTTTGACAACACTAATTGAACATAAAATCGATACTGGTAATGCCATTCCTATCAAACAAAGGCATTATCCGATATCTCCAGCAATGGAAAAACTTTTGTGCAAAGAAATCGATCGTATGCTCAGTTTAGGTGTAATCGAAGAAGCTGTAAATTCGCCTTGGTCTTCGCCATCAGTTCTCATTGTAAAGCCAGGAAAGGTTCGGTTTTGCTTAGATTCTCGAAAGGTTAATTCGGTAACTATTAAAGATGCTTACCCCATCCCAAATATTGATGGGTTAATTTCACGTTTGCAGCCAGTGCATTGCATTTCGAAAATCGATTTAAAAGATGCCTTTTGGCAAATAAACTTAGATATTGATTCTCGTCCAAAAACCGCGTTTACAGTCCCGAATCGGCCATTATACCAGTTCACCAGAATGCCATTTGGTCTGTGTAATGCGCCACAATCCATGTGTAGATTAATGGACAAAGTGATACCATACCAATTAAAATCGCACGTGTTTGTCTATTTAGACGATTTATTGGTTGTATCCCAATCACTGGACGAGCATATTAGACACCTTTTGGAAGTTGCCTCCAACCTAAGGAAAGCAGGATTGACTATCAATATCAGTAAAAGTAAGTTTGGGCTATCTCAAGTGGAGTACCTCGGCTATGTCGTAGGGAAAGGTTCGCTTGAGGTAGACCCAGACAAAGTCAGTGCAATTACAAATTTTCCTGTACCAAAATCAGTAAAACAAATTCGCCAATTTCTTGGTATGACTGGTTGGTACAGAAGATTTATAGAAGACTATGCTAATGTAACCTTTCACCTTACCGAACTTTTGACAAAAAAGAAACATTTTGCTTGGAATGCAGAAGCACAATCTGCATTCGACACATTGAAAGAAAAACTGACATCTGCGCCACTTTTAATCCACCCGGACTACAGTAAACCATTCGTTGTCCAATGTGATGCCAGCCAGTACGGTGTTGGTGCGTTGCTTGCTCAAACCGATGAAAATGGTGACGAAAAACCCATCGCATTTATGTCCCAAAAACTTAATAAAGCGCAACGTTACTACACTGTGACTGAGCTGGAATGCTTAGCCGTAGTGCTTGCGGTCAAAAAGTACCGCCAATATATCGAAGGGCACGAGTTTAAGGTAGTTACTGATCATGCTAGTCTTAAATGGCTGATGAGTCAGAAAGATCTTAGCGGTAGATTGGCCAGATGGGCGTTAAAACTTCAATCTTTCAATTTTTCCATTGAGCATCGGAAAGGCAAGGATAACGTTGTAGCAGATGCTCTGTCACGATCTTTTGCCACTCAAGCTGAAATTTCTGAAATTGATCTAGAAATTCTACCCTCCATCGATTTAAATTCAGATTGTTTTGACAGTGAGTCGTATACTGAACTGCGAGAAAAATTTAAAAATTCGGAAATGCCTGATTATAAAGTAATTGACAGGTATATCTATCATAGAGTTGACTTCACACAAGGTGACAGTGATGAGTCCGATTCCTGGAAACTACTAGTTCCTGAGGCTCTACACAACAAAGTCTTATATGCAGCTCATAATACCCCATCTTCTGCTCATGGTGGCATAGCAAAAACTTTAGAGCGCGTTCGACGCTATTTCTATTGGCCACGACTAGTTATAGACGTGAAAAATTACGTACTGAGTTGTGAGTTATGCAAAACTTCGAAACCACCAACATATAGCCTAAGACCTCCAATGGGCAATATGGTAGAGACGGAAAGACCATTTCAGAGAATTTATTTAGACCTAATTGGGCCCTTTCCTCGGTCGAAAAAAGGGAACATAGGGATATTGATAGCACTAGACCATTTCTCAAAATTCACATTTCTGAAGCCGTTGAAGAAGTTTATTTCGAAACACATTATTGATTTCCTTAAGACTGAACTATTTCACTGTTTTGGCGTTCCAGAAATTGTCGTAACAGACAATGGCTCCCAGTTCAAGAGCAAAGATTTCGAAAATTTTCTTTCCAAAAATGGCGTAAAACATCTATGCACAGCTGTTTACAGTCCACAGTCCAATGCGTCAGAACGAGTAAATCGCTCTATAAATGAGGCACTGCGTTCTTTTGTACGAAAAGACCAAAAAGATTGGGACTTGTATATCAGTGGCATTAACTGTTCATTGCGAAACAGCCTCCATCAGTCTACGGGAAAAACGCCTTATCAGATTGTTTTGGGACAAAACATGATTACCCACGGAAAAGATTATGCTATTCTGAGAAATTTAAATATACTTTCCGAAACAGACGCCAAAATAGAAAGGTCAGATGAGTTCGCCATAATACGTGATTCTATACAATCAAAACTAAAAGCTTCTTACAACAAAAATGTGCACACGTACAATCTAAGATCCAAAATCCGAAATTTTATTGTAGGCCAAGAAGTCGTGCGAAGAAATTTTGCACAAAGCAACTTACAAAAAGCTTTCAATGCAAAACTTGCTCCCGTTGGCATTAGATCTCGTGTGAGAAAAGTTTTAGGCAACTCGTGTTACGAGCTAGAAGACTTGGAGGGAAATTTGTTAGGTACTTACCATGCCAAAGATATTTGGACATGAAATTAATTGCATACAAGCAGTTACCAAAATTCACCTTTTTTCAGTTCCAGGACCATTAGCATTCTAATACACCTGTATCTGTTTTGTGAGGGTGATGATGCATTAATAAAAAAATTACTTTTAGTTGACCGACTTAAAAGTTGCGAACAACTTAATAATTACAAGAAACTAACGTCCACCTCAAAAGTTGCGCGTTGCCTTTAAGTTTCATTGTAACTGCACACCCAAGACACAACCCTTTTGTTTAAACTGTGAATAACCAATGTATATGTTATGACATGTGAAAACGTGGGATCGAGGCTAATGTCTGCCTTGTTTCCGGAATAGATCGCCCCTTATTCTGTGAGAAAGCCAACCGCGAAGACGTGATTGCAGTATATAGTGCTGAAAAATAATTAATCGAGTTTAATTTTCTAAAGTGGTGCACGGTCACCGAAAAAGTAGTAAAATCACACTGTTTTGTCGCGAAATATTTCATCAAATTGAGCGCGTTATAAGTTTTTGCCAAATTCGAGAAATTCTTATACGTAATATCATACGTCGGATAATTTATATATATACACCCGGACAGACATAACTTTGTACAGTGGAGTCCCAAGCCTGTACTTGCGAAGTACCAACCGACTCCAGAAGCAGCACAGGCAGCAGAGTTTCAATCATCCAGAAAAATTTCACGAGACTTTCTACACATGGAACACCTCACAGCCATGTGTATGAAGTTAGCGAAACAACTTTCTCGGATCGGATCGGGAATAGGCTTGGAATTTGCAGGATTTTTGCAGAGAATTTGTTGCGAAGAGAATGATTTTGTTGCGGTCCGTTTTCTTCAAAAAACCCCATGTTTCGCTAACTTCATATGAAGTTAGCGAAACAACTTTATCGGATCGGATCGGGAGTAGGCTTGAATTTTGCAGGATTTTTGCAGAGAATTTGTTGCGGAGAGAAAAATTTTGTTGCGCTAAAAATTAGGGAGTTATGAAAAAATTTTATTTTTTTCAGTGTAAAATTGAAAAATTTTTAGCTTATAATTTGCAGAGCTCTCGTTGCGATTTTGTTGTAGTAACAAAAATTTTGTTGCGATAATTTTTCTTCAAAAAACCCCATGTCTCGCTAACTTCCTATGAAGTTAGCGAAACAACTTTCTCGGATCGGGTCGGGAGTAGGCTTGCATTTTGCAGGATTTTTGCAGAGAATTTGTTGCGGAGAGAAAAATTTTGTTGCGCTAAAAATTAGGGAGTTATGAAAAATTTTATTTTTTTCAGTGTAAAAATTGAAAAACTTTTATCTTAGAATTTGTAGAGCTCTCGTTGCGATATTGTTGTGGTAACAAAAATCTTTTTGCCATAAATTTTCTTCAAAAAACCCATGTTTCTCGAAGTTCATATGAACTGGCTGGATTACATTTTACAACTTAAAACTAAATTTTAAAACTATCCCTTGTTTATAGACAAATTTAAACAATTTAAAACCAGGTTTTAGAGTTTAGAGTGCATTTTGAACTAAATAATAACCTGGTTTTAATTTGCCTAAATATGTCCATTACTACGGGCCATATTTTTTAAGCTTGATCTAAGTAGCTTAAAATCCTGTAAAATAACCATAATATGGATATTTAAGACGATCTGGTATCACTGAACTTGCTCATGATACTTTTCGCCATTTGCATTTGGCACAAAATTTATTGTGCATTCCTCGTGTCGTGATTTCAGTAGTACGTCATTGGTTTTGGCAGAATTTAATGAAATTGTGCAGCACTGAATCCATGATACAATTAACAAGGTAACGTCAGACACGTTTCTTGCTCTTCTTTTTTGGTGGCAAGTACTGTCAAAATTGACTACCAAAATAACAACAATTTTACAGTTTTCTGATTATTACATTTGTCTCTAGACGATTTGTTTGGTTGATTTCGTTCTACGGTTTGTTCTAATTGACAATTTGGCGCTACCTCTATAATTGTACC
This sequence comes from Calliopum simillimum, assembly GCA_951812925.1. Lineage (NCBI taxonomy): Eukaryota > Metazoa > Arthropoda > Insecta > Diptera > Lauxaniidae > Calliopum > Calliopum simillimum. The sequence continues at coordinate 81,147,159 of OX638372.1, read as the reverse complement.
ATAACTGAACCTACGTTCTTCATGGCTGCTATATACAACTAAACTAATAGGACAAGAGTGGTTTAGTTTGTCTCTAATTCGCTTGCACACTAGAAAGTCGTACCAAAACAGTCTGAAAATGTTAACAGGAAATTAGGCCTCTATTGTGGCTATCTATTTGCAAAAAAGTCGATCTTTTCTACTAGTCCTTTCCTCGAAATAACCGGACCGATTTATGCGTTATATGCCATTTACAATCAAATGACGAAAACATTCAAATCGGTACAGAGATTCCAAAGATAGGGCTAGTAGAAACAATCGATGGCCATCAATTTAATCGCAAATAGACAACCGCAATACGTTCCTTAGTGTTTGCTCTTGAATTATTTATCGGTGTTAATTCTTAGGTGAAAATAGTAAGCTAGTCATTTCTGGCTTTCGCAAATGAAACCTATACCAGTTTTTCGAGCTTTTTTCGAGCTGCTAGAAAAAAAATTTCGAGCTGTTTCAAAACACTAAGGAAAAGCGGAAAACTCGGAAAAACGATTTGACTAGCTAAAAGACACATTTAAGCACGACAACACTGAAAATCACAGTTGCAGTAAAAAAAACTACGCTGGAATTTCGAACTTTTTTCAAGCTGCTGGCGACAACCATCCGATTTTTCCTCAGCTCAATACTTTTCGGAAAATTTTGATTTTTCCCAATAAGCCCAATAGTTTCCCGAAAAATCGGATGAACTTTAATTTCCTCTCGAAAACCTAAAGTATGTCATTTCCGGCTTTCGGATGTGAAACCTATAACACATTTTCGAGCTTTTTTCAAGCTGTCAGATAGTAATTTCGAGCTGTTTCGAAAAGTCAAAGAAAACCTGAAAGCTCGGAAGAACGATTTGAATAGCTGACTCATGCAAAATATGGGTTTGATTGCATTATGGGGGTGTGTTACGCATGAAAACTTCAATTATGATTAAAAAATTTCCGCAGTTGGATCAGACTTTAATTTAAAAACTTATCTTTGCCAATGAGAGCTGGCGATTATTTGCCTATAAAACTATGTTTATCATTTAACTCAAAATATTGAATATACTGGAGCAATAGTCGAAGAATAAGAAGTCAATAATGATGCCTCCCAACAAAACATAAAAATACCGAAAACAAGCCGAGTTTTAAATGCAAACACAGAAGAGAAGAAGGTCTATGAGAGTTCTGGACAACAAAAACGACTTTTTGTATGAAAAACCCCATAAAAAATTTTGCCCTAAAAATTCTAAAAATTGCACAAAAGCTTCATCGTTGAGATTGCATTTCCACCACACAAAGCTTGGATAACATTATGGTTCGTGTAATCGATAAATCATATTGCTTAGCATAGACATCATGTTTTGTGGCGAATATATGAGTGATATATTATATTTTTTTTGTAGCATATTTTCGGGGGAATATTTTATGATTCATAAGATAAACATTTTTAATTCTCAAATTGCGGCAAATGCTTCAATTTGTGTTGATCTAATTTTGTATCCAAAAAAGGCCAAATCTGGCTTTTAAATGGATATTTTCTAGATATCACACAGTCTTATAGCCTGCTTCCACCGAAGATTTAAAATGGGATCCAAGGCAGTTTCTAGATTTAACTCTTAATCTGGACGTTGATCCAAATTCAAATTTAAATCTGTGCCTTAATCACAACAAGGCTACCGATTTTGTCAATTTTTGATCTAGTGACACCCCTGGAACTTTGACAATTGGCATGAACACAAAACAAATGGAAGATAAATATTAAGAAGAAAATGAAATATAAGTTTAATTTTACTGCTTCTGCAATTTACTGACAGAAATAAATCTATTTCGGCCGGTTGAAACGGATAGGATTTACTAATCTCAGCTAAGTCTTCTGTAGAAACAGGCTATTATTGTTACCAGTATCGCCGGTGGCCAAATTTTGGCCTAAAAGGATAAGATAAGATGGTAAAAAAGAAAGGCAGAACATTGAGTATCATTAGTAACCTTTTTTAGATTTAGCAGGCTCAGTGTATCTCCAAACCGAATAACATAAAAATTGGTGAGGTGCTTGTGCCGAAAAATATCGAAAAACTTATCATATATCGTTAAGAGTCAAAAAGTATCGAAAAACACCTACCCCCGTTAGGTCCAACCATGGTTATCCGTTTTCGATTTTTATACTGTAGGGGAGGGGGGGGCTAGTGTGGACAATTTTTACATAATTACAAAATTATATATGTAAATATATCATTTTTGTAATAAAGTAATTTTTAGCGATTACTTATACCTCTTGCCTTCATAATTGCATCAATAGTTATGATTTTTTATTTTCAAAAATGCTTTATTAAATTATTTTAAAAAGAGCTTACATTTGTCCACACTAGCCCCTTATACGTTTCTTTTTAGAAACGTAATGTCGAAATCTTGAGAACCGTGGATCGTGACAATTTGGCCTATAAAAAAAAAATACTTTTTGTCCATGTTGTTTCAAACTTCATATAACTTGCTGATCGATATGTTTCCGACAGTTGTTGTGGTGGTGGCAGCTTTGCCACTATTTCATTTCCGTAAATTTCGCTGGTATCCGGTAAATCGGGATACGTGAATCGGTCGTTCTTTCTTTTTAGTAAAGTACTTTCTTGGACCGGCTTTTAGAAATGGTCTGACAATTTCTGGAGTCATTTCAGCTGCTGCGGACATGTCCACACTAGCACCATTTCAGTTGTCCACACTAGCCCCTTCAAGTCTTTTTAAACAAAAATATTTTTTTTTAATCTTACGGTAAAGTTCTTCAAAAATAATTTCAATGGTTTAAATAAACACTATTTTAAGTTGTATTATCTATTAAAACTAGAGCAGAAGAATAATAAGCTTAAAAGTATCACTGAAATTACGAAACAACAAAAAAAATACCTTTTTCCTGCGTAAAACACGTTCGGTCACGTTGTCATGGAAAGCTGAACTGTCAACAAATGAATTTTTTTTTTTTTGGTGATGCGGAGTGCAAATACCAACTTGAAAAATATAAAACAGAAACAAAAAATTCAAAACGGAGCGAGAATTTGAATTTGTCCACACTAGCCCCCAGTCCACACTAGCCCCCCCTCCCCTATATGTATGTATTCTCCTTTAACTCCTAGGAAGAGCATAGGGCCAATATGATATCTCTCCATTTGTCACGATCCCTTGCGATGACTTTGATCTCTTGCCACGATTTTCCCGTTTCTCGAATTTCCTTTTCCAACGACCTTTTCCAGTTGGTTTTGGGTCTACCACGTCCTCTACTGCCTTGTGGATTCCACTCAAGGGCCTGGCGACAAACTTCGCTGTGTGGTTTCCGGAGAGTGTGACCAATCCATCCCCATTCGCGCAGCTTGATCTCGTTTGCTATAGCCTTCTGTTTGCATTTTTGATGTAGCTCGGCACCAAACCTTTAGTATACGCCTTAAGCATTTGTTGACGAATACTTGCAGCTTGTTCGTTAGTTGTTCAGTAACAAGCCATGTTTCGCAAAAGTCAAAGTTTTTTTCTAAGATGTGATGTCCCAGCAGAAATGCAGAAAAGTAGTGAAGAAACGAACTACTCCTTTTCGGATTGATTAAGAAGCTCGTTTGATTTCGGGATTATTTCAGTAACCGACTACACTCGTGTTTTTATTTTTATTTCATAATTTTTCCAATCGATTGCGCCTTCCAACCGAAGGCATAAAATTATGTTCAGTTCAGATTACGCCTTCCAATCAAAGGCATAAAATGATGTTCTGTTCAGATCGAAACTTCCAATCGAAGGAATAAAATGATGGCTTGTTCATATTGTGCTTTCCAATCGAAGACCTAAAATGATGTTTTGTTCAGATTGCGGCTTCCAATCGAAGACATAAAATGGTGTTTTATAGCAAAGAAATTCAAAGGCACATTCGTTTTCCATATAAGAAACCCGATTCCCGACTGCTCCAATTGCACTTTCTTATAGAAGGCAATTGTTAACAAAGGAATCATACGATGAGCGGCCAGCGCTGAACAAAAGGAAATTGTTTTATGATGTGGTAATGGAATGATTCAAACAACGAAAGGAATGTGCCAAACAGCTATGTTTGCATGATCAAACTTTCTGATGGGGTCTTATACATTTTGTAGTTTTGTAATTTTTTGGCTTGCTGAGCGTAAAATCTAACTAGCTCTCTAAAATGTTAACAAGGGAGCACTGTGAGCCCCTTTTTTAGTTTTTTGAGGATTGATGGATACATTGGTGGATGCATTCATAACTCTGCGCCTTGAAGAGACGAATCTGTCGGACGGTCATCGAAAATTTTAGACTAATTTAATTTTCCCCTATATTCTGGGAAAGATGACATCCGATCAAAATGATGTTCTGTATGTAGGTTGGAAGACTGATACCATAGCCCATGCAAAACAAGCAAAATCATAATTTTTCACATTGTTGCATGCTTTCTTTCCTCAAATTTTTTTTGGTGATGGTATATAGGAAGAGCCGACCATCCCTATTTTATCACCCAGTGAAAGGGCCCTCTGGTGAAATTACCATAATAATAGCCGTGTTTTTTTTTTGACGCGTATATACAATTAGGTTCAGTTATGGTACAATTATAGAGGTAGCGCCAAATTGTCAATTAGAACAAACCGTAGAACGAAATCAACCAAACAAATCGTCTAGAGACAAATGTAATAATCAGAAAACTGTAAAATTGTTGTTATTTTGGTAGTCAATTTTGACAGTACTTGCCACCAAAAAAGAAGAGCAAGAAACGTGTCTGACGTTACCTTGTTAATTGTATCATGGATTCAGTGCTGCACAATTTCATTAAATTCTGCCAAAACCAATGACGTACTACTGAAATCACGACACGAGGAATGCACAATAAATTTTGTGCCAAATGCAAATGGCGAAAAGTATCATGAGCAAGTTCAGTGATACCAGATCGTCTTAAATATCCATATTATGGTTATTTTACAGGATTTTAAGCTACTTAGATCAAGCTTAAAAAATATGGCCCGTAGTAATGGACATATTTAGGCAAATTAAAACCAGGTTATTATTTAGTTCAAAATGCACTCTAAACTCTAAAACCTGGTTTTAAATTGTTTAAATTTGTCTATAAACAAGGGTTAGTTTTAAAATTTAGTTTTAAGTTGTAAAATGTAATCCAGCCAGTTCATATGAACTTCGAGAAACATGGGTTTTTTGAAGAAAATTTATGGCAAAAAGATTTTTGTTACCACAACAATATCGCAACGAGAGCTCTACAAATTCTAAGATAAAAGTTTTTCAATTTTTACACTGAAAAAAATAAAATTTTTCATAACTCCCTAATTTTTAGCGCAACAAAATTTTTCTCTCCGCAACAAATTCTCTGCAAAAATCCTGCAAAATTCAAGCCTACTCCCGACCCGATCCGAGAAAGTTGTTTCGCTAACTTCATAGGAAGTTAGCGAGACATGGGGTTTTTTGAAGAAAAATTATCGCAACAAAATTTTTGTTACTACAACAAAATCGCAACGAGAGCTCTGCAAATTATAAGCTAAAAATTTTTCAATTTTACACTGAAAAAAATAAAATTTTTTCATAACTCCCTAATTTTTAGCGCAACAAAATTTTTCTCTCCGCAACAAATTCTCTGCAAAAATCCTGCAAAATTCAAGCCTACTCCCGATCCGATCCGATAAAGTTGTTTCGCTAACTTCATATGAAGTTAGCGAAACATGGGGTTTTTTGAAGAAAAATTATCGCAACAAAATTTTTGCTACCACAACAAAATCGCAACGGGAGCTCTGCAAATTCTAAGCTAAAAATTTTTCAATTTTTACACTGAAAAAAATAAAAATTTTTCATAACTCCCTAATTTTTAGCGCAACAAAATTTTTCTCTCCGCAACAAATTCTCTGCAAAAATCCTGCAAAATTCAAGCCTACTCCCGACCCGATCCGAGAAAGTTGTTTCGCTAACTTCATATGAAGTTAGCGAAACATGGAGTTTTTTGAAGAAAAATTATCGCAACAAAATTTTTGTTACTACAACAAAATCGCAACGGGAGCTCTGCAAATTCTAAGCTAAAAATTTTTCAATTTTACACTGAAAAAGATAAAAATTTTTCATAACTCCCTAATTTTTAGCGCAACAAAATTTTTCTCTCCGCAACAAATTCTCTGCAAAAATCCTGCAAAATTCAAGCCTACTCCCGATCCGATCCGATAAAGTTGTTTCGCTAACTTCATACGGTCTGCTGCAAGCAACTTTAACGAAACATCACGTTTTTGATAGGAAAATTATCGCAAGAAAATTATTACTTTCACAACAAATTAGCAACGAGGGCTCTGCAAATTCTAAGCTAAAAATTTTTCAATTTTTACACTGAAAAAAATAAAAATTTATCATAACTCCCTAATTTTAAGCGCAACAAAATTTTTCTCTCCGCAACAAATTCTCTGCAAAAATCCTGCAAAATTCAAGCCTACTCCCGACCCGATCCGAGAAAGTTGTTTCGCTAACTTCATATGAAGTTAGCGAAACATGGGGTTTTTTAAAGAAAAATTATCGCAACAAAATTTTTGTTACTACAACAAAATCGCAAAGGGAGCTCTGCAAATTCTAAGCTAAAAATTTTTCAATTTTTACACTGAAAAAAATAAAAATTTTTCATAACTCCCTAATTTTTAGCGCAACAAAATTTTTCTCTCCGCAACAAATTCTCTGCAAAAATCCTGCAAAATTCAAGCCTACTCCTGATCCGATCCGATAAAGTTGTTTCGCTAACTTCATATGAAGTTAGCGAAACATGGGGTTTTTTGAAGAAAACGGACCGCAACAAAATCATTCTCTTCGCAACAAATTCTCTGCAAAAATCCTGCAAATTCCAAGCCTATTCCCGATCCGATCCGAGAAAGTTGTTTCGCTAACTTCATACACATCTCACAGCCTCATCGTAAGCCATGCTGCAGATAGTTCAACTTCAGCCATAAATGCAACGAAGTGGTCAATCAACGAGCAGAAGGAACAGATAAGATTTTTTTTTACTTTTTTCATCCAAAATTTTCATACGCATAAAGGTATATTTCCAAAAAAAAATACATATACCTGTGATTAAAATTTACAAAACAACTAAAAAACTTAAGTAACATGACACTCCAGTCAAAATAGGTTTGAATAATAAATATCATAATGGATCATATTTACCTAGAAGAATAACCTAACCTAAAATATAGAAGAAAAAAAAAAAAACTATTAATATACTATGATCTTATACTTAACATAAATCGCAGCATAAAGCTAATATAAAGCAGTTTAAATTCTTAATGCATTTATGGCTATGCTACTAATAACAAATACTTAGAAATCTTAAAATTTACTTAGATTAGAAGTATACATACTAAGATAAAATAATAAGAAAATTAAAATTTGCATATAATAAATCGAAATCTTTGCCAATTTCTTTCGATATTATATCGATTTTGGAAAAAAAAAAAAAACAAAATTTACAAAATAATAATGGAGTAACGAAAAAAAAATATAAGGAATTTTAATGATTTTTTTTTTTCTTTGAATGAACATTACATACTTAATTACATTTTAGATTATAATAAGAAATAAAGATTAAGATTCATATATGCTTATTTTCATATAAATATCCTAATAAGGTCTGCCATCACTGTGTACGATCACTCCAGATACTTAAAATTTTTTTTGTGAAAATGTTTTTGTTGTAAACCATAATTAAAATTTATGAATGGAGGAATTTTTTTGTGAATTAGATTTTAATAGAAGAAAGCAAAATTGGAAAAAAAAGAGAGAAGAAATCTCATTGACATTTTCATAAAGAAAAAAAGTATCAGAAACAAAAACAAATTGCTTGTAATGTTAATAACATTGATTTACCAGGTTCTACGATACATCTCCAACAACAAACATCAGGCCTGCTGTCGCTGTCGGAGTGAGTATAAGTGAGTAACTAAATTCTATGTTTTTTATGCGCTTTCCGTAATGCTCTTAGTTTTTGTTTCTCAAAAATTTTACAAAATATAAAGGTAAACAAAAGAAAGAACTGCACCAAAAGTGCAAAGTAAAATATTTTTGTTAGCTCTTCTTCTGGTTTTGTTTTGCTCAGTATGTGACATTTAATTTTGCATAGAGCTAATTCCCAATGAGTTAATAAACAAATAGACATGCTCTAACTATAATAGAATTAAGTTTATGAATACTTAGTATATCGTTATAAACATTTGTATTTTTTTTTTCTTAACATAAATATCTATTGGAACTATAATACGTTAAGAAATTTTTCAAAAAAAAAATATGCATCCGATAAATTTTCTTTTTGTAAAAAAATTTCTCACTGCTAAATTTCTTAGGCTATGAGCATTGTTCATAAGTAATTTTTTTTATCTTTATTTAAATAAAATATTATAATGTTTACAAAAATGCATTCTGTGTAGATCTTCTAATTTAGCCATGAAATGAGGAAATGACATGTTAGGGCAAAGTGGGCTAATAAAGCCAAAATTAAATTTCTTTTTATTAGCAGGTTGGGCGGGTACAGACCGAAAGAAACAAATTACACCTATGTTTCTTTCAAGTTTCTTCCAAAACGTAGATCCACCCTCTTAGAGTTAATAGCATTAGCATAATTTGGTATTTAGTAACTTTGTATTAATTTCATTATCTTCCGGTTTGGTATTCATAACATCTTTTTCCTGCACACAAATTTTAATTTGATGTGGCAGCTCGTTTGTATTTGAAAAGTCAAACCCAGCCCATTTCCCTGAGCAAGGCCGGCATAGACAGGTGTGCAGAACCGGCTTTTCAAATATGAGCCTTAGTGGCAGAGTCGTTACAGGTTGCTCCGGATGATTTTAGTTTCCGTATAAGCTCATCGAAACCAAAAAATGTTTGCGTAAATCTTCATTTTCTTTATTTTTAAATTTGCTAACTGCTTCCGTACCAATGTATGACTTGAAACAAACTTCTTCGCAAATGTGCATTCTAATGCTGCCCACATCTTTTTCGATGTGTTCTTTTCTCGAACATATTCCAGGTATTCATCAGCAATCAAGCTGACTACAACTGATTTCGCCTTTTTATCCTTTTTGCTGAACTGCTGTGCCAAGTTCAGCTCTACTGGAGGAGCCTCCTTAATGACATCAAGGAGGTCCAGTGCATCTAAATGTAGCTGCACGCGAAAACTCCAATTTTAAAAATTTTGTCCATAGAACTGCAAGATTCCGTGAGACGATTCCTTCTTGCTGGGCCCATAACCTCTTGTTAATTAAATGTTAGCAGTGGAATTTATTTTATATTAAAATTATATTATATGTTTTCGATACAAGGTTTTTGATAGAAGTGAAAAAATTTGAAAAGTTTCTAAAATCTACTGATAAACTTGTTTGTGATTGCTAAGAACATAAATAACAGAGTACATAAAATTCAAGTACAAACAACATAAATAAATAACGGCAGAATAATCTCCGTACGAAATTCTGGCGTTGTTTCCATTTTAGATTATCGACTGTTAATATTTTTTAAACCTAGTTTGTTTTGTCAAGCTTTTAATTCTAAGAAAGAATAAATATGTAATCAAAAATGTCTGGTCGGATCTACTTTCAGAGGTATAGCCATCGAAAGATCGGGACATAGCTTTTTATGAAAACCGGTATAAGTTCAAAACCCCTGGTCGGATTTTAATAATATTGCAAAATCGCTAAAAAAAAGTTTTAAATCCGAGTCAAGATTTTCGAGATATGGCGTATTTTCAAGAACTTTGAGCAGTTTTTTTATTTTTAAAGCACTATTTTTCTAAAAAATGTCTGATTGACCTATAGTTTTTGTAACAAATTATGGAAGCCTAACTAATTTCTTTTTACCTCATTTATTAGCACATTTTTTATAGGAAAAAAAAAAAGTAAGTCAAAGAAATTTTCATGAACAACAACAACGGAAATTCAGAATTTGGCTAGCCAAATAGTTCCGTTACAAAGCATTATTGAAATATGCAATTTGAGAGATACTCGCAAGAGTTTCCTTAAAATTGCTCTTTCAAACTCTTTGCCCAGGAACTAGAGCAGAGAATGGTGCTCCCGAACCACCTCAGCGCTAGAAGGACGATATACAATGCAACCACTATCTCGGCGAAAAGCGCTGGAAGGAGCATTATGACCATAGCGTTAGATAAAACGCTTTGTGGAAGCTGGTATGATGAAAGTAGTGGTTACAAGAAAAGAAAGTGGTTCAAATAGTACCGGAACAAAGCATTATTGGAGTATGCAATTTGAGAGATACTCGCAACAGTTTCCTTACATTGCTCTTCCAAACTCTTTGTCCAGGAACTAGAGCAGAGAATGGTGCTCGCAAACCACCCTAGCGCTAGAAGGACGCTATACATTGCAATCACTATCTCGACGTAATCGCAGTAAGGAGCGGTATGGCCACAGCGTTAGATAAAACACTTTGTAGAAGCTGGTATGATGAATTGCCATCTAAATGAAATAAGTGGACGATGTAACGATGCATGTCATAATGATCGTTGTATTTCTCTTAGGCTGGAAATAATACCACAGTCAAGCGATGTAAACAGTTAATACGGTTATGGAGTATAGATGCTCAAATTCAAAAGAACGCATGCACAATTCAATTCAATTCAATTTTATTCAATATTCTCTGTTTAACAGGGTAAATAAATATCTTATAACCTGGGTTACTGATTAACAATAAAATAAATTACTTAAAGAGAATAGTAGTGACATTTGTATTTTTTTTTTTTAAATAGTGATAAATGTCACATCTTAATAATAACATTACAATTATTAATTTAATGTGGGGTGGACATTAATTAATTTAAGCAAAAAAATTATCAAAAAAGAAAAAACAAAATATATAAGCAAAGTTTTTTAAAACATGTTGCAACAGTTGTTTCATATGGTGAACATAATAATAATAAAAAGTAGCCAACTTATACGAATACAATATATTAAGTAGTGTAGCGCATCAAAAATTCGATATGTTTAATATCAAAATTAAGAAGCCATAATTTGATTTTTTTTAAAAACGAGATTTTATTTCTTATAATCCTTATATCATACGGAAGAGTGTTAAATAACTTGCGTGCTAGAATAGTGTAGGAATTTCTGTATTGAGTTGTCCTAAAGCTAAGCAATGGAACAGCAGTATTAAAAGCACTCCGTAAATGGTAATTTCCCAAGAGGAAAAACATCAAGCGCTTCTTAGCCAAGCGATTCAAAAGCGATTCTTTACATACAATTATAGAAGCCCTTTCTCCTTGATTATTTATAAGTTAGGAGTAAGCGCTTTTTCACATGCAATATGGAAGCCCTTACTCTTTGATTATTTGTAAGTTAGAACTAAGCGTTTGAACACACCCCGACATTGTTGTGTCAAAAATTTGAGCACACATGCTGTCTCTTTTTCGCTTACGCAAATAAGTAAGAATGACAGAACACAAGCAAATCTATTTATTTGTGAACTTTGTTCGAGTTGTGAGTCATTAAGGCCCAATTTCACAGTGTGAGCTTAAGCTTTAGCTTTGCTAAACCGTAAGGGTCGCTTAAGCGGCCCTTAAATAATTTCCAATTTCACAGTTGTCTAGCTCACTTTTGTCATTAGCATAGATACAAACCAAAAATACATGTAAAGAAGTTCGACAGTAGACAAATTTGTTCATCAAAAAACATAAATAAATAAAAAAATACAAGACTTGGTAAAAATTTCATCATTTCCTCATGATTTTTATTAAAAATTACTATGTACATATGTGGCATATGAAGATATGAAGGCTTTAAATGCACAACGGATTGTTTCATTGACTTTTGCCACTAATTCAGGCGTCCGGCAGAGCTATCTACTATCAGCTCTTCCTTTTAGTAGGATAGACAACATCGGTTTTTTGGGAATTATTGAAAATCAAATAATACCAAATGCATTCATTGGAGTTGATGCTGTAATTGGTTGTTATTCATAAATAAAATGTAAACCATATAAGCTTTTGGGAAATGATTGGCGTTTTATTTTAATTTTCTCGTCGCTCCGGAACTATACATGAACCAAACACTGACCAAAAACATTTTTCAAGTTGGGTACCACAATCCTTGTGGTCCGTGTGGCATTTTGCCGCCATTTAAACCTGCATAATACAAGAATAAATAGTAAAAAACAGTCTTCCATCATAGCGCCACACACATTTGTAAAGCCTCGGAAAATATTGCGTGTTTGCCTGGGAAGTTTTGCTGTTCCACCGTGTAACACGGCTTATTATGTGGAGCAAACGTGTGTGTGTCCTTTCATCAGATCATAAACTGCATATCCCACAATGAATGGTTTCATAATGAAAATATTAGAGCGGATACGATGCACGACGTTTGGCAAACCCTTCTGATGGCTCCAGCAAAAGCTTTCTGGTCAAGTGGTGAAAGACTTCTTCCTGGGAATTATGAAAGTTAGTAAATATTTAACATTTATGTTGCGAACTCACGAAAAGTCTTTGCCCCAAAATTTCTAAAATTCTTCATTTGAATAAAGAAATTTATTTTTGAAATAAATTTTTAGTTATTTTCAATTTTTATTTTTTGACAATGTCAATTGTGACATAAACGCCGCTTAAGCCTCCCTAACTATTTATAGTGTCGATTGACTGGCGCTTAAGCGGCCCTTAATTTAAAATGACTGTGAAAATGAAATTTTAAGTTAAACTACACTCAACAGATAAACTACGCTTAAGCTCACACTGTGAAATTGGCCCTAACTTGTGGAAAATTTTTCAAAGCTTTGTGAAATGTTATTTTAATAAGAATATAAATATCTGCAGAGTCTATGTTGAAACAAAAGTAAAATAAATTTTATAAATCAAGCAAGTGAAACATTGAGCAAAGATCGACTAGAAAAAGCGAAAATTTTGGGATTGGTTTTTTCATTTCGCTGCATTCTTTTCTTTTTTCGCGTTGTTCCAAACTTTCTGCTATTACACAATATTTATGCTGTATTTTTATTTGAGCTTAAGTCGAATTTTGTTCCTCCCTGCCACAGAAAACGTTTCGGTCAAACTAAATATACAATAAAAAAATAAAATTAAAAGTGAAAGCTAATACATGAAATAAATCAAAAGAAAAGCAATTTGGAAAAAATAAATAAAAGTTTCTGCTGCATTGAAGGTAAGTTCAAAGTTGTTGCCTATATTTAATAAAATTAATATGAACTAAAATTTTAGGCAACCATTATCCGTTGCAGCCAAATTGAAAGTTTCCATAAATGGATTTGCCTAACAGCAGACGAAAAAAGTGAGCTTAAATTTTATTTCATCCATTTAACAAAGTTTTTTAACCGTGGGAACAAGTATACTGTTGCTCCCGAAGCCCAACTTTTTATTTTTTTGCCAAAATTGGTGTCCCAAAACCCAATTTGGGTTGAACCAAACGTTTCATGTTAATCCCACAATTCTAAAAAAGAATGTGCAATCAAAAAGTTCGCTCGGACATAGTTTCGAAGATATAGCCATTCATTGGAAGATCGGGATGTTGCTTATATGAAAACCAGTATAAGTTCTGAACTCCTTGATGAATTTTAAAAATATCGATGTCATGTGAAAGCTATTTTATGGTTTTACAAAATCAGTGCAGAAAAGTTTTGAATCCGTGTTATCGTTTTAAGCATGGTGACTTATCAAAAAATTGTACGACCTTTTTTTAAAAAGAACTATTAGTTTTTTAAAATAATGCCTTATTAACCCGTAGCTTTAGTAGCAAAATATTAAAGCTTAATCTATTTCCTTTCATCTTATATCCCATTTGTCGCTGAATTATAGGAAAACAAAAAAATATACCAAGAAAATTTTCATGAAGTTAAGGGAACAGTATTACAACAACACCAACTAAAGCATATTTGGAAAATATATTTTTTTTAAAAAATAGTTAGGGAAATTTGCCATATCCTGAAAACCATACCAGTTTTCATAAAAGGTTAACGCTGATTTTTTGATGGCTAATCTCCGAAACTCCGGTTTTTGAAGCATTAAACAAAAAATGGTAAAAGTGGATGAATTCCCAATGACAATAAATAAAAAAAAAAATCATATCAATCAATTATATCGACTTTTATGAAACGCTAATTTAAATCTTTTAATATCGAAATATGGCAAAACAGCATATTGGCAAAAAGTGCAATCACTAAACTTTTTTAAAAAAACGTTCATTTGAGTTTTTATGTGAAATACGTGAATTACGGTGATTTTTTGAAAATTTAAGCTCAAAAGCCATAATTGAAAATTTTCGTGAACTTTGACATTAATAAAAAAATCAATGGGTCGTATAAATAAAAACTTACTTTACATGAACTCGAAGCAATTTCTTTAATTTTTAGCATGTATTTCAATTCGTTTGTGAAAAAATAATTCTAACAATTCATACTTTTTAAGAAATTTATCCAACCTTTTTATTACAAACTAAAAACTGTTTAGTTTGGCTACAGGTCGTGGTTTTTATTTCTATTTAAAAATTCTTCCCAATATTTCGAGGAAGATCCTCATCTTCAGGGGGTGAATTTAAAGTGTATAAGAAGTTAACTTGAACTGAGTTCAATGAATGACCGAGATAAAGCCGGTATAAGTTCGGAACCCCTTGATGGATTTGGATAATATTGTTGTCATATGAAAGATATTTCAATTGGCTACAAATTTAAAGCACAAAAGTTTTAAATCCGAGTCATGATTTTCGAGATATAGCTAATTTTCGAAAAGGGTATATTCACTTTGCCCTTCCGTTGTATTATTCCGTTGATTATATGAACTATAATTTGGTAATAATTAAAAAATAGCATTGTTTCTGCAGGCAAATCAAGATTTTGTTGCTATGTAATGCCTCACATAATGAGCAATTTTATCGCATTAATAGCATATTTGTTAAAAATAACCAATAATAACATTGTTTTCGATATTATAACCTATGAGCACCCATAATATTAGGTAGTTATGGATGGTAACAATTGAATAAGTAAATCATGCTGAAAATCGTGCAGTATTATTTATTTAACAATTTTTCAATATTGTATTGTAAAAAATTTAATATTTTGTCAAAACACACCAAGAGAATTCACGATCTGAAAAAGTTAACAGTGCACAACGTCAACAACAAAGTGTACCCATGTTATTCTGATGTTCTTTTACCCTTCTAGTCATATGTAAAGTAATCTTGCTCTAACTCTTGTCTGCCAGTTTAAATAACTTCATAAACAAGGAAGAACAGGCTACGTGAAGTTAGCGCCCAAAAGTCGGGAAAATTAAAAAAGAGTATTTTAAAGGTTTGTCCAAGGAATGTCCACTTTTATCCACCCTTTTTTTCGTTTGTCCACCCTTAGTTCAAAAATTATTCAAAAAATAAGTTTTGGCGCTAACTTCACGCTAGCGCCAAAAATTTCAAAATTTTTAAAAAAACCTATTCCAATGGATTGTCCAAGGAATGTCCATGTGTGTCCACCCTTTATTTTTGTTTGTCCATCCTTAGTTCAAAAGATATTAAAGAAATTAGTTTGTGAGGAACTGTGAACTTGGCGCCAAAAATTCGGAAAAAATTAAAAATTTGTATCTTGTTCGTTTGTCCATCGTATGCTTATGTTTATCCACCCTTCATTTTTGTTTGTTCATCTTTAGTTTAAAAGTTTTTTCCAAACAAAAATATTGAATTTTCAAAAAAATTTTAAAAAAAAAAAAGGTTTTTTTTCGAAGATCGTGCTCCATACGAATGTCTAGAGAGTGTTCATGAATATTAGCCTATTTATATCTTTAATCTACCCTTGCTTTAAAAGATATTTAAAAATTTAGTTCCTTAAGGACCGTGAACCTGGCGCCAAAAAAATCTTATAGATTGGAAATTTGTATTTAGTTTGATACGTCTTCAAAGACTTATGTTTATCCACCCTTTATTTTTGTTTGTCCACCCTTAGTTCTAAAGTTATTTCGGAATCAAAATTTTCTATTTTAAAAAAATTGTGTTATCTCTTGCTTTGCTTTAGAGTAAAAATCATAAACCGTTTAAAAGTTAAGTTCGCACTTACATCTTCAAGATGGTAATATCCTCATTATTCTTTCAGTTTTTTGAAATTCATATGGAGTATTCTATTCCAAAGCTCATATATACTGCGTGTAGGGTATAAAATGATATGTACGGAAGCAGCATGACGTCATATCTTTAAGGAGGAAAAATGCCTGCATGTGGCGCCTCTTTCTTTCCAAAAAGCGCGAAAAAATTATATAGCATATATTTCGGCACATACCAATGATGCCATCATATTAACCAAAAAAGCAGTGATGTCAACTTAGTACTTTTTCCACCAGATTTGGTGCTTTTTGAAAAATGATACTCGAACAATAGCTTTAAAAATTTTGTGGAATTGAATAAAATATTTAAGGGTTTTCATCTAAACACGCAAGTTTCCCATTTGTGCACTTGGGCAATTTTGTGTGATTCATACATATCTGTGGACTTTTGACAAAACAACCTAACTCGAGATAAGACAATTCTCCACGATTCTAGGCATATATATAAAAGTTAAATGCGCTTCTTTTGGTATAATCACCATATCTCTATGGTTTCTAGTTCCAGAGATATAAGTCTGTCCCATAACTCACGCTAGATTTGAACTTAGCGCCATTCGAGTAGTGATGTGTTGCTAACCAAAATAATTCAAAAAGGAGATTCAACTCTGGATCAACATAATTCAGCCACATTACTGCAAAGCAATTAAAAAGTATTTTAGCTCGGCTGTATTTAGTTCAAGAAGGTTACGACTTTTATTTCCGTGGACTCTCAAATTGATGATGTTTTTTTATTAATCAATACAAAATAAGTCAAAAAAATTAAATGAAATTTTTCGATATCCCGCTTCGTTTTCGTGAAATCGAGATCTTAAGTTTTTGGCGATCAAGTCAAGTCCTCGATATCTCCAAAGCGAAGTGAGATATCGAAAAATTTTATTAAATTTATTCGTCTTATTTTGGGTCAATTTATAAAAAGAAACACGGAAATCAAAGAATTCCCTCAAAAAATTTTTCATACGATTTTTTACAATTTAGTTCGAGTGGAAAATTGGACAGTTATCGAGATTTTTGCACGTGGAGATGAATACTTTTAGTACATATTCGTAAATATTTTGTATGAGACTTCGTGCATATTCTACTTTGAAGTGCATACTACTTGCGTGTAGGGTATACATTTGTAAAATGCAGAATGGCATAATATCTTGAATGAGAAAAACGCGCTAAAAAAAAGAGAGCATATTTCACTTCACAAACTAATGACGCCATAATTTTTACCAAAAAGCGTCAAAATTTGAGAGAGCATAGATTACGTCACTTCTCCATGCGCTAAGCGCAATAGTTAGTAAATTTTCCCGCCATTGTTTTTGCCAAAAATCGAGATTTTTTTTCTGGCTATAAGAGTTTAAAAAACAGTCCTTATGCTCACTGAACGCACGTACTTGAACAAACAAATACATGTGGTATTTTAACAAAGGCATTTTACTTTTACAATTCTATTTACATTATAATTCTCTGGCCACACTGAATAGAGGTATGAACATATGAATGGGTTTTTTTGAAAGTGGAATAAGTCCACTTTTTCATAAACTGAGATATTAAAGGGTTTGCGTACGACTCAATTTAAAAATATTGGCAAGCGTTATAAAACCGGTGTTAAGTGTTTACCACTGTAAATTAATCAAATATTGTTATGCTGTAAAAATTTTTACAAGTGTAATAGAAAATAGCTGAGTTTTTTTGGCCTGAATGGACTTATTCCACTTTCATTTATAATAAATTTGAAAATTTGATATACTTTTGTATGACTTATTCCATTTTTACTCACAAAAAATTTTGTAAATTAAAGCAAAGGAAAATTAAAACTTAGAAAAATTTTACTTCAAAAACTGTTGTTGTTTCTTTTCGTTTCTTTTTGCTCAAGTAGGGCTCTGAAAATTAGTTACAACAACAACAAAAACAAAAAGTTCTTGTCGAACCTACTTTCGGAGATATAGACATCGGAAGATTGAGATATACCTTTATAAAAATTATTATAAGTTGGGAACCCCTAAGAGGATTTTAATAATGTTAGTGTCATACAAAAGATATGTTAACTTACTACAAAATCAACCTATAAAAAATTTTAATCCGAGTCGTGGTTTTAGAGGTATTGCAGATTTTCAGAAATTTTGACCATTTCTTTTTTTTTAAACCACTATTTCTCCAAAAACTGTATGATTAATGCATAGTTTTAGTAAAATATTACAAAAGCCCAATTTATTTGCTTTCATTTGACATGTAATTTGTACCTGATTTCCTGCATT
Organism: Calliopum simillimum; assembly: GCA_951812925.1. NCBI lineage: Eukaryota > Metazoa > Arthropoda > Insecta > Diptera > Lauxaniidae > Calliopum > Calliopum simillimum. Next base: position 81,128,827 of record OX638372.1, on the reverse strand, counting down.
ATCATATGTTTTTAAAGGAAAACAAAAAAGTGAACCAAAGAAATATCCATGAAATTTTGAAAAATTTTACAAGAACAACAATAATACCAACTACAAAAATAACAATAACAGCAATAAAAACAACAATAACGATGTTTTTAGATAGTTTTCGATTAATTCCGGTTCCTTTAGACTCTTTCGATGTTTTCCAATAACTTACTGTTTTTTTTTTCTATGAAAAAATACGTAATGCAAAAAATCAATTACAAATTACATGTCAAATGAAAGGTAATAAATTGAGCTTTTATAATATGTTACTAAAACTATGCATTAATCATACAGTTTTCGGAAAAATAGTGCTTTGAAAAAAAAAAAATGGTCATAATTTCTGAAAATTTGCAATATCTCTAAAACCACGACTCGGATTAAAATTTTTATGTGAGTCAATTTTGTAGCAAATTACTATATCTTTCGTATGACACCAATATTATTGAAATCCTTTCAGGGGTTCCCAACTTATAATAATTTTTATAAAAGATATATCCCGATCTTCTGATGACTATATCTCCGAAAGTAAGTATGACAAGAACTTTTTGTTGTTATTGTTGTTGTAATTGATTTCCAGAGCTCTACTTGGGCAAAAAAAAAAAAAACGAAAAAAAACAACAACAGTTCTTAAAGTAAAAATTTTCTAAGTTTTAATTTTCCTTTGCTTTAATTTACAAAATATTTTGTGAGTAAAAATGGAATAAGTCATACAAAAGTATAACAAATTTTTAAATTTATTATAAATGAAAGTGGAATAAGTCCATTAAGACCAAAAAAACTCAACTATTTTCTTTTACAGATGTAAAAATTTTTACAGCATAACAAAATTTGATTAATTTACAGAGGTAAACACTTAACACCGGTTTTATAACGCTTGCCAATATTTTTAAATTGATTTAAAAGCAAAACCTTCTGTATAGCAGTAGATGAAAAAATGGACTTATTCCACTTTCAAAAAAATCATTTTTGTAAAAATGTTTTTCATGAAATGTTCTTTTGAGTAATTTTTTATGTAATCGTGGTCTAACGAGTCTGTAATTTTCAATATAAAAAGAGGACATATATAGCTAGCTATAACTACCATAAACTCAATTTTTCCGGAATTGGACTTATTCCACTTTCAAATAAACCCATTCATATGTATGTGCACATTACACTCACAAAATTTTATCAGCAGTGTTTCATTAAAATTTTTTCGCTATTAAAGCAGGTTCAGACCACAGACAATATGGTCGGTGAACTATTTTGTCTGAATCGGGTTTGTCTTTGTGTTTGTCTATGGCGCGGAAATTGTGAAAAAATAAAGTTTTTTTCTTAGCCTTTATCGAAACTGATCACTCAGATTTATTTTTGGAGATATGGGCATCAAAAGTGGCTTTTATGGGCATGACCTCGATTTCCGTGACCCCTCAGTTTGGCGAGGTTTTCTTATACTCAATACAAAATAAGTCGAAAATATTAGATACAATTTTTCCATATCTCGCTTCGTTTTTGAGATATCAAGGCTTTAAGAATAAGAGAAAATTGAAGAAATTTTAAGAAATGTTAGATTTGACAATGTTTTCACATAAAACGATCTAAAATTACTCGAAAAATCGAGACTTGAATGTTTTTAGAAAGCAAGTTAAATTGTAAAAGGCTTCTTTTGTTATTGTTAATATTGTTGCTGTTTGAGTTCGTGTTGTTGTTATTGGTTTTGGTGGTATTGTTGTTGTCGTTAATGTTCTTGTTTTTAAAACTTTCGTTAGTGTTCTTGTATGAGATAATTTGAATTTTCAAAAAATTTAAAAAAAAAACTTTTTTCGAAGAACCTGCTGTATATGAATGTCTAGAGAGTGTTCATGAATATAAGGCTGTTTTTATCATTTATCTACCATTACTTTAAAAGATATTTAAAAATTTAGTTTCTAAAGGACCGTGAACCTGGCGGCAAAAAAATAAAATAGATTGGAAATTTTTATTTAGTTCGATACGCCATCAAAAACTTATCCACTCTTTATTTTTCTTTGTCCACCCTTAGTTCAAAAGTTATTTCGGAATCAAAATTTTCTATTTTAAAAAAATTGTGTTATCTTTTGCTTTGCTAAAGAGTAAAAATTATAAACCGTTTAAAAGTTAAGTTCGCACTAACATCTTCAAGACGGTAATATCCTATTCCAAAGTTCATAAACCCTGCGTATAGGGTATAAAATGATATGTAAGAAAGCAGCATGACGTAATATCTTTAAGGAGAAAAAATGTCTGCACAATTGTGGCGCCTCTTCTTACCTTATGCTTATGTTTATCCACCCTTTAGTTTTGTTTGTTCACCTTTAGTTTAAAAGTTTTTTTCAAACAAATATATTGAATTTTCAAAAAATTTTCAAAAAAAAAAAGGTTTTTTTACGAAGATCGTGCTGTATTGGAATGTCTAGAGAGTGTTCATGAATATAAGGCTATTTTTATCTTTTATCTACCCTTGCTTTAAAAGATATTTTAAAAATTAGTTCCTAAAGGACCGTGAACCTGGCGCCAAAAAATCTAATAGATTGGAAATTTTTATTTAGTTCGATACATTATCAAAGACTTATGCTTATCCACCCTTTAGTTCTGTTTGTCCACCTTTAGTTTAAAAGTTTTTTTCAAACAAAAATATTGAATTTTCAAAAAATTTTCAAAAAAAAAAGATTATTTTTTCGAAGATCGTGCTGTATATGAATGTCTAGTAAGCGTTCATTCATGAATATAATCCTGTTTTTATCTTTTATCTACCCTTGCTTTAAAAGATATTTAAAAATTTATTCCCTAAGGGACCGTGAATCTGGCGGCAAAAAAATCTAATAGATTGGAAATTTTTATTTAGTTCGATACGCCTTCAAAGACTTATGTTTATCCACCCTTTAGTTTTGTTTGTCCACCCTTAGTTCAAAAGTTATTTCGGAATCAAAATTTTCTATTTTAAAAAAATTGTGTTATCTCTTGCTTTGCTATAGAGTAAAAATTATAAACCGTTTAAAAGTTAAGTTCGCACTTACATCTTCAAGATGGTAATATCCTCATTATTCTTTCAGTTTTTTGAAATTCATATGGAGTATTCTATTCCAAAGTTAATATACACTGCGCGTAGGGTATAAAATGATATGTAAGAAAGCACCATGACGTAATATCTTTAAGGAGAAAAAATGCTTACATATGGCGCCTCTTTCTTACCAAAAAGCGCGAAAAAATTATATAGCATATATTACGGCACATACCAATGATGCCATCATACTAACCAAAAAGCAATGATGCCAACTTGGTGCTTTTTCCACCAGATTTGGTGCTTTTTCAAAAATGATACTCGAACAAATTGTGAGTTAGTGCTTGGTGTGTTCTTTAGTGCTTTTTCTCAATTGCAACGACACTATAAAAGTTGTTCCTATCGCGAACCGGCACTCAAATTTACTGGTATTGCAAACACAAAAATAAAGGAAGAATAGCTTTAAAAATTTTGTGGAATTGATTAAAATATTTAAGAGTTTTCATCTAAACGCGGAAGTTTCCCTAACTCGAGATAAGACAATTCTGCACGATTCTAGCCATAAATATAAAATTTAAATACGCTTCTTTTGGTATCATCACCATATCTCTATGGTTTCAAGTTCCAGATATATAAGTGTGTTCCATAATTCACGCAAGATTTGAACTTAGCGCTATTCGAGCAGTGATGTGTTGCTAACCAAAATAAGAAAATAATTTGACAGCTGACAGCTGAAGATTAGTAAAAATGTATTGAAAGAGGAGATTCAACTCTGGAAGCAATTAAAAGGTATTTTAGCTCATCTGAAAAGTTGCTTAAATTTAGATATTTGGCCAAATTTCATCAATTCACAAATCGCACAAAGTATCAAAGTTCATACACCCTGCGTGTAGAGTATAAAATGATATGTAAGGAAGCAGCATGACGTAATATCTTTAAGGAGAAAAAATGCTTACATATGGCGCCTCTTTCTTACCAAAAAGCGCGAATAAATTATATAGCATACATTACGGTACATACCAATGATGCCATCATTTTAACCAAAAAAGCAGTGATGCCAACTTGGTGCTTTTTCCACCAGATTTGGTGCTTTTTCAAAAATGATACTCGAACAAATTGTGAGTTAGTGCTTGGTGTGTTCTTTAGTGCTTTTTCTCAATTGCAACGACACTATAAAAGTTGTTCCTGTCGCCAACCGGCATTCAAATTTACAGGTATTACTAACACAAAAATAAAGGAACAATAGCTTTAAAAATTTTGTGGAATTGAATAAAATATTTAAGGGTTTTCATCTAAGCGCGGAAGTTTCCCATTTGTGCACTTGGGCAATTTTGTGTGCTTCATATATATCTATGGACTTTTGACAAAACAACCTAACTCGAGATAAGACAGTTATCCACGATTCTAGCCATAAATATAAAATTTAAATACGGTTCTTTTCGTATAATCACCATATCTCTATGGTTTCTAGTTCCAGAGATATAAGTCGTATATAAGTGGTATAATCACCATATCTCTATGGTTTCTAGTTCCAGTGATATAAGTCTGTCCCATAACTCACGCTAGATTTGAACTTAGCGCCATTCAAGTAGTGATGTGTTGCTAACCAAAATAAGAAAATAATTTGACAGCTGACAGTTGAAGGTTAGTAAAAATGTATTAAAAGAGGAGATTCAACTCTGGATCAACGAAATTCAGCCCCATTACTGCAAAGCAATTAACATGTATTTTAGCTCTGCTGAAAAGTTGCCAATTGCGAGTTAGGTTGTTTTGTTAAAATGCCACAGATATATATAATGAACGCAGTCTCGAATAATTTGAGCGATTTTTGAAGTTGATGAGATTTGGGCAAATGTCTAAATTAAAATGCTGAATAAAGCGAACTATTTCAATTATTTGAAGAAAGCGAATTGTCAGCACTTGAGTTCTTCGGAAATCATAATGATTACTGAGTCGCACAATTAGCTGCGCAAGTTTGCGTTACGATTTGATCCATGTATTTAGTTCAAGAAGGGTGCGACTTTGATTTCCGTGGACTCTCGAATTGATGATGTTTTTTATAAATCAATACAAAATAAGTCAAAAAAAATTAAATGAGATATCAAAGCTTCGTTTTCGAGAAATTGAGATCTAAAGTTTTTAGGGATCAAGTCAAGTCCTCGATATATCCAAATCCAAGCGAGATATCGAAAAATTTTATTTATTTTTTCGTATTTTTTTGATTTATTTTAAATGTTTTTACATGAAACCATCGTCAAATATAACTTTGTTTTTTAAATTGCTTCAATATTTCCGTATATCTCGGAAACGATGTGATAACAAAAAATTTAATATAATTTTTTTCGTTTTTATCATTTAAAAAATTTGATCTGATTCAGTTGTGAAATGTTTGGCTGAAATTAAATCATTAAATACATGAAGAAAAATTGTTTTGATAGTATGTTAGCTCTTAAAAAATATTTATTGGAAACACTTAAGTTGTATGGTACTAACTATTTTTATTTGAATTGAAATGCATATATTAAAAATACGATATAATACCAACAAAACGAATATTGAAATCAGATTGGCAAAAACATTTCATTTCGAAAAACAGTCAGACATTTGGTTAAAGTATTAATTCAATAAGCACTATTCTTGTGAAAAATGACACAAAATGTTGATGTATTACATTGGAAAGACCAAAAAGAGAGAAAAAGCAATTCATATAATTTTTGTTAGTCTACATTCATATCGTCACTTAAAATGGAAAAACCTAACAGTTTTTATATTTTCAGAGAAAGAGCAAAAATGTTTTAAAAATTAGAAGTATTTTGGATTATACAGGCAATTTTTCGTAGTATTGCTTAAAATGAATTCGGTATTTTTAAACTTATGAGTATAAAACTGTGTGTACTATAGTCAAATTCATCATCCATCAAAAACTCATTTTGAATTTTTTACAGATACGTTTTTAGACCTTCTTATCATAAAACCGAGGGTGGGGCTTAGATGTTTTGTTGCAGAGAAATGAGTCTGGAATAAAAAATAAAACATGTATGACTTGATCCCGAAAAACTTTAGATCTCAATTTCTCGAAAACGAAGCTTTGATATCTCATTTAATTTTTTTTGACTTATTTTGTATTGATTTATAAAAAACATCATCAATTCGAGAGTCCACGGATATCAAAGTCGCACCCTTCTTGAACTAAATACATGGATCAAATCGTAACGCAAACTTGCGCAGCTAATTGTGCGACTCAGTAATCATTATCATTTGCGAAGGACTCAAGTGTTGACAATTCGCTTTCTTCAAATAATTGAAATAGCTCGCTTTATTCAGCATTTTAATTTAGACATTTGGACAAATCTCATCAACTTCAAAAATCGCTCAAATTATTCGAGACTGCGTTCATTATATATATCTGTGGCATTTTGACAAAACAACCTAACTCGCAATTGGCAACTTTTCAGCAGAGCTAAAATACATGTTAATTGCTTTGCAGTAATGGGGCTGAATTTCGTTGATCCAGAGTTGAATCTCTTTTAATACATTTTTACTAACCCTCAACTGTCAGCTGTCAAATTATTTTCTTATTTTGGTTAGCAACACATCACTACTTGAATGGCGCTAAGTTCAAATCTAGCGTGAGTTATGGGACAGACTTATACCTCTGGAACTAGAAACCATAGAGATATGGTGATTATACGAAAAGAACCGTATTTAAATTTTATATTTATGGCTAGAATCGTGGATAACTGTCTAATCTAGAGTTAGGTTGTTTTGTCAAAAGTCCATAGATATGTATGAAGCACACAAAATTGCCCAAGTGCACAAATGGGAAACTTCCGCGTTTAGATGAAAACCCTTAAATATTTTATTCAATTCCACAAAATTTTAAAGCTATTGTTCCTTTATTTTTGTGTTTGTAATACCTGTAAATTTGAATGCCGGGTGGCGACAGGAACAACTTTTATAGTGTCGTTGCAATTGAGAAAAAGCACTAAAGAACACACCAAGCACTAACTCACAATTTGTTCGAGTATCATTTTTGAAAAAGCACCAAATCTGGTGGAAAAAGCACTAAGTTGGCATCACTGCTTTTTTGGTTAAAATGATGGCATCATTGATATGTACTGTAATGTATGCTATGTAATTTATTCGCGCTTTTTGGTAAGAAAGAGGCGCCATATGTAAGCATTTTTTCTCCTTAAAGATATTACGTCATGCTGCTTCCTTACATATCATTTTATACCCTACGCGCAGTGTATATTAACTTTGGAATAGAATACTCCATATGAATTTCAAAAAACTGAAAGAATAATGAGGATATTACCATCTTGAAGATGTAAGTGCGAACTTAACTTTTAAACGGTTTATAATTTTTACTCTATAGCAAAGCAAGAGATAACACAATTTTTTTAAAATAGAAAATTTTGATTCCGAAATAACTTTTGAATTAAGGGTGGACAAACAAAAATAAAGGGTGGATAAACATAAGTCTTTGAAGACGTATCAAACTAAATAAAAATTTCCAATCTATAAGATTTTTTTGGCGCCAGGTTCACGGTCCTTAAGGAACTAAATTTTAAAATATCTTTTAAAGCAAGGGTAGATGAAAGATAAAAATAGCCTTATATTCATGAACACCCTCTAGACATTCCAATACAGCACGATCTTCGAAAAAAAACCTTTTTTTTTTTTGAAAATTTTTTGAAAATTCAATATTTTTGTTTGAAAAAAACTTTTAAACTAAAGATGAACAAACAAAAATAAAGGGTGGATAAACATAAGCATACGATGGACAAACGAACAAGATACAAATTTTTAATTTTTTCCGAATTTTTGGCGCCAAGTTCACAGTTCCTCACAAACTAATTTCTTTAATATCTTTTGAACTAAGGATGGACAAACAAAAATAAAGGGTGGACAAACATGGACATTCCTTGGACAATCCATTGGAATAGGTTTTTTTACAAATTTTGAAATTTTTGGCGCTAGCGTGAAGTTAGCGCCAAAACTTATTTTTTGAATAATTTTTGAACTAAGGGTGGACAAACGAAAAAAAAGGGTGGATAAACGTGGACATTCCTTGGACAAACCTTTAAAATAATCTTTTTTAATTTTCCCGACTTTTGGGCGCTAACTTCATGTAGCCGGAAGAACATATCCAAGCAATATTTGTGAAATTTAATATAGTGGTTATATGTACTAAAAAATAATGCAACGTTTTTATTTAAAAGAGTTACTAAGCCATAGTTTTGCATTATCAATTTAGAGTAACCGAGTACTCTTTGTTTTGTTTACTCAGCCCATAATTCCAGAACGTCAATAACTCTTCTAATGTATCTTGGTATCACTAATAACTAAATCTAAAATTTTTACATTACAGACTCAATATTGGATCTGCTGGCTTATTTAAATCCATTAGGCACTTCTTTTCGGAGACTTAACTATTAGACATAAATTGAGATGGTAGGCACAAAAAAGCTGCTATAAAAAATTTCAGACTGTTTTCTAAACATTTATTTAGTATGAAAGTTATTAACATAGTATTACGTTGTCTTTTCTTAATAATATATTTTCAACAGATGCTGTTAAGGGCTCAACAATGGGAATGGTGGAATTCGAAATGGCATTCAGAAAAGGCTTCCGCAGAATTAAAAGCTGCTTCTATAAAAAAACATTTGAAGCCAAAAAGTCGACTTAAGCCAATTGATTTATTGATATCCATCAATTCATCTGTAAATTGGCTATAAGTACACTAGTCTGTAATACTCCATTTTTAAAAACATATTGTACATGTGCTTTATTTAAAGTTTGCATTTGTTTTTGTTCATTTGATACTTTATCAAACATATCGCTTTCGTTATATTATGCTTTATGTTTTGTAAAAAAAAATCATAACATATCTTCAATTTTATGTCGGATTGACGCAAGTGTGAATTTTTTAATAATGTTTAATTATATGTATACATTATTTGGTATTTCGTAGTATTAACTTCTGGCATAACTTTTTTGAATCATTAGTGCAAAAAATTTAATTTTCGTTAATAAGCCAGAAGAGTGACGTCACACATGATTCGGCTATAAGTATACTAGTCAGTTATATACCATTTTTTAAAAACACACATTCCCGTGTGCTTTATTTAACCCTTTAATCGGTAAGCCGGCCATATGGCTGGCATTGGTCTAACTAAATTATTTCAAAATATAAATTATTTTTTCATTCAAATCAAGTAGGCCGCTTGAAAAGAAGAATTTTTCCTTCTAACGGTACTTGTTTCAACATTGTAGCTGCATTCGTCAATCAGTTATTGTCAGTTGAGTGCAACGAGTGTTCAATTTTGAAGGTGTAAATTACTGATTTTGAACAAGTATATTGAAGCATTAAAAGAAATAGTTTCTAAATGACTAATTAGTTTCATATTTTTTTGATATGTATTTATAATACTTATAATGACAATTTGATATTATTTTTGTGAAAAATAATTATTTTGTGTTGTTTTTGAGTGTTTAGTGATGCCGGCCATTTGGCCGTCTTGTCGGTCAAAGGCAAAAAAAAATGTTTGAATAAAAATACGTTATTATATTACATAGTGTGACAAAAACGTTTTTTTATTTTGTATCATTGATCAAAATAACGGTTTCGTGTAAGATAACACCTGCTGTTGCCGAATCTATAAGTAAAAATTCTTCAGTACATCACTATTTTGAAAAAAATCGGATCAAAATGCTATCAAAAAATTTTAAAAAACCAAAAAGTTTTTTGCTTTTCAAATTAAACCTATCGAATCAAAAAAGGACAAGTCGGATATGATCCGCTATTTCGTATTCAAAACGTGGCCAATATTTTAAATGACCGCTTCAACTCAATACCGAAGAATGCTTGTTTGTGCGTTGACAAACAAATGTGTTCGACAAAAATGGTGCAGCATTTACGTCAATATATGCCGGACAAGCCTCATAAATGGGGAATACAATTATTTGTCTTGTGCGATACTAATATCTAGTATCAATTTAGAAATATATAAAAGTGCTGGAGATAATATCATCATGCCAGATGCACCAGATCTTGGAGCCACCAGCAATATTGTAATAAGAATATCCAAAACCATTTCGAACTAATTTCGGCTAATAGAAATCCTTATTCTTATTTTCCGCTGGACTCAGATCCTCAAATAAAAAGTGCAAATCGAGATCACGCAGTAGAATATATGGGTTCTGTGTACGGTATCGACCTAACATCAGTCCTTTGGATGAACACGAAGAATGTAAGGCTATGTTCAACTCACGTTGGATTTAGTGATGAGCAAACCAAGACCAACACCACAGCAGTCTTGGTCATGGTCTTGTTCTTGCACATTGAGTCTTGGTCTTGGTTTTGATATTGATTCTTGGTCTTGGTCTTAATCTTGTTCATTAAGTCTTGGTCTCGGTATTGGTCTTGAACAAAATTTCAGAAATATTGAGTTTTCAAAATTTCAAAACCATATTTTTCCAAAGCAGTTGGGTTTTTAAGATGCCAAATACAAATTGAGAGATGATTTTATCTTCGAAACGGGCGTGAAACAACTTTTAACTATATATTACCAAGACTGAAAAGCAGTCTTGGTCTTGACGATTATCGTGAGCAAGACGAAGCAGTCTTGGTCTTGCAAAAATATCAGCGTCTTGGTCTTGGTCTCGCAAAAATACCAAGACCAAGAACAAAACCAAGACTAATTTTGCTCATCACTAGTTGGAGTTCAATCATTCAAATCTAATGCAGTCATGCAGGTAGCGAAAACGGCTCGCTATGATAAGAATAATAAGGAGCATAGTGAGGTTGACTATCCCAAAATTATTCGCGAATATAATTCGCATATGGGGGAGTTGACCTTATAAGCTCCTGCATGGGAAGGCGAGGCCTTCGCATAAAAACTATGGATGCATTTTCCATCACCTTCTCGATGTGGCTGTCACAAATGGGTTCATTTTGTACCACAGATCAACTGCAGAAGATTCTGCACAAGATGAAGAAGAAACTCACCGGAAAAAACTATGAGAGTGCACATCCTGTTGATGACATAAGGTACGATGGAATAAATCATGTTCCTGAATGGATTCCAAATGGATGCCCAAAATGCCAACTGAATTTGTGTTATTCCGGTTCCAAAAATTGTTGGAAAGACCACCATTCTCGCCACTAATGTATATATTTACTTATATTTTCTGTTTTTATCTTTGTTTGAATAAATAAAAACATTAATTTTTTTTCCACAAAAAAATAATTTTTTAATTTTTTTTACTCGTAAACCGATATACCGGCCATATGGCTGGCATTCTTTTATCTCACCTGGCGACCAAACTACAAAAGATATCGTAAAAAAGACCTTGGATTCGTGTTTCTTATGCCAAAGTTACCCCGAAACCAAAATTCTTAGGATACGAAACTCCATATTTCTATCTTGCCGATTAAAGGGTTAACCAAAAATTGAAATAAGAAGATAAATCAATTTAATTAAATTAGTTGCTCATGCTAATTTTTATTTTTAAACATTTGATAATTTAGAAAGGTATTCAAAAATTAAATTAAAGTTAAATTTGTTCCAAAATAATAACAGTATCAAGGACCTTCAGTCAACAGGCGCCTGCCTGTGTATTCAATTACACATGAAATTTTGATTTTCTTTAAATATTTTTAAATATCAAACACTAAATTAATTACATCAGTTGCATTTTAAATTCATTTACTTTATCTTTAATTAACTTGATTAACCATTTAATTTTTGAACTAATTAATTACTTAATCAATTACTGTACCTTAACTTAAATATTATTAAATTAAAACTATTATAATGAATTTTTAATTCAATAATCTTTTAATTATACGAAAGGTGAATTAGGTTGAGGTTGATGAAATTTTATAAAAGCAAATGGAGGTAACTTCTATTAGCAGAAAGGTATAGATTGGAGAGATAATTATACCAAATTCATAGTTGCTCATACGTACTGTTTTTTTTTCTTTTTGCTTTTAGTTTTCGATTTCGGTTTTTAATTAATTTGATAATTTTTTCTTTGGTATTGCTTTGTTTTTTTTTATTTTTTTTTTTTACGTTTATAAACCTCTGCATAATTTTATTTTTATGTAGCCGACAAAAATTTTTTGACTAGGAGCAAAGCCCACCCCATTTTCCCTGAGCATGGCTGGGGAGCTAGTATTCAGAGTAGGCTCCAACATAATCTATTCAGTTATTGTCGGTCGTTACAGCACGTCTTTGTATTAATAAATCTCGTCATTATTGACGAACTTAGCTGGGTCGTTGCACAGCAAACGTGTGTGCTCCCTGCAGTAATAACTTCAAATTTGGAGTAATAACTTCAGAATATTGTGAAAAATTGTAACTAAAAGTTCAAATTTTTCAGGAAAGTCGGCACCAATAATGGGTGTCGGAATGTCTGCGAGTATGAAAGAGAAATGAAAGTCACGATTTAGACCAAGATCTACATTTAACAATTTAGAACCGTATGTTTTAATTGTTGAACCATTGGCTGCTGATAAAATTAGATCCAAATTTTTGTTACAATTTGGAAATTTGGCTGAAGGTATTACAGAAACAAATGCACCTGTGTCTGTTAAAAAATTGAGTTGGTTTCTTGGATCAAAAATAAAAAGGCAACGAACTGAATCATATTTGAATCTGTCGTTTTTAAAATAGGATATGTGACGAAATTAAATCTTATGGCAAATTTAAGAAAAACCCTCATAAGTTTGGTAAACCTTATTTTAGTGCGATTTTAGTGATGGGAGTTAACTAATAATAATAGTTAGCAGTAATCTGCTTACTTTGAAAATAGATAAACCAACCAGTGCCGTCACCACAGAGGCAAAAAAGCAAAAGAATAATTCTCTACCCAGCGACACATATCCCCTTTTAAAAATTACTGATTCATTTGTCACTATTATGTGTCGCGGCCATAATAGATGAATTTAGTTTAAAGATTTATGTTGAATTTTATAAGCATTTTGATTATGATTGTTATACAAATTGCAAGGTTGAAAACATTTTTTAGCTTAATTTCCAAATTTGTTGTGATACCAACAATAATTTTTATTAAATTCTACTTTATATTGTTGTTTTGAATGTAATTGAGAATTGTATTTGAGTCCAGCTTGTTCTTCTGTCAAGTTGTTAACTTGTTGTAGCATTGATGAAGTTATCTTCACAAGATTTTGCAGTACTGTGTCCGAGTTATCGTTTTTGGAGGAAGCAATTGTATGAATTTCGTGTTTTTTAGACAGTTGGAAAATTTTATTTGCTATTGATAACACAGGCCTTCAAATTCAACACTTTTTTTCCTCTCTTGATTTTTGAAGCCAATTATGGTGGTTTGGGACCTATAATCACGAATCTGAACATGGTTTATTTCTATCACGTCAGGATTTTGAAATATTCCAAATTTCATAACCTCAAAAATAATGAAAAATCCTGTGTTTTTCACTGTTATTTTAAAATTTCTCGAAATTCTGACGTGATAGTGCAATTCTGTAAATGGATTTAGGCTCAGAATCTAAAAATACATTGAAAATTACTCTCGTAATTTTAAGAGGGGTACCCTTGTTCGTCTGTGAAGCATTTGAAAACTTATTAATTCAATCGTTTGTGCTTATGTACTCTTCAATATCATGCCTAAAATACTCAACATAAATAAACCATTCTTGCACCATATAGAAATGAGTTTTTTTTTTGGTTTTGGCATGTTTTCTTTATGTACCGAGCGCACCGTATTTTTATTCAATTATTCCCATTATCAAGGCAAATCTGTCAGAATATCAGGCAGATATATGGTGTTAATATGGATTTAATATACCTACTGGTGCGGGTGTAGGAGCGATTCAAATAAAATTTTCAATTATTTAGAGAATTTTTTTGTATGAGGGGTACAACATTCCCTTATCCAATCGATCCCATATTTCTTATGGATGTGTTGGAGCACCAAAAAAACATCTGGTGCAAATATGGTTTTGATACGTTCAGTAGTATAGGCGTGGTAGTCTTGTATATACAAAAAAGGCACATAAGTAAAACTTAAATTACTAACAATTGCGACGTGCTGGCATTTTTTCACTATTTTTCTGGTAATCAGCACACTTAATTCTATAGAAATCGCTTTTTAAAATTCAGAGAGGAAAACCCATGCAGGACTGTGTAATTTATCGTCAAAATTTTGGAAGTTGTGGTGGTAACTTTCTTAACCACAATTTTTGGAAAAATTCGTAATTAACAATTGTTATTGGTCCTATTTCAATATCATTTAACAGTTTTTCAAAGCGCTATCTTCACTAAGAGCAAATCGTTCAAATAAGATTTTTTTAATGTTATCATATAGATGATGGTGGAAATTGTATGATATCTAATATTTTAGATATCGTTTCTTGTTGAAGTGCAATTATCACGTTTTGGTATTTAATTGTATCATTTGTGATATTGTTAGTGAGAATTGTATTTCGACTTGTATAGACCAGGCTTCTGGAGTTTCTGTCCAGAATTGTAGTAATTTTATTATATTTTTAACGGTGTGTGTTTCATTTAAAATGTTAGAGTTGGTTAATATTGTGACGTTAGGATTAGTGGTAGAATCAGGGTCAATAGATGCAATGTGAGCTGAAGGAGTGTTATTGCTTGAAATATTACTTGTAGTACCGCGACGGGGAGAACGTGAGCGAGTGGTAAGCATATTGTTAAATTAAAATAATGTTACGAAATTTCCTGTCTCTTATAACAATAATTTCAGTCTTTTACAGTTTTCTGAGTTCGATCACTGGATTGTGTAGCAATCAAAAACACACACTCTTATTTAGTTATAAAATGATTTATTTAAATTACAAACGTTTATTTTTACACGGTACAATTGTTTATTTCACTGTTTATTTACATTCAAAATCTAATATTACAATTAGCACTTTATTTAATTTCACTGGCACTGTGTGTACAACCTTTTTGTACATATATATTGTTGTTGGTGTTGTTGTTGATAGTGGTTTTGTTGATGTTGTTTGTAATGTTGGTGTTGTTGATGTTAGTGTTGTTATTGTTAGTGGTGTCATTGTATTTGTTGTTGGTGGTGTCGTTGTTGTTATTGTAACGGCTCGAACGCCAGGCCAGATATTGTCGCCAAGGTTGCGATTCCTGAACTCCCAATAGGATGGTCCCTCTGAGACGTTGATGTTGTTGTTGTTAGTGGTGGTGCTGTTGTTTTTGTTAGCGCTGTTTTTGTTAGTGGTGGTGTTGTTGTTGTAATAATTGCTAAATTTCGTGAAAATTTCTTTAGTTAAATTTTTGTTTTTCTTTAAAAAATGCCCTAATGATGCAAATTCAGCTACAAATGGCATATTTAATGAAGGAAAATAGATAAGGCATCCATATTTTGCTACTATAGCTATAGGTTAGTAAGGTATTTTTGAATTTATAATAGCTTTTAAAAAAGCTGGTCAAAATTATCACAAAATCACCATATCTTGAAAACCATAACTTGGATTAAAAACTTTTGCAAATTTGTAGCCAGTTAAAACATCTTTCATATGGTATGAATATTTTTAAAATCTATCAAGGGATTCAGAACTTATATTGGTTTTTATAAAAGCTATATCCCGATCTTCCGACGACCATGTCTCCAAAACTAGGATTACACATTCCTTGTAAGAATTATACAATAACTTTAACAAGAAAAGTTTGGTTTAAACCAAATTTGGTCCTGGGAGCAACGGTTGACTTTAGCCAAATGAATAATGTAGGCAACTTAAATAAAATAATTTAACTTGCTTATTTGATGCAAAGTTGTTGTTGTTTATCCCCTGTTGTTGTAAATATGATAACCCGTGTATCTTGGTAAACTTAAAATGACTATGTTTAATTTATTATTGTTATTTTATTATTGTTGTAGTAGATTTGTTGTTGCAGATGTCGCTTTTCTATTATTTTGAGATATTTCATTACAGACACTCTTGCTATAATTACTTGGCGGGCTTGATAAATTGAAACGCAAAATAATTCATACAACTTCTTAATATTTTCCGGTAGGCTTGCATATGTATATATTCTTGTAATTTCTTGTACAAGTGGATTGTTCAATTTTGAATCACAGAAAAGATTCGTAGGATCGCCAATTGTTGTAATTTTCTTTCTTATAAAATTAACTCATATTTACATTTAAAATTAAACATGAAGTATACACATATAAAATTCAAATTCGAGTGAATATAAAAATATTTTGAAAACATAAATTATTTTGAATGAATTTTGAATTTGAATCAATTTAATATTGTAAAATATTGTTTGTAGACTTTTTGGTCGATTGCTTCTGGAGCAATAAAATAAAACAAGTTTTATTCATTGCGTTTCTCCGACGTTTCGACGTTCATTGGCGTCATTCTCAAGGAGACTACATAATAAATCTCGTAAGTTTCTTGTTTGATTTGTGAGCGCAAGTTTATATGCAGCACTCAGTCACCCAGTCAGTCAGTGTCTATTTTTCCGTTTATTGTGGTTGTTATGCCCCATCCACAATCAATGCGGCACTTGCTTGCAGGAAAATTTGACGTCTATGCCAATTCCTATAATTAAACATTTAACACGATTAAAATGTGTTACAAAAAATAATAATTTAATTTACCATTTCGTTGGCGTCGATCTGAGTTGATATTAATCCCTTTTTTGTGTTTTTTTAAAAATATTTTTTAAATAAATTTGACATTTGTGAAACAAAAGTTAATAGTGTTGCTTATTTTTTCGTACTTAATCTGCACGTAATTTTTTATGTTACAACTAGCATATCCCGGTGTGCGTTGCTACACCCTGTGTTGTACTGGGGGCGAGGCATAAACAATTTTTTAAGGGATGTGAATTGTTCCGATGCGTTAAATACTTTTGAAAATATGACGAAATTTTTTAAGGGCGTGGTGCTGCCTATTTTTAATGGGCATTATTTGTCTTGGTACTTTTAATACATATACCAAATCTCATCCATATCTGTAAGATCTTTTTAGAGATATGATGAATTAATTTCTTTGGGGGCCCACATTTTCATTGAAAATAATTTATCCTAATGCACTTTACAGATGTACCCGGTTTCAATTATCTGCAACAAGTAGTTTCAGAGCTATTACAAATTAGTTTCAGAGCACAGTGGTCCGAAAGGTCAATCTAGATGGAATAAAGTCAATTTTCTAGTTTTTCAAAAGCATGAAATTTTTTTATTAGTTGATTGAGAATTGACCACGGTTCATAACGGTATATTGTTTGTTTACATTTACGCATTATTTTTTTTGCTATGTTGATCGAAACATGAGCATTTGCATTGATGCAGTTATTATAAGACCACAGTCTATTTTTAGCAGTATCTTTGAATAGTTAGTGTGAGTGAACTAGAAAACTTTTTTAAATAATTGTTTTTTTCCTAAACTACGCCAGGTATGAATTAATTTTACTGTAAATATCTGTTCAATTAAAATATTTTTTGTGGGGAAAAAATTAATGTAAAAAGTGTAATGTTTTTGTACTACTTTTTCGTGTAGCCCAAAGTTTAGTTAAACTTTTAACTACCCATATGGATCGATATTGCAAAACTGTTTATATTTCTTTTATCTATGAATTGTCATGTAAATAATGAAGAAAAAATTAGCTGCCCATAAGTGCCCCTTCAATTTTTATTTCATTTTTAGGTTACACACCTTTTACACGGAAAAAGCTTTATAATGTGTAATTTAACAAGAAACTAGGAAAGAAGATGTTTGAAAGTTATTCAGATAGGTTGTAATTGTTTCCGTTAACCATCTGATGCATTGTTATACTGATGATTAAGTAAATGAAAAATAATTTTTGAATTTTTGAATTTTTTTTTGCACTAAACTTCAAATCTGTGAAAAAACAAAGAACGCATGTGCCACGCCCACTTGACGCACACCGTTCATTTTGGTGTAAAGTACTGTTTCCATAATAAAGTAAGACCCTTAAAACTCGGGTCTCTACCTACTACCATATAGAATTTGCGCCACGCTCACTTGACGTATACCGCCCATTTTTATTGTGAAGTACCCTTTCTATAATATATTTCAGCGCTGAAAATTTCAGGCTTCTAGCTGCTTCCAAACAGGAGTTATGACTTTATTCCATCTAGATTAGCCTTTCGGACCACTGTGCAGAGGGGCGTCGTACCGCCCTTTTTTCAGAAAAAATTATTTCTTCTATTTCACTTTTTACATGTACCAAATTTCAATTATCTTCTTTAAGTAGTATTAGAGGTATTACGAATTAATTTTTAGAGGGCGTGAAACTACCTTCTTTTTTAGCCCATGACCTAGCTTTTTATAATACTAAGATATTGTGAAAATTCCATTCAAATTGGTTTGTTAGTTTCCGAGTCCATAAATAACAAACATACAAATCTCATTTTTATATATTAGTAGATATATCGATACCTTAGAGCGCTATAGTCCTATCTCCATTTTTTCAATTGTTGGGAAATGCAAAAAGAAGATTTCAAACAGTGGTTATTTAGAATTGGCTGCCATTTTGATAAAACGATACATGCAATAATTTTACCTTTAATATATTTTAACATAATTTAATGGTTTTAACCAATTTTATTACTTTCTAACGAAATCCGAGCCAATTTATAGTACGTCATTACTTTTGCCCTCATACAGAATTGTACTACTATTAAAATAAACGACATATTTAGTAAATTTTATGAAATTTTTCCACTAAAATGTCGTCAAATATCATGAAGCGCGTATAAAACACGAAAAAAAACGAATTTTTTTTTTAATTTTCGGTTCCGACATACAAAGGGTCCCCCCTTGGGTGTAACAAAATTTGTTCAATAATATGTCGTAAAAAGTCATAAAACGCGAAGAAATCATTAAAAAACGAAAAAAATTTCTTAAAAATGTGAGTTATTTGAATATTCAGTGGAGCTTTTAAAAAAAATTACATTTTGGAGATAGGATTTTTCTTAATCTTCAAATATTTTGTTGTTTTAGTAGTATTTTGACATCCACACGGTGAAGAAGCCCACAATGATACCATAAGTGCAAAAATCTCAAAATCGCAAAAAGTGGAGATAGGACTATAGCGCTCTAAGGTATCGATATGTAATAAAACGAAACCAATTATAACAATAATGTGTTAAAAAAAATGTAAGACAGTCAGTAGTTTTTAATTATACTTTTGGTATGTTTCCAACATGAGTATGGTACTGAATACTTATAAATATATCCGTTTGCTTCATAAATTACAAAAAAATTGTCACTAGCTTGTTTTCTTGTTCACGCAGCAAGGGAACAAGCAACTGCTTTGCATGAAATCAAAAAGCTTTTTTTTACTCTCTTTACTATTTTTCTCAAATCCTGCAGCGGTAAAATAGAATTTTCTGCTCTGTTCTGCAACTAACTGTTTCACTTACACCTGTTCCTGCATTTGTTGTGGATTGGGCATTATGTTTGCTGAATTCGCAAGCTTTCTAAAATCAGTCTTGTTCTCTCTTTCTTTTCAATGTCTAGTATTGTGGCGTTCTTATAGCCGGCTTTATGATTAGTTTCAGTTAGATGTTGTGTAAGTGCTGTTGTCACTGTTGTCTTCTTTTGTCTTGCATCGTTTTCGTGTTCCCCCAATCGTAAACCCAGTAAACGATTTGTATAATTTTTACAAATAAATTGCTTTGATATTAAAAGACATCTTCCTAAGTAACCATTTGAACATTTTTCTATAATTGAAGAAGTTTTAGTTTTAGATTTCAATTAATACAGCCTATTTAGATCCATTGCTTACTTTTAGAAGAAATTAATTGAAAAAGTGAAATTAAATCAGCGGTTTTTGATTTTACTACCAAAGAAGGAGATGAGAGATCTTGCAATCGTCAATTCTGAAAAAATACTTAAGATCTTTAAAATTTTTGGGATGTGTTACAAAATCGCTACATCCGGCCAAATTTTTATGGTGGCTGTCATCAAACTCACCAAATTAAGAGATACGTCAGGGCAGTTAATACGTGAATTGAGTAATAACACTAACCCAAGAGGGACGATTTCTAGCGCTCCTGATCCAAGCACTTCAAAAGTGCTTGTCCCCATAGAAATTTAGAAGCACTTTGATTTTTTATAAGGGTGCAGTAAGAACATAATGGGTTCGAACCTAGCCCGGGTGATTTTTTTTGCTTTATTTTTTTATTAAAATAATTTTTATTCAACATCTTTAATTTCAATTTTCTATTTTCCTTTCTCTTACTAATTTACTTTTTTTTAATTGAATTGCAATTGATTACACAATGATTCCATGCGCGAACCTAGTTCGTGCAAACTAGAGAGTTTGCGCATACTTTTTTTATCGCATCCACACGACACAGGCAAGTCTGTGCAGTTTTCGGTATACTTCATTTTCATAGCAACATGACGTCTTGCAAAAATATTTGGGAGATTCCTTTAAACGTGTAAAAGCCTCGAAAACTCGTAAAAGTTGTCAAAATCAATACAAACTTTTTTTTATTTGAAATGCTTTTTCATTTGTATATTTTCCGAAATAGAGCAATGAAAAAACGCATAAATGCATTTGAAGACTCCAATTTAAGCGACAGATTGAAGGTACGGCCTGTACGCCGTCCACACGTTTCAACTTGCCTGCGCAAGCCTAGTTTGCATAAAAAAATCTTTCGAAATTCAAAGAAAGCACAGGCCGCACTTTTGAACTGTGCAACCTTGACTTTTACCGTCCACACGTACACCTACACAAACCAGTTTGCGCAGATAAGTCTTGAGGTGAAACTGTGCGTGTAGACGGCCCTTAAGGCTGCAGTAAGAACAACGTGAGTTCGAACCCAGCCCGGGTGAAATTTTTTCCCTTTTTTTTATTTTTTTTTTTTGCTTAATTTTTTTTTTTTATTGAAATATTTTTTATTTCACATTTCTATTTTCCTTTCTCTTATTTATTTACAATAATTCTATGTAGGAGCATTCGAATGTCAAATTATGTTTAGACAGCATTTGCTATTGTACAAATTAAATACCTCTTCATATCATCGGGCATTGGTGTAGCGGTCTAAAGAGTAAGTAAATGTAAGTAAAAATAATCTGTTTCTATCTATCGCACTCGTGGATTCAAATCCTGGTACGGCCAGTTTTTTTCTTTTTTTTAATTTTATTGAAAAAACGCTTACCGCAGCATTACAAATAAGCGCTTCAAAAGGCCTTTTACAGTAAGGCTGCGGTAAGCTTAAGCGCGCTTACATCCTATGACATACTTACAATGTTAAAAAGAAGGCCGAAAGTGCTGCCAGGTTCAAATACAACGCTTTCGCCTCTAGTCTACTCTATGGCTCAGACTCTCTTCCGAACGAAAAAAGAAAAAAGCCTACAACCGTATTCATAAAGAAAGCTCAATCGTCCTCTACTTATTCATAGTAAAAAAGTACTCATGGAATAGTTAATCAATCCGCCCTGTTCCCAATTCCACTTTCACGTGAAAGTGGGTATAAAGTGGAATGCGAAACTTTTTGAAAAGTCGGCATTATGCTACGACTTTTCAATTAATTTTGCTTTATAAAGCTGTTTATCGATCAAATTGAAAAATAAAAATACACGCGTATAAGCTCCAGAGTTTTTCCCTTTTTTAGCGAGAAATTCTTATTTTTATTGTAAATATTGCTGGAATAAAAAACTCTAACTAAAAAAATATTTTTTCCGATGACAAGTAAAAAGTCGGCAAATTGGCATTTTCGAAGTCAGTGTTTGGTGAATTATTTGACATTTCATTATATCATGGTGTTAGTAAGAATAGTTCGAAAACAGGATGCCACCTGATTTTATTTCTTAAGTTGCAATAGAACATCGTGTTAACCCAATAAAATGTACTGAGCATGAAAAAAAACTTTCTGAAATTCCCTCAAATCAGAGGAAACCCCATAACTGGGCATCTCGCCTTGTACATTATTTCGACAGGCAAAATTGCGAGCAGTTATAGTTTCAAGTGCATTGCAGCAGCCGTTTTTAACGTGAAACTCAATTAAAGTTAATAAATTTAAAAAAAAAGCATTTTGATTCATAAATCTTGTTTACTTGTGTGCATTTTTTAACTGAGCGAAAAAGTTTGCATTTCTACTGTAAAAAGTTAAACGTCTTGAACAGTCGTTGAATAGGCTTCACATCCACATCGAAAATAAAAAGTAATCAACAAGTCTTCGAAATTAAAAGTAATTGAAATTACACAGATTACGGAACAGGCCGGAATGTTTTAGTACAAATAATAACGAAATCTTTCAAGTGTTCAAGTTTGGACTGAAAATTGGTCATCAAATAACAAGGTAATTAAATATAAACTTTTCGAAGAGAAAATAACGAGTCAAATAATCAAATTTTAAAATTAATTCTCTTTTTGTAACACTTTCTTTCCCTTGAGATTCGATTTAAAAATTCACAGTACTGATAAGCCATTATGTTAATTTTATTTTCGTGTAATGTCGTAACAAACGCCAAATAAACTCATTGTATTTCCATGAGTATGTTAATCCACTGCTAACCAACGTTGATTAAATCAAAAAATTCTTTATGAATACGTTTTAGTACTTAATCTGCAGATTAAAGTTAACTCGCCTCTAATCAACGTTTATGATTACCCAGCAAATCCTGTAACTGTTACCAACCTTATTATATAATAGTTACAAATCTCGTATTATACCAGTTACATTTCTTCTAGCATCGGGAAAAAAATAACCACTTTACCCTATCCGTGTGAAAATAGATGTGACTGTGCATCCCTGTCTTATCAATGAGATTTCATCATAAGAAAAATTATGAAAAAACTATGGTTGTCCCTTTCATATTTAATTTTATATTTTTCTTTCCACTGTCATTCCGAAAAGTCAAAACAAAATTGAATTAATATAAAATATTTGGAAAAAGTATTGCTAATTGACATCTTTTATTTTTAAATTGAAATTATGATATAATGTTAAGTTATTTATATTGTAAGAATAATAAAAATTTACGTTATTTTTAAAGCTGATAATGATAAAAATACACAATTTCTTACATCCATTTGGATGTCCTCTTTCGACAATTCAGGAAAAATATCTGCGAAAACAAGAGATACGTATTACATACTGAAAAAGATATTTTGTAAAGAAAGCTTACCAAAAAAAATATTGCCGGACTTCAGACTCCGTTCGCCCATCTAAATTGTACAATTTGCGGCAGTCATCGGAGATGGTATTTTTAAAAACGCTGCTGATATTTCCATTTCCTCTTTTGATTCAAAATAGTGTATTAACTAAATGGAAATAAATAAATAAATATAATTAAATTATAAAGCATATGAATATTGGTCTTATACTTACCAATGGCAATCAGCAAATTTTCGAATTGAAAAATTCAAATTCAATTTTTTTTTTGACATTTCTGTGCTCTAAATTTTAAATTTTTTTTTTTTTGTGTTGTGTAAAGAAACAGCTACAGCAATTTTTCGCTAAGATATTCTTGTCTCTTTTCGACTAACGTTCTTAACGAGAGTTCGATTTTAAATGTGTTAGTAATTTCCAAAATGAGTTTCGTTGTGTAGGTTGTACTGGTTACAGAGGATTTGCTGGGTAATTGCTTGTGGAGTCGACGTGTTAATTTATCTACTACTTAAAATTATTTCCACTTTTTGCTACCATTAAAAAATATTATGGCAACACTGATGTTGACTATTTAGATGTCAAAATACAAATTTTTCCGGAGGGTATTGGAAAATTGTTGAATTTATTAAAATCGTTTCAAATTAATAACTACAATGTTGAAAGTTTTACCCAATTCAGCGCTAGGTGGTAGTGCAAATGCGAAATGTGGAGA
The DNA here is from genome assembly GCA_951812925.1 of Calliopum simillimum. Classification (NCBI taxonomy): domain Eukaryota; kingdom Metazoa; phylum Arthropoda; class Insecta; order Diptera; family Lauxaniidae; genus Calliopum; species Calliopum simillimum. Next base: position 81,104,960 of record OX638372.1, on the reverse strand, counting down.
GATATTTTGCCAAAGTTCATCAAGTTTCACCATTGTTTGCACGTTCTGTGAAATGAAGACTTTTGAATTCGAAGATTTTTTGTTGCATTTTAAAAATGTACATTTTGAAAATAATTTGCTTAAAACAGAAGAAGTCGATTTAGAATGCGCACCGTATATAGGGATGAATATCAAAAGTGAATTGGAGAATGGTGAAGAAGTTAATGAAGGCGAATCTTCAGACATTTTGGGTGATTTAGGTTTAATGCATGATACGGAGAGAGCTTTGGGTTTTGATAAGGATAGTTCAACAAATGAAAATGATACTGAATGGAAAGAAGATAATAATAGTGAAGACTCAGAGGAAGAATACAAACCGAAGGTTTTTATGTTATAATATTTTTTCGTTCCTCTAATTCAATTATATCGTATTCCCTTAGAAACCAGCTCTCCATATTGAAAGCAAAACATTTGAATGTGAATTTTGCAAAGAAGTCTATAAAACTAAAGCTGTATTAAAGCATCATATAAGTAGATACCATAGTGGAAAAGAAACGAGCGCTGTTCAAACTTGTAATCAATGTTCAGCGGAGTTCCCTACTGTACGTCAGTTTACTGCACATATGCTTAAGGAACATCTGGGGTTTCCATGTTCTGAATGTGGGAAAAAATTTAGCGCAAACTATGAGCTAAAAAGACACGCAATTAAACATACTGGTGTAAAAAATTTTGTGTGTGATACGGAAAATTGTGGCAAACCCTTTTTTACTCGCCGCCAGCTTAATATCCATCGACGTATTCATTTGGGTATAAAGAATTACATATGTGAAGCTTGTGCTTACAGCTGCCGTACGAAAGAAATGTTGAAAGTACATTATCGCACACACACAGGTGAAAAACCGTACGCCTGTGATATTTGTAACAAAAAATTTCGTTCGTCATCTTTGGTCAGGGAACACAAAGCAATTCATTCGACAGAAAGACCGCATGTTTGTGAAGTTTGTAATGCTGCTTTTTCACGACCTAAGGCTTTATACCATCATAAGCACTTGCACTTAGGAATTAAAAAATTTGTGTGTAAACTCTGTGGCAACGCTTATGCGCAAGCAGCTGGATTGGCAGGTCATATGCGGCAACACAGAGCCGAACAGTTTTAGTTTACTTCGCTTAAGCTTTTTACAATAAATTAAATTAACATAACTAGTGTAAAGCTAAGAAATAATAAGTTAAGATAATTTGTATCAACTCCGTAGAAACTATGTACATGATTTCTTTTTCAAAACTTCAAATGCAATTTGCTAATGATTTAAATTTGAAAGAACACAAGGTTGTTGCGGGATAGTTTCCAATTTCTTTAGAATAACTGCCTTTTTTAATTTTTAATAAATTCTAATTAAACAGGCCTGTTCTGTAACCCGTGTGTTTTCAATTACTTTTCATTTATTTACATTAACGAAAAAGTAATCGTTTAGGAAATATTCTTAAAAAACCGCAAAAAGTCGAAAAATTCGACTGTATCAAATATTTCCGCAACGGTTACTTTTTCCTTAATATAAATTAATATTATTTGTAGAACCTGTAATTCTCCACAAAAATGATTTTAATACTTCTTATCGTGTGACTCACCTTTTTCATCAAAAAGCCTCCTAAGTGAAAAGTAATTGAAATCACGCGGATTACGGAACAGGCCTGAATAGCTCCTGAAAAACAAAAAGTTGTTGAGAATAAAATTATAGTATCAAGACATTTCGTGGATCAATGCATTTATAACATAGATATATGTTTCCTATTTTTCTCCATTGATTAGACTGTTACCTCGGAGCCATTTCATTTAATGTTTTTATCAACACATCATTTGGCTTGACGTCGCTTGTATAGTAAGTATACGGCTTTCCACTTTCATGAAACTATCGATTTCGAGTGGTTAATAAATTTGCGGTAGCTTGTGTTTGATGTTTCGTCTGTTGCCGAGTCGCTTTGAATTTTGCTTAATTTAAGCTCTGCATTTTGAACGGATGTTGTTTGTGTTCCTGAATATTGTATCAAGCGCAACTAGAGCTGGGCCTAATTTTTGAGGCCCGGCCCGTCCCGTCCCGGCACGAATACGAAAAAAGCACTTGAAAAAAGCCAGGGTCTGCACTTATATTTTTTGTCAAGGTCCGATCACGGTTTGGCCCGGCTCGATACTACCATATAATTATAGAACAAGATCCCAGAGTCGCCAGACGTTACTTATTTTCTAAGTAACAAAATATGTCGGGTTGAGAGTATTAGTATATACTTTGAAGTTATACATACCTGTAAGCTAGGGCCGTGGGCCAATTTACAGGTACCAGGTGCTACGACATTGCCAGACACTTTTCGTTGGAGGTAATTTCCGCTTCAAAGTTCGAAAAAAAGTAACGCAAGTTTACTTAAAGTGTAAGTTTTAATCTATATATGGGCAATTCTCAGGAACCTTTTACTTATGATATTTCGATAACTGTATACACTTTTGACATTCAAATGTAACCTCTGAATTGGCGCGAATTCCATATACAGAGGCTCACAAAAGTATTCGGAATTTGAAAATTTTTTAAAGAATCGTAAAATTTTTTAATTACGAATTAATTTTTTTTGAATCACTCTTAATAATTATAACGCGGTAAATATCTAGTTTTATTTATTAAAAGAAGCTTTCCTAAAATGTAACTTAAAAATGAAAAAAATAGCTTATAAGCAAAATTCTACTTAAATTCAATACACAAAAGTATTCGGAATTCTAAAAAATTTGGCAATATTTTAAAAACGAAATAAAAGAATAATCCAAAGATGTTTGGGGCACTCTTAGAATTCAATTTACAGTTAGTTTACGGTAGCTCAGTTCTGTTTTGTCAGTTTTTTTTTAAGCGAAAAACTTCGTTTTTAAAAAAAAGTAAAATGGCAAGAAAATCAGACGAAACCACTCTTGAATAAAAAAAATTCGAAAGCGTGAGGATGGAAAATCCCTTTACGAGATTGCAAGCGGCGTTGGAAGAAGAATTTAGACTATCCGCAGCATTATAGAAAGAAAAAAGTTCCATAATTCACAACGCTTTGGTAGATTATCGAAACTAGGCATTCAAGACAGGTCGGATATCATACGAAAAACTAAAATTCGACCACGTACTTTAACAGTGCACATTAATAGAAGCCTCATTTAATATAATGGAGCAAAGATAAGTGATGAAATTAATCGCAGGACACTCAGAAATGCTAGTTATAATGGAAAACCTCAACGTTTCAAACCATTTATAAGCAAGACCAACCGCAAAAAACGCTTTTATATATAATAAAGATACAATTTATACAATATTTTTTATTGTCTCTTGTTATGTGTTAACCTAAACCATTCGATGCAATTTAAGTGATTTTTTCCAAACTCTAAGCGCGGTTGGCCTTACTTATAAATGGTTTGAAACGTTGAGGTTTTCCATTATAACTAGCATTTCTGAGTATCCTGCGATTAGTTTCATCACTTATCTTTGCTCCATTATGTTAAGTGAGGCTTCTATTAATGTCCACTGCTAAAGTACGTGGTCGAATTTTAGTTTTTCGTATGATATCTGACCTGTCTTGAATGCCTAGTTTCGATAATCTACCAAAGCGTTGTGAATTCTGGAACTTTTTTCTTTCTATAATGCTGCGGATAGTCTAAATACTTCTTCCAACGCCTATTGTAATCTCCTAAAGGGATTTTCCATCCTCACGCTTTCGAATTTTTTTTATTCAAGAGTGGTTTCGTCTGATTTTCTTCACATCTTACTTTTTCTAAAAAACAAGGTTTTTCGCTTAAAAAAAACTGACAAAACAGAACTGAGCTACCGTAAACTAACTGTAAATTGATTTCTAGGAGTGCCCCAAATACCTCTGGATTATTCTTTTATTTCGTTTTTAAAATATTGCCAAATTTTTTTGAATTCCGAATACTTTTGTGTATTGAATTCAAGTAGAATTTTGCTTATAATCTCTTTTTTTCATTTTTAAGTTACATTCTAGGAAAGCTTCTTTTAAAAAATAAAACTAGATAATTACCGCGTTATAATTATTAAGAGTGAATCAAAAAAAATTAATTCGTAATTAAAAAATTTTACGATTCTTTAAAAAATTTTCAAATTCCAAATACTTTTGTGAGCCTCTGTATTTCGACAGAAAAATTTTATGCAAATACTTGTTAATGTTTGAACAATATGTGCGCGGAGCAATATTCACAAAAAATCATTACTATTACTGAATTAATACCATGCACGTTACGCGTTCCACATCAAAACTTGACGACAGGTTAAAAGTTTCTGAGAAATGCCCATATATAAAAATCTATCTATATATATAAAAATGTAGTGTGCGCGTGTTTGTCGCCTTATAACTTTAAAACCGCTTAACCGATCGTTACCATTTTCGTACTATGTATTTGTTTTGTACTGCAGGTCGTTTATAGCTATGCTAAAGGGGGATCAGGTGAGGGGAAGCTGTAGCCCCCATACAAAAAAAAAAAAAAAAAAAACATTTAAAACGCTTTATCTCTGCAGGTATACCAGATTTTGTTATAAAACTCGGTACGCGGATACGTGTTATTACTGCCAATCAACGTGCAAAAAGTGGAGTGGATTTAGCAAGAGGGTGTTGAATTTGTCACACAAAAAAATTACTTTAAATGCTTTACCTCTGTAGGAATAGCAGCTTTTGCTATAAAACTTGGTACATAAACATAAATAGTGTCAACCATTAGCGCTGCAAAAAATTGCAGGGATCGCTCATGAGGTTGTTACGCACGCTATAGGAAAAAATTAGTTTAAATGATAAATCCCTGCACCTATAGCAGCTTTCGTTCAAATCGAACTCATCGCGCCACCTTTTGAAAAAGGGCAGAACAACGTTCGCCGGGACCGCTAGTATTTATATATGAATGGGTTTATTTGAAAGTGGAGTAAGTCCAATTTCGGAAAAATTTAGTTAATGGTAGTTATAGCTAGCTATATATGCCCTCTTTTTATATTGAAAATCACAGACTCGTTAGACCACGATTTCATCATAAATTACTCAAAAGAACTTTTCATGAAAAGCATTTTTACAAAAATGATTTATTGAAAGTGGAATAAGTCCATTTTTTCATCTACTGCCATACAAAAGGTTTTGCTTTTAAATCAATTTAAAAATAGTTGCAAGCGATATTAAACTGGTGTTAAGTGTTTACCACTGTAAATGGACTTATTCCACTTTCATTTATAATAAATTAAAAAATTTGTTATACTTTTGTATGACTTATTCCATATTCATTCACAAAATATTTTGTAAATAAAAGCAAAAGAAAATTAAAACTTAGAAAAATTTTACTTAAAAACTGTTGTTGTTTCTTTTCTTTTCTTTTTGCCCAAGTAGGGCTCTGGAAATTAATTACAACAACAATAACAATAAAAAGTTCTTGTCGGACCTACTTTTGGAGATATAGCCACCAGAAGATCGAGATATATCTTATAAAAATTATTATAAGTTGAGAACCCCTGGAAGGATTTTGATAATACTTGTGTCATACGAAAGATATGTTAACTTGCAACAAAATTTACCTGCACAAAAAATTTAAACCGAGTAGTGGTTTTGGAGATATTGTAAATTTTCAAAAATTTTGACCATTTTTTTTTTAAAGCACTATTTTTCCAAAAACTATCATTAATGCATAGTTTTAGTAACATATTATAAAAGCCCAATTTATTTTCTATCATTTGACCTGTAATTTAAACCTGATTTCTTGCATTAGCATATTTTTTTAAAGGAAAACAAAAAAGTAAACCAAAGAAATTTTCATGAAATTTAGCAAAACATTATAAAAACAACAATAATACCAACAACAACAACAAAAATAACAATAACAGCAATAAAAACAACAATAACTATGTTTTTGCATAGTTTTCGATTAATTCCGAAAGTTTACTCGGATCTGACGCTGCGGGGTGAAAATATAGCCCAAAATAAAATACCATTTGGCTCAGTTTGTTCAAATTCAAATTGGCTCTAGTTTTCGAGAAAAGGCCGTTTGAATTTTGCACTTTGCATTATGTGGTCTTTTCGATATATCTCGTAAGTTAACAGAGTTTTATTGCATTTAGTGGTGGGGTTTTGTTCATCTAATCCATATCTACTCTTTCACTACCAAATCAGTATTTTTGGATGCACTTTTGGCAAGTAAGAGCACAAAATTCCCAAAAAAGTGATATTTTTCGCTTTTTATGACATTCTGCTCAATATAAATCACCCGAGTGGTGGATTTATACCTTTTAACCTATAGCCGAGACCCATACGAACACTTTGATATAATAAATTTTTCATATGGGCAAAAATGTCTCAAGTGAGCCACCTAAGAAATTAAACGTAAAAAAGGCTTTAACAAAATGATGTTTTATAACAACTAGTAAAGATTTGGTAAAAATGTTTTTTTTGGAGATATTTAGCATAGGTCGGGAAATAAAATGGTACTTTTTTTTTGGACCAACATTTTTAATTTATTATTGAAAATCATTATTTCAAATAGGTACATAAAACTAATGCAACTACTCCGCCTCTGAGAAAACTATAAGAAATATGTGGGCACTCTCCACTTATCAAGAAACTATATCATAGAAAAAAAATTGTGGTAATCGATATTGGTTAAAAAGTTATTAACAATGCAGTGATGTCGTGCAAGTCTTTTTTCAGCATTAGAGAAAAACAACGCATCTTTCGAAAAAAGTGTATATGGCATAAAATGCTTAGAATTATCTAAGGAATATGTGAATGTGTGAATTTTTTCAGAATTTTCTGAGACATTTTATAATTTTTCAAAAGGTCCGAAAAAAAAAAATTTAATATGTTCCAAAAAAACTCACACGTATTCCTAAGATAATTCTTAGCATTTTATGCCATATACACTTTTTTCGTAGGATGCCTTGTTTTTCTCTAATGCTGAAAAAAGACTTGCACGACATCACTATATTGTTAATAACTTTTGAACCAATATCGATTACCCCAATTTTTTTTCTATGATATAGGTTCTTGACAAGTGGAGAGTGCTTACCTATTTTTTATAGTTTTCTCAGAGGCGAAGAAGCTGCTTTATTTTTATGTACCTATTTGAAATAGGGATTTTCAATAATAAATGAAACATTTTTTAACAGATCAAAAACACCATTTAATTCCCCGACCTATGCTAAATATCTCTAAAAAAAACCTTTTTACAAAATCTTTACTAGTTGTTATAAAGCATCATTTTGTTAAAGCCTTTTTTGCGTTTAATTTCTTAGGTGGCTCACTTGAGAAATTTTTGCCCATATGAAACATTTATTATATCAAAGTGTTCGTATGGATCTCGGCTATAGGTTAAAAGGCATAAATCCACCACTCGGGTGATTTCTATTGAGCCGAATGTCATAAAAGGCGAAAAATATAACTTTTTTGTGAATTTTGTGCTCTTACTTGCCAAAAGTTCATCCAAAAATACTGATTTGGTAGTGAAGGAGTAGATATGAATTAGATGAACAAAGCCCCACCACTAAATGCAATAAAACTCAGTTAACTTACGAGATAAATTGAAAAGACCACATAATGCAAGGTGCAAAATTCAAATGGCCTTTTCTCGAAAACTAGAGCCAATTTGAACAAACTGAGCCAAATGGTCTTTTATTTTGGGCTATATTTTCACCCCGCAGCGTCAGATCCGAGTAAACTTTTTTTGACCAAATTTTGTTCCACAGTGTAAGCGTATAATAAGTTATTTTCCAAACGTTTTTGTTTGTTGGGTATTTACAAAATATTTTGTGAATGAAAATGGAATAAGTCATACAAAAGTATAACAAATTTTTTAATTTATTATAAATGAAAGTGGAATAAGTCCATTCAGACCAAAAATACTCAACTATTTTCTATTACACTTGCAAAAATTTTTACAGATTAACAAAATTTGATAAATTTACAGTGGTAAACACTTAACACCAGCTTAATAACGCTTGCCAATATTTTTAAATATCTCAGTTTATGAAAAAGTGGACTTATTCCACTTTCAAAAAAACCCATTCTTATAATGCTTAGGGAACTATTTCAATACTATTTGTAAGCAGCCAGACAAATCGTAGGAGCCAAACAACTCCACACACATTTAACATTACGTCGCACATCCGCGCGAAAACATACGAACAAATTTTGCACCGTCCCCAGTTAGCATTTAGAAGATTCATACGCAATTGTTATTGATGCGCGATTCCTATGAGTCTTCCTGCGATTGTTGGAAGATCAAAACAGAAACATTTTTTTTTTTTGATTGTTGTGCGACTTTCTAATAGTCTTCCGACGATTATTAGAAGGTTAAAACAAAAAAAAAAAAAAATGTTTTTAATAATTTATTCTTTTTTGAAGTTTGTGTTTATAGCACGAGATCCGGCAGTAAGAAAACGTATCGATCGAGTTTTTAGTTAAAATCTTGTTTTTACATACTTATATTTATGAATGGGGGAACATATTTTTGGCGGGTTGCCTATAAAAATGTGGCCGCAAGTATTATCAAATTGCGATAACTTATGAACCGTGAGTCGCACTAGAAAAAGTGCCCAGATCTTTTTTATGGAGTCATATGCTCTACAAGTAATTTTTATTATATGTAAAAAAAAATTTACCGTTTAGGAGTTATTTATTAAAAACTGATTTTTTTACTTTTATTGTTTATTGCGTAAAAAAAATCGGTTTTTAATAAATAATTCTTAAACGGTAAATTTTTTTTAACATATTATGAAAATTACATGTAGAGGATATGACTCTTCATAAAAAAGATTCTGAAACTTTTCCCCGTGAGACTCACAGTTCATAAGTTATCGCAATTTGATAATACTTGCGGTCACGTTTTGAGAGGCAACCCAGCAAAAATATATTCCCCCATTCCTAAATATATGTAAAAATTAGGTTTTAACTAAAAACTCGATCGATACGATTTTTTACTGCCGGATCTTAGACTATTTCAATTTATACAATATAACAAAATAATGTCGTTAACGTGAGAGCGTATACAAATGGTAAGCATTCTATAAAGTTTTAATTTTCGAATTGATACATTAATCCACATGTTTCCTTAGCATCGATAGCACTGGATAATTCCATTGAAAATTTAGCGATTAACGATGAAGGACTTCAAAAGCACAAAATTGTAAGCAAATTATTTTTGTTGTATTATTTGACTTTGTCCTTCTATTAATAACGCATGGGAAGAAACATATCAGCTATTAAAAAACATTACTTTAACAGAAAGATATTGGTCGTTATTCTTGTACCATCAAAAATTTCCCCAAAAAATTATCTCTAATTTTTTTTCGTACGATTCGTCATTTAAGAGATGTACTTATCTATCCATACGTGATGAGAAAAATCAGTTTTGGTCTTAAGTCTTGGTTATGGTAATTTTTCAAAACCAAGATGCTGATGGGTGCTATGGTCTTGGCCTTGATGAATATAATAATCCAGATCAAGACTACTTTTCGGTCTTGGTAATTTTTAGTTAATGGGTATTTCATACCCTATGGAGAACTAAAAAATCCAAATGCTTTGGCAAAATGAGGCTCGGATACGGTTGTTGAGTATGGAAATTTTAAATCGAGAAAAAACGGAAGTTTCCCTTTAATTTCTTGTGTTTCGCTGAAAACAAAGAAATCAAAGAAAAACTCTGCATACTTTTGAGCGCAATGATTTGAAATTGGAACAAACAGAAAAAAATAGATAGCCTTTGAAAAAATTAAAAAAAAAAATTCAAATACAAGCAATTCCTGCGTTTTAGAAAAAAAAAATTTGACTCTTCCTTAAAAGCTACATATTTTGGTAAAATTTTGCGCTAGAAGACGTTTAAAAAAAGAAAATGTGCAGAATTACTTGACCTACAATTTTTGACCAGATGTACTTTTTATGTGACGCCTATCTTTTAAGTACATAATTCGTCAAAAATAAGAAAATAAGTAACGTCTGCAGGCCCTGGGATCTTGGGCTATTATATGAGCCGTTCAAAATGACAATGGTGCAACTCCAAAACGAGGCAAAAGAAGTGTCATATGAATTGTGTGCCATAATGATCGGTTATTTGGTCGATATAATTTTTTAAACTTAATCTCAAAAATTCCATATCATCAAGTAAATTTTTCGTGAAAACAGAAATCAATTTCATTCATCCCTTACAAAATGTCAGCCAATTAATATTATGACATTACTTTTGTTTCGTTTTGAAACGGCTCATATTTCCATACTTTTTTGTGATTTAAAAAATTGTAACTTACTGCCATACCAAATTGGAGCGTCAGGCGTTGCGTTATTTAACGTTACACAAAAGCGTCAAGCGCTATACCGAAATAAAGAGCGTTGCGTTGAAGTCATTTGTTTGTCAAATTCGTATTGTTGTCTCTTTTTTTACTTTTCTGCAGCTAACTTCACCCCATAACTCTTTGTCGAAATTGGAAATTCGAATAGCTGAGCGTTGAGCGTTGGCAATTTCGGTATGCGCCATACAAATTGTAGGTAGGGTCGATTTTTTCTATGATGCAAAATTAATATTGCCAATCTGACTACTGTCGAACTATCCTGTTACTATGACCAAGTTTTTAAGCCAACACCGAAGTGAAAAGATCTAGTGCTTATTTAAGTTATACACCTCAAGTCGCAACTCGACTGTAAAAAGTTTTTTATGATCTGTTTCAAAGTGTTATATTTTGTATTTAATCAACTGGAAATGGGAAGTGTCATGCGTTAGCGTTTAGTGTTCTATATCTACATACTTTGTGATACGATTTGGATTTGTGCAAATATTAATGGTTAAAACATTACTTTTAAGCTTTTCTTAAAAAGTGTCATGTATTCGGGTATGAGACACATCATGTATCCGAGTATGAGACACTTTTTTTTCGAACCCAAATCGTGTGTAACTGTCAAATATCGACATGTATGTAATGATACATGTGTTTACGTACAGTTATGGTGTTTTTATTTCGTATTTTCTAATTTAAATTGCATTTTTAAAGGTGTCTCATACCCGGTTACAAAATTTGTAACGATATGGAAATTTTTTCTTTCGAACCAAAATCTAGTGCAACTATCAAATATCAATATTATTGTAACGAAAAATGAATAAAAGTTTGTGCTAATACACAGTCATGGGGTTTTTATTTCATATTTTCCGATTTTCATTGCATTTTTCCAGGTGTCTCATACCCGGATACAAAATATAAATTGGTTAAAAAAAAGTACTTAGAAAATTTACCATAAATTTTGAATGTGATGAAATAACTTTCTACGTCTTTCAAAAGAAAGTTGTGTGCATTTCTTACCTTTTGAACGATATATAAAACACCTGAAACGGTTTGACCAGTAAAAAGTTATGGCTCAAAAACAAAACCCGTCTCATACCCGGATACATTCCCTTACATGAGAAATTTTTGACATTAAAATAACGCTGACGATCCAATTTAGGTATCCATTTACTGCGTCTTCAGGTGTTCCGCAAGGAAGCCACTTGGAACCTCTCCTGTTTATTTTAGCAATAAATGATGTTACTCACATTATTAAAACTCTCATTTGCTAATATATGCAGATGATATGAAAATATACAGGATCGTGAAGGGAGATAAAGACAGTTTCCTACTTCAGTCTGACTTGAAATCTTTTGAAGTTTGGTGTTGTAAAAATAGCTTACATCTCAATTCTGATAAATGCCAAACAATGACTTTTTCCAGAAAAAATAATATTGTAGAGTTTAATTATAAATTTAATGATAAACAAATCTGTCGTGTCGATACAGTCAAAGACCTTGGTATACATTTTGATGCTCAACTAACGTTCAATGGACATATTAATGAAATTTGTAAAAAATCTTCATCACTGCTTGGCTTTATTAAACGATGGGCAAAATTATTTAATAGCCCTTTAGTAGAGTATGCTAGCCAAGTTTGGTCACCATTTTGGAACAATTTTACTTTATCGACTGTTGTTTTTTTATATTTTTTTTGCCCAAACAGTGCTCTAGGAATTAATTACAACAACAACAACGACAACCTCTGAGCGGATCTACTTTCGGGGATATAGCCATCGGAAGATCGGGATATATCTTTTATAAAAATTAGTATAAGTTAGGAACCACTAGATGGATTTTAAAAACATTGATGTCATATGAAAGGTATTTTACCGGGCTATATAATTTTTTTACAAAATTTTTCAATTTGAGTGATAGTTTTCTAGATATGACAATTTTTATTTTTCCCAAAAAATGTATTATTAACCTATAATTTTAATTTAGTTGTCAAAATTATAGCTTAATAATACATTTTTTTGGAAAAATGCCGTGTTTTTCGGAAAAAATGGGGTGAATTTTTGAAAAATTGTCATATCTCGAAAACTATGACTCAAATTGAAAAATTTTGTGCAGCACTTATATAGCCCTTTCATGTGACACCAATATTTTTAAAATCCATCCAGGGGTTCCCAGCTTATACCGATTTTTATAAAAGATATATCTCGATCTTCCGATGGCTATATCTCCGAAAGTAGATCCGCTCAGAGGTTGTTGTTGTTGTTGTGATTAGTTTTTAAAGCCCTATTTGGGCAAAAAAAATAAAAAAAAAACAACAACAGTCGATAAAGTAACATTAAGCCACCATTTTATAATACACATAGATAGAATTGAAAGAATTCAAAAAAATGTTTCTCGTTTTGCTCTTAACGGCTTTAATTGGACCGATTCTTCCAACCTTCCTCCTTATGAGGATCGTTTGAAGTTGTTACATATGCAGTCTTTGAGTACGCGTAGAAATATAGCGGATATACTTTATCTGCATCAGCTTATTACAGGGCCTCTTGCAACACCAGAACTTCTTGAATATATTTATTTTAATACTAACCGAAGAAGTAATCGTAATTCTAATCAATTATTTTATCAACCGGTTAGTAGAACTAATTATATTGCTTCAGCCCCCTTTAATCACATGACAGCTCTCATTAATCATTGCGAAGTTTATAACATTAGCTTGTCAAAAGGTCAAGTTAAAGTTATATTGAAAAATTATTATAATTAAATTTATTGGTTATTGGTTGTTTTTTATTTTTGTTTGTGTTGTCCGAGCCCCACTGTAATGTGCAAGGGTACTATATTTAGATAAAAATAAAATACTTTATTTTAATATTACAAGCAACACAAAGTTTATTAATTCTTCACATATCAACGGCCATAGAACAACTGAACTGTAACTTAAATTGTATGTATACTCAAGCGTCGTAAGTGTAAAGTCGCACTTACAAAATATTAAGGTAGCGTCACACAACATTATTACACGCTTTTTTAATTAAATTTTTTTTTTTTTTTAAAACAAACTTTGATACTAATAACACTAGTTTACAAATGATTAAAATTTTTTTTCCCAGCGAATGCCGTTACTCATTTTATATGGAAAATGGGCTGCTGATTCCGAAAATCGAATTTTTTTTTTTTTTATTTCGTGTCGTTTTTGAGATATCGGTTATTTTCGGTTTTTGACCTTCATGTGGGGGTCAAAATGACCCACATGTGAGGGTTTTAGAGGGTTGAAATTTTCTACAAAAATATTCCTCGCAGTATCCTGCATAAGTTTACTGAACACATAGTACACCTCAGATGTAAGGATCATATAGTTAAATTCATCGATTTAACACAAGAATGCGTTATTTCTGTTTTTTCATGTACAGTGGATTAAAAAACTTCAAAAATCGATTAAAAAAAAATCTGACGTGCTAGAGAAAAACGGCGAGGCACGGGTATTTCCTTTTAATGCCTTCTTTAAGAATTTTTTGGATTTTCTAATTTCTTTTACAAAAAGTTTCAAATTTTCGAACAGTTTATTACAAAAAAACGGAAAAATAGGGAAAAACGCATTTCGGTAACTTATCAATGAATTGTATACAACTTTTGCATTTTTCCATCGATTTTCTTAAATGATATCTTATTTTCTTCACAAATACATAGTCTATGACACAAAAAAAAAATATTATAAAAAGTTATGTCTTCTTGTATAAATTTAAAGTTGAATTTGATTTTTTCTTAATTTTTTCGAAAAAAAAAAATTTTTTTTTTTAGAAATCAAATTATTTCACCGAAACTAACGAACCAAGCAAAAAGTGATGTGGATATCATTTGTAGGTAATTTAATTACCTTTAATATGACATATTATTTGTTTAAATACAAACATTGGTTTTTGAGATATTTGTATTTTAATGGAACTATCTTTTTTTTTTGGTCCAAAAACCGAAAATGACCGATATCTCGAAAACGACACGAAATAAAAAAAAAAAAATGCGATTTTCGGAATCAGCAGCCCATTTTCCATATAAAATGAGTAACGGCATTCGCTGGGAATTTTGGCTGTAAACTAGTGTAATTAACAAACAAAAAAAATAACTAACAATAAAAAAAAATTAAGTAATAAGGATAAAACTATTGACACTCATGCTCAATCCATTCGCCGTATCTGTTTGGTGGTTTACTCGCTCGCCCACTTCGCGTACGATAAGGCTCAGAAACTGGCTGATTGAATTTCACACTTGTATCCACCGACTCCACTGGAAATTCTAAATCACCAGCTTCGACGATTTGTTCTGACTCATCAAAATCAATGGCATCATAAAATAGAGATGAGCAAGTGGAATTCATTGATTCATTGAGTTCAGCCGGTGTTTTTGAATTAGCATCACCACTCATACGTGGATGAGCTGACGTCAATTGTTGCGACACAACTGGCGCATTATTAGAATTTGGGTTCCTAAATGGTACGATTTGAATTTCCTTAAATCTAATATTATCAGCGAGGTTATCAAAGTCATTCGTATTTATTTAGAATATTTTCTTCAAAAAGCAACTCACTAGCACTAAAATCATTAATGTTCGTCTTAGCAATAAATCGACGATTACGTCGAAAACGATTATTAAATTGATCTAAAATGTGATATGACCGACCATTTACATTAGCAACTATTTTTCCGTGGTGCCATTCTTTACCAGTTTTCTTAAAAACTTAAAATCACCTATTGATAATAATGGTAGCGATCTAGCAGTGCGATTATAATATTTTTGCTTTTCTTTTTTTTTTGTTAATTTTTTCTTGAATTATCTTTTCGTCAATAATATTTCGAACAAGCGAGTTGGCAACAATCGGAAGTCGTGTTTTAATTAGACGATCAAAAAATAGTTCAGATGGAGTTAATCCCATGCTAGCCACCAGAGTCGTATTACTGGTAAAGGTCGATTTCGTTGCTCTTATAGCAGCGTTTTAAAATGTTCTTAGCAATAGCTACCCCTTTTTCCGCCATGCCGTTACTTTGTGGGTATCTTGGGCTAGAGAATATTAATTGAATATTAGCATATTTGAACAAATCAATCGATACTTTGTGGAATGGGTACTGAGAATTTGTTTCCTGTACCAACCGCTCTTTTTGTTGATTTCTCTTGAACTTTTCACATGTGGCACAGTTAGACACCAGTTCAGTAAGCTGCTTAGCCATTAGTTGCCAAAAATAGTGAGATCGTGCGCGTGCCAACGTTTTTTCAATGCCAAGGTGTGATGCATGAAGCCAAATACAAAGTTTTGGTTCTAATTCTGTGGGAATTACCAATTTGTGGTTCTTGAACAAAAGACCATTTTCGAAATGTAGTTCATTCCGATACTTGTGAAAAACTTGGCTCACGTTATCAAGTTGATTATATGATGGCCAGCCATTTTCAATGTATGAGCAAATTCGGCCATATTTTTCATCACGACTGATAATTTCCAAATATAATTTGTAATTTTCTTCCGATAAACACACTTGACGCGTGACACTGTGAATAACTCCAGCTAGTTCAGTGAATTCTTCCTCCTCAGGCAGCTGAGCATGTGACAAGCAATCAGCAACCAGCATTTCTTTTCCTGGCGTACACACGATCGTCATTTTTGATATTTCAGTAAGAACATAAACATTCTCTGCAATCGTGGTGTCACATCATCAATGTCACGTTTTTGCCAGTGTTTCCAAAGGTTTATGATCACTTTGCATAGTAAAATCTCTGCTGTAAAAATAGTAGTGAAATCGTTGACATTCAAATACAATGGCCAACAATTCCTTCTCTATTTGAGCCCATTTTTGTTCACATTTTGTCAGTGCGCGTGACGCGTACGCCACAGGCTGCCCATTTTGCATCAATACACAACCAACACCATCTTTTGATGCATCCGTTTGCACGACAATAGGTTTTGTTTTGTCATAGACAGCGAGGTGATGATTTTCAGTAACCCACTGAGTTCACGCTGATGATTTTCGTTCCAATTCCATTCAGTATCCTTATTTGTTAGTTTGCGTAGATCAGCCGTTTGTTTTGATAGATTCGGAATAAATTTACCCAAGGATTTGAATAATCCGAGCAAATGTAAAACATCTGTTTTGTTTTAAGGCTGAGGCATCTCTAAAATTGATCGTATATGTTTGGTGTCTGGTTTAGTCTTTCCTTCAGTGATAATACTTCCCATGAACTTAATTTCATTAGTACGGTATTGAATTTTATCCGGATTGAAGAACTTTCATAAGGATTTTGTCATGTTCCTCCTCATTTTCTGCTTGAATCGCCATATCATCAAAGTAAATAATCAAACCACCGATGTCACCAAACATTTGTATCATTTTCTTTTGAAACATTTCCGGCGCGCAATTAAGGCCAAATGGAACACGATTGAACTTGTAACGACCTGATGGGGTCATGAAAGTCGTCAAAGCAGAGCTGCTTTCATCTAGTTCCATATGCCAGAAACCATTGCTTAAATCCAAAACAGTGAACACTCTTTTATTTGCAAGTTCACTTGTAACGTCATCTATCGTTGGGATCAAAAAATGTTCACGCCTAATGCACGCATTTAATGGCTTAGGATCCAAACAAATGCGAATTTTTCCGTTTGGCTTTTCGACAATTTGAAGATTATTTACCCAGTCAATTGGATAGTCAACTGGTGTTATGATGTTTTCTTGCACCATCTCCTCAAGAATTATCTTTAATCTGTCCACTAATGCCAGTGGAATACGCTTCTTATAGTGCAAAGCTGGTACTGCATTATCCTTAAGCTGTATAGAACATTTACCTGGAAACTTACCGATACCAGTAAACACATCCCGAAATTTATCAATTAATTCCTCCCGATTACGTGGCAGACTTGCCACCGATTGTACATATATAAACTCGCTTGATTAACCCAAATTCAATGCTGGTATCAAATCCTAATATTGGTTCAAATGCATCGTCGACAACCAGGAATTTTGCCATTTTGTTCGTTTTATTGTTTGAATCAATACAATTCAGTTTCACTGAACCAAAAATTTTGACTTTATTTGAACTATTGTATAATCAAAAACTGAGTAATTATTGTTTACATTATTTAATTCAATGTTTAGTTTTTTAATAAATTTTATTGGTATGCAGTTTACATCCGATCCGGAGTCAATTTTAAATGGCACATTAAGATCATTGATTTCATATGTTTTTGTCCATTTAGTTGTTAACCTTGCATTCGAATTCACATAAAATCTAGAATTGTAAATATTATTTAGTGAACTGATTTCACCATCAATATTTTTCTTAATTAATTGATAAAAATTACCGGCTTCATCGTTCCAGTTGAGTGAATGCGTTTGCTTGTGGTTGGTGATGTCTTCGACACTCGGCTGTTGATTTTGACGTTTGCCATATGATTGATTTTGTTGTTTTCCTTTTAGCTTACAAAATTTAGAAAAATTTCCTTTTTTGTTGCATGATTGATTTTGTTGTTTTCCTTTTAGCTTACAAAATTTAGAAAAATGTCCTTTTTTGTTGCATGATTCGCAAATTTGACCTTGCAGCGACGAAGATGTGCTGGAGTATATGGCTTAAAACCACAATTGAAACAGGCCCTAACGATGGCGTTAGCACTCAGCTCGTTGCTTTCTTCAACTTTGTCGACAATTGCTATAGTATTAACAGTTGGCCGTTTTTCCAAAATAACCTTATTAATGTTAGCCGCTTCAAAAACTTTGCATTTGTCAATGACCCCTGCTACTGGTTCATCCTTTCCGTCCAGTAACTTAAGCTGCAGTTTTTTGTCACTCACACCAACGATAATTCTGTCGCGCAGCATTCTATTAGCGTAAGATTCACCGCATTTACATACAAATTCACAGTAGCGCATTTGAGTCCGTAGTTCTGTTTCAAAATCAACGAATGACTGCCTTTCCTTTTGTGCGATCATGTTAAATTTGTACGATTCCATAGCAATATTCTGTTTAGGTGTACTATACTGGTCGAACGCTTGAAAAACTTCATCCAAATTACGTTCCGTGATGACAATTGTTGTTGTCGTTTGATTGTCTTTCTCTTCCTCTTGGGTTTCTGTAATAATGCCTAATAAGCTGGTAATGGAGCCATACTTTGGAAAAAGTGTGTGGTATATTTCTTTTCCTCGCATGCCAATGTGTATTAGCATTGTAGCAATTTTTGTTGATTCCTATTCATTAAATTTATTCCTTGAGACCAAATACAAAAGACATTGCTCTTTCCATAGCGGCCAATTCACTGAAAGATTGCCGCAATCAAGTGGCTCCATACGTTTTCCTTCATCAGTAATTTTCCAATTAATTTTTTAACTTCTATTGTTTTCCGCTGATTCGATTCCCTTTAAAACAAGCGTTTTGACTTTTTCCGTGTTAATGTTGTTGCTTTGTTTTCTTTTCTCGCTTTTTTTAATTAATTTTCTTCAGCTTCGTTGTTCTTGTATAGCGCATTAATAATTGATTTTAATGCTCACTTACTTCTGACACCATGTAATGTGCAAGGGTACTATATTTAGATAAAAATAAAATACTTTATTTTAATATTACAAGCAACACAAAGTTTATTAATTCTTCACATATCAACGGCCATAGAACAACTGAACTGTAACTTAAATTGTATGTCGACGGCTTATATTCAATACCCTCTATCTACAATTTTCACGGAAATTAGTTTTTGATGGTAAAACCTTCATTGAGACAAATGGCATCTATGATATTAACACTCAAATCCACATCATGGGTAAAATTTACCCATGCGAAGTTTGTTTTCGTAATAATTCGCTAAAAAACTAACAAAAAAACGAAGTAAGCGCATGTAAATTACCTCACTGTATTCTCCTTTTGTTGTGGGCTTTGTCGCAAGCGGTCGTCGTCGGTTGTCGGAGGTATAGCGTTTTAATTTTTTTTTCGGGTAAATTTTACCCATGTTGTGGACTTATGTAAGTTTTTTTTTTTTTTCGTTTTGATTGAGAATAGTGAAAAATGGCACGAAAAAGAGTAAAACATGACGACGAAATAATTAAAATTTTGAAAAAAATTTAACTCTCATTGTTTTAACTAAAGTTAAAAAGCAGATACCAAATCACACAACTTCGAAAAAGTTTGAAGGAGCTTATAATGAAAATTTTTCGTACTTTTAGTCCACTCTGAAAACAACCAATGTTGTACTAGAAAAACCTGTCAGATGTTTCTAATGTCCGGCAAAAAAAGACCGAAAAACTAAAAACCTTTGAATTTGGTGTAAAAAACCTTTTTGCTCTGAGCATAGGGCTATGATTTGCAGTATATGCACATCCTTATTTGTTTTATTTTTTTGGTACTTTCTTATGAGCTTGTATAAAAAATTTTTAAATGTTATTTGATTGAATTGATAATAATATAAAAATACTTTATTTTATTTATATAAAAAATGTAATTTGTTACAAAAAACATTATATTTTTTTTTTTTTTTTTTGTATTTCAAAAAATTGCCAATGAATTAATGTAAAAATTATTTATTTTCAAAGTTTTCTTAAAATATATATAAAAAACACCAGATATGACTTATTTTCCTTTCAATTCACCTTGATTGTTAAGGTAGAAAAACTAAGTTTCGTTAAAAATTTTAGATATTGACCAAAACAGAATGTTTTTAAGTTATGGGTAAAATTTACCCATGATGTGGACTTGTGTTGCTAAAAATATATTGGGGAGATGAGGGTTAATTCCAAACGAAAAAACTGCTTCCAGAGCTACTTTTTTCCATTTAAAGAAATTCACTATCTACAGCAATCGATTTTGTGAAATGCAATATCCTCTATCTACATAGGAAAAATTAAAGATTTTTCATTTTATTATATTTATTGGGTGGCCGTTATATACAAGGTCATGACAGACGGTCGTCAATCGGTTCCAGATGGCGAAAATAAATTTTCTTGATTTTTTCAGTTTTGTAGGTTGAACCTTGATAGCCCTGCTGAGTCGTGATTGGCCCTTCTGTAAACAAACAGATAAGGCTAGACGCATGAAATTTGGTACAGAGGAAAATAATGTTACTAAGCTATCTGGGATCAAAAATGGGCGTGATCGGTTAAACTTGAAGCAAAAGTTGTGTCATAATATGAATCGGGTAACATTTTGTTAGAAATGATAATAATACTAATTTTACGAACTTTAGTCATTATTTGCAAGAATCTAAAATTCTATGCATTTTTCAACTTAGGAAATCATGACAATTAGGATTAGAGAAAAAAACTACTAAGCATGGCTATGGTGACATATGTTTCGGTTACCGCCACGTAACCATCATCAGACCAATTTATGTTTTTATTTAATTTATTTTAAATTAAATGAAATAACAATTGAAAAATTTTTGAACTTTTTGTCTGAGGCCGGGATTGAACTATGAACCTCGGAGTCAATGTCTCTACATAGCGCTTTTATCAATGGACTGCGCTATGTACCCTCAGAATAATTGGTAGCTTAAGTGTCTATATTCATGTAGTGAGATTTTTGTTCTCTTTCCTTTTTATCATGACTCCTGTTGTTGTTGTTTTTTTTTTTTTTTTTTTTTTTGACTCCGAGGTTCATAGTTCAATCCCGGCCTCAGACAAAAAGTTCAAAAATTTTTCAATTGTTATTTCATTTAATTTAAAATAAATTAAATAAAAACATAAATTGGTCTGATGATGGTTACGTGGCGGTAACCGAAACATATGTCACCATAGCCATGCTTAGTAGTTTTTTTCTCTAATCCTAATTGTCATGATTTCCTAAGTTGAAAAATGCATAGAATTTTAGATTCTTGCAAATAATGACTAAAGTTCGTAAAATTAGTATAATTTTCATATAGTCAACATAAACCATTTTAAGAAATGATAATAATTATAATTGTTTTCTGTTTTCACGAAAAATTGACTCGATGGCGTGGAATTGATGCCATTATGTTAAAAAAATTATACCGGTCAAATAACTGATTATTATGGCACACAATATGTTTGAGATTACTTTTGCCTCGAAATGGTACTTAGCCTCTTTGTTACGGCCACTCCTCAATTGTATATACGAGTCAAAAGAAACTGGGTATTAGAGCGGTATCCAGACGGACTTGTGAATGCAAAATTAGAGATCTGAAATCTGAGCTCAGATTTTTATATAAAGTACCCCAAGTTATTAGAAAGTAGATGTACCCAGGAGCGAGAGTCTTTATTCCCTACTCCCCGCCCAGGCCTACCATAGTCTTGCGCCCTAGTTTTTTATAGCAGTTTATGGTGGACTGGGATTAGTGGTGAGCAAACCAAGACCAAGATCATAGCAGTCTTGGTCTTGTTCTTGCATATTGTGTCTTGGTCATTAAGTCTTGGTCTCAAAGAAGCCAAATTTCGAATTGAGATATGATTTTATGCTTGAAACGGGCGTGACACACCTATTAATTATAAATTCGAAAGACTAAAAAGCAGTCTTGATCTTGATGATAATCCTGAGCAAGACCAAGACCACAGAAGTTTTGGTCTAGCAATGATATCAGCGTCTTGGTCTAATACTGAGACCAAGACCAAGACTAATTTTGCTCATCACTAGCTGGGATTTCCTTATTACGCATCTAAACTAGGATTTTTTCTATCATGTAAGAATTCTGAGTTATCTTTTCTTAGAACTCCAAAAATCACTGTTTTGAGGCCTACTTAGAGCTATAAAGCAAGCTTTAAGCAAGGATAACTCAGGATCCTTACATGATAGAAAAAAAAACCATGTTTAGATTCATAATAAGCAGATCAAAGTTCAAAATAAACGGTTATAAAAAATAAGGACCTATAATAATCTGAGCTCAGGTTTCGGTTCTCATGTTTTGCTTTCTCAAGTCCGCCAGGCGCCTAACCTATTTTGAGTTTTCTTTTGCTAAAAACCGTCTATTAATAAATAATTCATAAAAAAATTGGTTTTTATTATTGTGCAATAGGCTCTATCTGCTTGTTTGAACACGGATTTTATGTTATATTTGAATTGCAATATACACTATCTGCTATAATAAGGCGAATAACTAAGGTTTTTTTTTAATTTTTTTATTTCAAGGATCTAGTGGCTCTTTTTAATTAATATCGTAGTACTTCGTTTGATTAACAATATAAAAAACAGCGAATGAAACAGTTTTTTTGCTCTCCTGAAAAATTGTGTTTTTGTAGATAGAGTGTATTGAATATAAGCCGTCGATGTATACTCAAGCGTGGTAAGTGTGAAGTCGCACCTACAAAATATTAAGGTAGCGTCACACAACATTATTACACCCACAGCATGCAGGGCTAATTTTTTCTAACATTCATTCCTTGGATCATGTTATTACATGATATATGTAATATATGTTTGTAGGATTATATAAAGGGTGTTTTTTTTAGAGGTATAGAACTTCGAATTGAAATAAAACACAAGAAAATCGTTTTAATGTCCATTAATTTGGCTTTATTGGAAGGATAATTTTATGCCATTAATGTTTAAATATGATTTCGGGCATGTGGCCGCCGCGGCTGGCTCGAATAAAGCCAATTCTACAGGTCCAATTTTCAACCACTTTTCGAGCATATGGGGCCGTATGTCGGCAATAACGCCACGAATGTTGGCTTCCAAGTCCCCTAACGTTTCTGGTTTGTTGGCGTAGACGAGCGACTTCACATATCCCCAAAGAAAATAATCCAATGGTGTCAAATCACACGATCTTGGTGGCCAATTGACAGGTCCATTCCACGAAATTATGCGCTCATCGAATGTTTCCTTTAATAAATCGATTGTGACGTGCGCTGTGTGGCATGTAGCGCCGTCTTGTTGGAACCACAACTCAACCACATTCATGCCATCCAATTCGGGAACAAAATAGTCGGTTATCATGGCTCTATACCGGTCTCCATTAACGGTAACTGACTCTCCAGCATTATTTCGGAAGAAGTATGGCCCAATGACTCCACCAGCCCATAGAGCACACCAAACAGTCAGTTTTTGTGGATGTAATGGCGTCTCAAGGGTCTCATGTGGATTCTCTTCACTCCAAATGCGGCAATTTTGCTTGTTGACGTAGCCATTCAACCAAAAATGAGCCTCATCACTGAACAAAATTTTGCGATGAAAATCAGCATCGAGATCAATCTCATTTTCGGCCCATACACCAAAATCACGACGCATTGCATGGTCTCGTGGCTTTAATTCTTGCACAAGCTGGATCTTGTAAGGTCGCAAGCCAAGATCTTTGCGCAAAATCTTCCATAAAGTTGATGGACAAAGCTCCAATTGCTGTGCACGGTGGCGAATCGATTCATTTGGGTCCTCTTCAACATTTTACTCTACAGCGGCAATTGTTTCTTCGGTGCGCACTGTTCGACGTCTCTGCGGATGCGTATTATCACATAGAGTAAACGTAGTGCGAAAACGACCCATGGTTAACCGAATTAATTGCTCTGATGGACGATTATGTCGACCATAAAATGGACGGAGCTTGCGGTAAACTTCGCGAATTGAACCATTTTTTTCGAAATAAATTTGCACGATTTGCAAGCGTTGTTCTTTTGTCAACCTGTTCATGATGAAATGGCAAACCAAACTGAACATAAATGACATTAGAGTTGCCAGATTTGACCACAAAATGCCAGAAAAATCCATATTGAAAAAATGAACTTAGTAGAAAAATAAAAAAGAATTTTTACTTTCGGGCATACATTTTTTTTTCCAAATTTTTATGAAATTGGAGTTCAGTAGGCCCGAAAACTTAAAAATTGTCTTTCAATACTTGAGTTTAGGGGTTTCCATAATTTTGCCGATTTTAAAAAATTCTAGCCCACTGTGAGGCGGTAGGCGTGTCCGTTGACCGATTTCTCTCATTTTCAATCCCACGAGCTAACTTTTACAACGAAGGCAGAATACCACATTTCGTTGAATTTTATTGCTCAGTTTTCCCAAAAAATGTATTTCCACGCACACTCAGCCAGCCAGACAGACGGACATGGCTATATGTA
The DNA here is from genome assembly GCA_951812925.1 of Calliopum simillimum. Lineage (NCBI taxonomy): Eukaryota > Metazoa > Arthropoda > Insecta > Diptera > Lauxaniidae > Calliopum > Calliopum simillimum. Next base: position 81,080,645 of record OX638372.1, on the reverse strand, counting down.
TCGACTCAGGAGGTGATGCTGATCAAGAATAAATATGGGCATATCCAAAAAACGTCAACCACGAGAAAAATAATAAAGTCGCCGTAACAGCGCATTTTGCCATTAAGTGAGTGGTATCGCCTACTAAATAACTAATTAATATGCTTTCTAAGAGTTCATTCCCAATTCTGAATTTCCTAAAAATTGGTGCACCGGTTTACCCGAGGAAATGCATTTCGCCTTTAGGGGCGTGGCACCGGTACTACATAACAAAAAGTCTTTAATATCGATGTATTCCAAATTTCATAAAAATCGATCCAGTGAGATGCGGTACCAAGAAAAAATTTTACTTTTGTGTGCACTGCACTTCTTTACAACCTGTTCCACAAATAAATAAAGCGAATATAAAAATATATATATGATGAAAACTACTGTTTAATTCGCTTAAATTACAAATTTATTAATTTAAATAACTAATTATTCACAAACTGAAATTAAATGAGTTTGACTCTGTTGAATAATTCAAAAAGACTGTCAATGTAGAACAAAGGAAAATATGAAAAACATGTGTAAAAAGAAAATGCAAAAAACAGAGTTGCAAAAATACAAATAGACAAAATTAACATAAGTATAAAAAGTAGTAGAATTCTGAACATCTCGGCCTCCTTGAAAGCATCCGCTTTCAAATATCCAAGAATAAAGGACATAGTTTGGTAATAGGACGTTTAAAGGTTCCTTTCTTGGTGGTGACTGAAGCTACTCGTACCAACTGGTCAGCTCCTGGATATGTTTCGATGACTCTTCCAATTGACCAATGTGACGGGGGTAAATTATCATCTTTGATTATCACTATGTTGTTGACCTTCAAATTTTTAAGTTTTTGTGACCATTTTGGTCGTTGTTGTAACTGGTAGATGTATTCTCTTGACCATTTATGCCAAAATTGTTGAACCAGTTGTTGCACGTACTGCCAGCGTTTTAAATGGTTCACGTTCTTATCCAACAAATTTTCGTCTGGAACAGTAGTCATTGGGCGTAAAATCAGGAAATGCGAAGGCGTAAGTGGATCAGTATCGCCTTCAAATTTATTACATAATGGCCGCGAGTTCAGGCAACTCTCGATCTGACACAGTGTTGTATAAAGTTCCTCGAAAGTAACACATGCATTGCCAAGTACTCGCCTTAGATGGTGTTTGGTGGATTTTACACCAGCTTCCCACATTCCACCAAAATGAGGTCCAGATGGAGGTGAAAAATGCTCTTTGGTGATGCCTTGCTGCACTGATGTTGTGTTTAAAAATCGATAGCACTCCTGTATCTGTTGATTTGCACCAACAAAGTTGGTTGCGTTATCTGAATGTATCTGAATAGGTTTGCCACGTCTAGCAATAAAACGTCGAAATGCGGCTATGAAAGCAGCCGTTGATAGCTCACTTAAACGGCAACACTGTTTTCGTAAAGTCGATAATAATTTTTTGCGAGAAAATTTTTAAAGTTTTTATTAAAAAACCGGCGTATTTTTTTTATTTCAATTGTAAAATTACTTTTGAGTGTAAACCAAAATGAGCGACAACATTTCAATGTCTGAATCTGCGCTATTGGTCGATTCTGATGATCGTAGTTCGATCTGTTCGTCGTTGAAGTCGAATGCGTCTTTGAAGAACGCTAAGCAGAATATTCGGCGGCTGGAGAAGAAATCCGATTTGACGGCGTCGGAGAAAAATAGGCTCCTTAAAGCCCGAAGAATTGTGGAAGAACTTACTTCTAATGATGTGGATACAAAGAGTGGTACTAGTACTATCCTAGAGGAGCTGGCAGGGCTAAGGGCCACATCGAGTACACCAGCTCCGTCAGTGACTGCATCATCGAGTGGTACGATCGATCAGCGGAAAGCCAAGGAAGCGTATCGTACGCTGAGGAAATTCGAAGGTGCTGATAAGGACGAAATGTCCAAGGAGGACTACTACCGCTTTAAGAGGGCGAGTAGAGTGGTAGAGAAGTGGAGACAACAATCTGGTAAGCCAATGTCCGAAGGTTCACCGCTTAATACTGTTGTGACTGGGCCAAACCGCCCGGAAGCAGCAGAAAATATTTGCGAGAACTTCAGCAATGAAAATATAAATATAAGTCTGAATAACCCTTTTACTCTAGCAAACGCTCGAGTACAAGAGTGGTCGATGGGTGCAGCTGCTGGGCCATCCCGCCAGGCACAAAATCCCATAAATTCAGGAGTTGAGACAGGTCTTTTAGGAGCTCCTAGCCCTAGCTCAATACCCTCACAGCCAACAGGCCAACCCGCCCGAAGGCAAGAGGCAGGAGAGTTTAAGCGGCCGACTTCACTAGAATCGCGGCCATCCCGCTGCAATTCAAAAGAAGCAGGATGCTCCAAAAGAGACCGAACGCAGGATACTGTTATTGCAAACGATAACAGTAAAAAACAGAAAACATCGAGCGCGTATAACGAGGGATGTTTTAAAACTGCAATCGTAGATGAATCTTCGACTGATAAAAAAATTTCGTCAGAGAATTGGAGCTTGTTGGAAAATAGACTGTTACTAGCTATAACAGAAACCTTGAGGGAGCAACCGAGTCTAGTTCCTTACTTTGGGAACATTTATAACAGGGACGGTTTCAAGATCCTCTCCTGCAAGTCTCAGGAGACTCTAGATTGGCTCAAGAAAACCGTCACTGGTATAGGTGGTCTTTGGGAAGGGGCAAGACTCAAAGTTATGCCTGAAAAGGACCTTCCAAGCCGGCCAAAGGTACGCATCTTCGTAACGGGCCCGAAGATACCAAGAGAGAGATTGCAAGAGATGCTGCGAAGCCAAAATAGCTACATGTACCCATCAAGTGATTGGGAAATTATAAAGATGGATGATCCCACACCGACAGGACAGTCCATAATGGTGGCTGTAAACCAACAGACTATGGGTCTCCTGGAGAAAAATGGGTCGAGAATGAGTGTGGGTCTGAGCAGTGTCGCAGTGAGGCCGGTGGTGTGGACGACGGGTCCTGCACAAAAGCGAATCAATCGTGGTGATGAAGGTCCTTCAAATAAACCTACATCACAGCATTGAAGCTTCTGCTAACCTGCTCGTCCACATAACTAAGCACGGCACAGATCTCGTACTTATTCAAGAGCCATGGGTAAGGGAGAAACATATATGTGGACTAGAGCATGATAGCTATAATTTATATGTTATAGCGAACAACAGTAAGTTGAGAACATGTATTTTAGCTAGGAAAGAATTAAAATTAACCCTTTTAATTCAATATAGTGGCCAAGACTTGACAACGCTGCAGCTGAGCAGTAAAGATAGGAAATTATTGATATCATCAGCATATTATCCGCACGATGATGAGGACTCACCACCACCAAGGTTGATTAAGGATCTGGTGAAATACGCGAAGGTAAATAATTTAGGTTTGATCATTGGATGTGATGCTAACGCACACCATATTTTATGGGGTAGTACGGACACAAATGCCAGGGGAGAAGCAGTCTTAGATTTTATTTTAAGAAACTGTTTAGATGTACATAATAGAGGATCAGATCCCACTTTTGTGACAAAAAATAGAAGTGAAGTGTTAGACTTAACTATTTCAAATCGGCTGACGGATATAGTGGTGACAGGATGGAAAGTCCTGGATGACATAAGTTTTTCAGATCATAAGTATATAGAATATATACTTGGCATAAATAAACCTAAAAAGGAGTTTTTTAGAAACCCGAGAAAAGCAGACTGGGAGGAATTCTCAAGTTCTGTTGGCACTTCGAGGAAATTAACGCAAATAGGAGAAATTAAAACAGAGGTAGATATTGAAAATGCTTTAGGCACAATTACGTACGTACTTAATTCTGTTTTTAAGAAAGTCTGCCCAGTAACAGTAAAGAACAAAAGAAAAGTGAATCATAAATGGTGGAATGAAAACCTTAAGGACATGAGGAAAGAAGTAAGGAAGGCTTTTAATTTAGCTAAGAGACTAGGAAATGAGCTTCAATGGCAGAAGTATAGAGACCTTCTGAAAAACTTCAAAAAGGAGCTAAGAAAATCCAAAAGGAAAGCTTGGCGAGATATACCAACGGATATTGATAATATAAAAGATACCTCAAGACTTCGGAAGGTACTCACAAAACAACTACACGTACCAAGTAACCTCAAAAATAATGAAGGAACTTGGACAAATAGTAATGAGGAAACTCTAGACCTGCTCTTACAGACACACTTTCCAGGTTGTGAAAAAGGTGGGCAGAATTTCAGTGTAGTTAATAGTTTAAATTCTAGGAACTATGCTCATAGTGTGTCAGAATTAGGAGGCATAATTTCATTTGAAAAAGTGGAATGGGCAGTAAAAACCTTTAGTGAATACAAGTCACCTGGTATAGATGGGTTATATCCAATAATGATTCAAAAATGTTTCAGACAAATCGGACCACTTATTGTTAGTATTTTTAAATCGTGTTTAGATTTAAACTTCGTCCCAAACAGTTGGAAAGAAACAAAGGTTGTCTTTATTCCAAAAGCAGGGAAAATTCAAAATGCATCACCAAAGGACTATAGGCCAATAAGCTTACAGCCAATCTTACTTAAAACTTTTGAAAGACTAATAGACATACATATTAAATCAAAACTTGAGGGTTTTAGATTTTCCAAGAACCAACATGCATATCTCAAAGGAAAATCTGTAGAGACTGCTCTTCATGACGTAGCGCAGGTGATAGAAAAATCACTACATTTTAAAGAATACACACTAGGATGCTTTCTTGATATAGAAGGAGCTTTTAATAACATACATTCGACTGCGATCCATCGAGCATTAGTAAATGCCAACGTAGAAGTAGGCCTCACAAATTGGATAATGATAATGTTAAAAGACAGGAAAATTACTACATGTGATGGTGCATCCACCATCACAGTAAAGGCTAACAGAGGTACTCCTCAGGGAGGGGTTGTTTCACCAACCTTGTGGGTTTTGGTATTAAATGAGGTACTTCTACAAATTGAAGATCAAGGGATTCACGTAACAGCATATGCAGACGATTTAGTTATTTTATCCACTGGTATTTGCCTGGATACAATTGCAAATTTGTTACAGACAGCTCTTCGTATCTTAACAAAATGGGCAACCAACTGTGGGTTAAATATTAACCCGACTAAAACCGAACTAGTACTTTTTACCAACAGAAGGAAGGTCCCGATCTTCACGTTACCAAAAGTAAATGGACAGGTGCTTGAGCTTAAGGACAGTGCAAAATTTTTAGGAATAATAGTGGACAAAAAACTAAATTGGAAACTGAATGTCAAAGAAAGACTAAAGAAGGCGTATGCGGCTTTCTACTCATGTCAGAAAATAATTGGGTTAGAATGGGGCCTTAAGCCGTGGCTAATTCATTGGATATATACGGCAATTATTAGACCGATATTGTCATATGGTAGTGTAGTATGGTGGCCATACCTTGAAATACAAAATAATGTGAAAGAATTGGAAAAAATGCAAAGATTGGCCCTTTTAAGAATAACTGGAGCTATGAAAACTACTCCAACAAAATCTTTGGAAGTTATATTGAATGTTCTGCCAATAGACCTCTATATTAGAGAAAAGGCTGCCATAACATCTGTTAGACTAAATCAGAGTTATAATTTCAATAGACTAAGCTATGGTCACACAACCATTTTGCCAGAAATAAGTCAGACAGATTACATTAAAGCTTTTACAGATTTTAGTAAAAGCATAAAAGCCCAATATCCCACACTTGAACAATGGGAGAACAAGAATGTCCTTAATGATACCACTTTAGAAGTATATACGGATGGTTCTAAAATGGACATAGGAACTGGTTGCGGGATCTTCAGTCAAAAAATTAATCTCTCAGAGTCGGTAAAAATATCTGACAATTGTTCAGTATTTCAAGCGGAAATATTTGCGATAGCAGAGGCGGCAAGGTTGGTATCGATGAGGGATATATCACCTACCGATATAACCATTTACATCGATAGTCAAGCTGCCATTAAAGCTCTGCAAAATAGGAATATAAGATCTGAGGTAGTCAGCCGTTGTCGTAGAGAGCTTCAGGTTCTTAACGAACAACACAATTTAAAACTGTGCTGGGTACCCGGTCATAAAAATATTCAAGGAAATGAAAAGGCAGATGAGTTGGCTAGGAGGGGCTCATTATTGCCTACAGAGAATATTAATCATATCGTTAAACCACCAATGTCACACGGTTGCAAGATAATTTCAGATAAAATGGTTTTGGAGATGATGAGGAGATGGGGCAACTCGACCCATTATCAAACGACCAAAACTATTTATAACACTCCTAAGATAGGGTTTACTAAATTACTTTTAAAGTGTAGCAAGAGTGAATTAAAGTCTTTTATAGCAGTAGTTACAGGGCATAATACGCTATGCAGGCACTTGGGACAGATGGGGTTTGAGACTGACGATCTTTGTAGATGGTGTGGAGACAGCGACGTGGAAGAGGATAGTCAACATTATCTTTGCCAGTGCCCTGCACTTGCAAAAACAAGATTTAAAATATTTGGATTCTTCTTTTTTCAGGATATGCGAGAACTTATGGAGATGGACCCCGTTAAGATCCTGAAATACATCAAGGCATCAAAATGGGAACAGAGAACACGAATAGTAGCCAACAACCAATGAATAAGCTTCAATAAGATTGTATAAATATACTGAATTAAATTAATTGAATATGTATCAAAGAACTATGTACCGTATTAAAGAGGGATCACAATGGACCAGCAGAATGGTCTAAGTGGAAGTTGGCTTGTATACATGCCAACGATGCCCTCGCAACCTAACCTAACCTAACCTAGCTCACTTACCAAATCAAGGTGTATTGCCTTAGTTACCATGCAGATGAAAATAACAATCCAACTTTTATATTGCCTAGATCCGCGACCCTTCCAAGATCTGACTAGAATAGGTCCGGCATAGTCAACTCCTGTATTTAAAAATGCTGAGCCTGGTTCTAATCGGTGTTGAGGCAGGTTACCCATTTGCTGTTGAAACGGTATGGCCCGAAGTTTCATGCAGGTTGTGCATTTGTAAATGCACCGCTTGATGACATATGTGTTGCCTGAAATCCAATATTTTAATCCGATCAAATATTGAAGTTGTCGATTTCCTGCATGAAGATATCGAATATGATATTCGCGTACAATAAGTGTTGTGAAATGAGAATCCTTGTGAAGTATAAGTGGATGTTTCTGATCGTAGTTAACATTTGCGTTTATAACTCTGCCACCCACTCTGAGAAGTCCTTTGTCATCAATGAATGGTGCAAGCGACACTAATTTATTTGAAGATGGTAATTGTTTGTTATTCATCAAAGAGCGAATTTCATTTGAATATGATAATATTTGTGCCCTTTTTACAAACCTTCATGCGAAGTCCACAATTCCACAGATGTTAAAAATCCTGATGAAATCTCATGTTCAAGCTTCTTCCGTTTACAATTTTGAACAAATCTCAAAATCAAAGCTGTTATTCTAATTAATTTGGCAAAATCAGAATAACGATTGATGAACTCAATATCTGGAGCAATTACGACATGTGTTATAATTTGTTTGCGTTCTTCCATGTCTATATCAGAAGGTATTGGAGGAAGATCTTGACTCAAATTGTACTGCTTAAGCACGTCTGGTCCGTGCCACCATAAGTGTTTGCTAAAAAGTTCTGTAGGAGTGATGCCTCTTGTAGCCAAATCAGCTGGATTTTGTTGAGAACGAATATGCATCCACTGTTGAGCAGGTATCACATTAATTATTCCCGATGTTCTGTTGGCTATAAATGATTTCCATCGACGTGGATGATCTGCAATCCAAGCCAAGACGACTGTTGAATCAGTCCAGCCAATCAATTTTGTATCTTTGAGTTCCAAAGCGCGTTGAACCTTTGATATTAGTTTCGTCATTAAATGTGCGGCGCACAATTCAAGCCTTGGTAGTGTTATTTGTTTAACAGGTGTTACCCTGGTTTTTGCGGCTATCAAGTTTGTAAAAATCTCGCCACTTTCGTGCTCCACACGTAAATACACTGCTGCTGAGTAAGCCAGTTCAGAAGAATCAGCAAAACCGTGTAGCTCAATATTTTTCTCATTCGTGTATTGTAGCCATCTAGGAATCTGAAGATCTTTGATGCTTTCAATGCTCTCACGAAATTCAAACCATTGTTTTTGAAGATCATTGGGCAATTATTGATCCCAATCAATGCCTCTTAGCCAAAGTTTTTGCATAAATATTTTCATTGAAATGACAACGGGAGATAATAATCCCAAAGGATCAAATATTTTTGATATCTCTGATAAAACTGTACATTTACTCACCGTTGATGGTATTGCTGAAAGCGAAACGCTGTATTTGAAAGAATCATTCGTTGTATTCCACAACAAGCCAAGTGTTTTCACGGTCTGTGTATCGTCAATTATGGTTTCTGCTGACATTTCTCGATCTTGCGGGTTGATTTCTTTCAAGAAACTTGATGAATTAGACGACCATTTTCTAAGATGAAATCCAGCACTGGAAAGCACAGCACAAATGTCTTCCCTCAAATTCGTTGCGCTTTGAAAATCGGTTGCACAAAACATGAAATCATCAACATAAAAATTTTGTAATATTGCAGCTGTTGCCTCTGGATATGATTCTTTGTAATCAAATGCTACTTGTTGTAATGTTCTCGTAGCGAGAAATGGTGCGGCCGACGTCCCATATGTTACTGTTTTCAAATTGTATTCTTTAGGTTGCTCGTCTTGAGAATCTCTCCAAAATATTCGTTGCAATGATCGATCTTCAGGGTGAACAATTACCTGACGGTAAATCTTCTCAATATCGCCAGTAAAACCTACCTCGTATTTCCGAAATTTTAGAAGAATTTCAAATATGTCATTTTGGATGGTTGGTCCGACTAATAAATGATCATTTAGCGATAGACCATTTGTGCTCTTACATGATGCGTCAAAGACGACTCGCAATTTTGTGGTTGTACTTGTTGATTTCTTCACTGCATGATGTGGCATAAAATATGTTTTCGTTGATTGATGATCAGTTGCTAATTCCATATGACCAAGGTCAATGAATTCGTGAATAAACCTTGAATATTCATCTTTGAGTTGATGATCATATGCAAATTTACGTTCCATAGCATATAACCTTTTCAATGCTGTTGCTTTTGAATCTCCAAGATTCACGTCATCTGTTTTGAGTGGAAGCTTGACCACATAACGGCCATTTTCGTCGCGTTGTACATGTTGTTTGTAATGCTGTTCAGCTTGTTCTTCTTCTGGTGTAAGGAGTTGTATAGGTGATTGTATTTCTTCGCATTGCCAGAACTGTTGAAGTTGTTTATCCAAATCCATAAAAACATGTGCTGATGTAATGTTGTACTGCATTGGTACTGGAATTTTGCCAACAAATATCAAACCGAAAATTGTTTGCAGTGCACTTGGCGAGCCACTTGGATGAATAATTTTATCCTGCATAAAACATTCCGCAAATATGTCAGCTCCTAGAATCACGTCAATTCTGCCAGGATTGTTGAATGATGGATCGGCAAGTTTTAGATTCTTAAAATATTCAAATTTATCGCATTCAATATTTTGACTAGGAAGATTTTGTGTCAAACTTGATAAGCAGAAGGCTTCCGTTGTGACTATTTTGTTGAAATGTGATGCATTGATTTGAATTTGAACTTTCCCTCGTGTGACGTTTCCAGTTCCGTTTCCAACCCCATAAAGAATTGTTTTGTCATAAACACGCCTAAGTTTCAGTCTTTGCACACAGGGCTCGGTGATAAGTGTGCTTTGCGAACCTGAGTCCAATAAAGCTCGACATGGCTGAAGCGTATTGGATGCATCTCTAATCATGATTACTGCCGTTGGCAGTAATGTTAAAACATGTTGATGATCTTTCACATTGACACAGCTTGTGACATTGGTTGATATAGATTGTTGATGATGTTTCGTTTGTTGCTGCTTTTCCTGGCCATCGAAAGATTTTTGATTTGCAATGGGCTTCGGATGCAAAAGTGTATTGTGTTTTCCATTACATTTTCTGCATGACGAACGTTTGCATTCTACAGCTTGATGATTTGGTTGTAAACAATTGAAACAAATGTTGTGTTGTTTCAGAACTTTGTATCGTGCATCAACTTCCATGGATTTGAATTGATCACAATGATACAAAAAATGATCCCTTGAACAAATTGGGCATGACTGTATAACGGCTGTGAATGTACGTTGTTGAAATCGTTTGTTTGTAGCACCCTGACTAGCTATGTGGTTACTCTTTTGCGTGTTTTCTAATTCAAAAACTCGCTTTTCTAAAAAGTCTAAAAATTGTTGAAACGTTGTTGTCTCATCAGGTTTTTTCTCTCTATACCAAAGCGAATTTGTTTCACTGTCAAGTTTTTTCTCCATGTGGAATAATAAAATTGTGTCCCAGTGCTCTACTGGCTCATTGAGTACTTTTAGTGCATTGATGCTCTCGTTTGTGTTGTTGTAGACACGCTTCACTTCAACTACGGATGACGATTTCATCGGTGGCTGATCAAGTAAAAGTTCCAAGTATGCTTTCTTAACTCTTTCTGATTTGTCATATTTTTTCTTCAAAAGTTGCCAAGCAATCTCATAGTTAGCACTTGTGGGCTTCAAATGTTTTATTAGTGAAAGAGCTTCACCCTTCAATTTCGTCTGCAAATACTCCAATTTTTCCACGCTACTAATATTAGATTTTGTGTGAACCATGGCTTCAAAAAGATCGCGAAACCTTATCCAGTTGACATATGTGCCGTCAAACTCAAGAAGTTGAACATGTGGTAGTCGCATCTCATTCTGTTGCTGCGGCGGTGGAATAGTTGGCGATGAGGTAGCCGATGAGGTTGCATCAGCACGCGTGGTGGACATTCGTTCTATGAGTTCACTCATTGTGCTTTGATGATCAATGAGCGTTTGCATAGCTGCTGCCATGTTATTTGGTGACTGATTGTTAATTATTGTGTCATTTGGATCATCATCCCTTACTCGGTTTGTGTAAAGCAATTTGATTGAAAAATATTTGTCCTCTATTTCAGTGATGTATGCTTCCTCGGCAGCTATAGCTGTTGCGTCTTCTGAACTTACTAAGGCATCTATTTGCATTTGAATGTTTTCAAATTGTTTAAGTAAATCGTCAGCTTTTTCAGCTCTCAACTTTACTTCATTAAAAGCTGCGTCTTCGTTGACTACAAAATTGTGTATTCTAGTCAATGAACCTTTAATTCTTTGTCTTTGGCGTTTTAAATAATCCATGCTGAAATGTTATTTCGATTTCCAAATTATGTGAAATTTTGCTATGTGTCAAAACTTTTTTCAGCTACTGAATGTAAACAAACTGAAGTTGGTTGTATGTCAACATTCAATTCAATGCAAAGTGAAGTTTGCAACTTTTGAGTATTCACAAGTAATACTTATTGCCAGTAGATGTCAGTTTCAAGGTTTTGAACTTGGCTTAAATACTTGCTATGCTAACTGCCGCTAGATGTCAGTTTACTTTTGAAATTTGTTCGTTGAAACGCTGCACGCTTTACGAAATGTGAGGTTATGTGTTTGCACTGCACAAACTTGATGAATGATTCTCGTTGACTCCGATTGTATCAATCTGCAAGGGTGCTCCGCTGGGCACTCGCTTCAGACGTACGTTGATAAAATGTGTTGTGTGTTTTGCACTAATCACACTCGATGATTGAATTCGCTGCAACTTGTGGCAATGGTGCTCCGTTGACTTGTAGCGATCTGCAGGGTGCTCCGCTGGACACTCCCTCAGATTAACTAACGATGTTAGATTGTGTGTGTGTGCTTCGCACTGGCCACACTCGATGATTGAATTTGCTGTAACTTGTGGCAATGGTGCTCCGTTGACTTGTAGCGATCTGCAAGGGTGCTCCGCTGGACACGCCTCTAGGTTAACGTTGAAAATGTGAGGTTATGTACTCACACAAATGAAATTAAAAACTATGAATTAAATTCACAGAGCCAAACTCATCCGGCAATCGAAAGGACCAAAAATTATGATGAAAACTACTGTTTAATTCGCTTAAATTACAAATTTATTAATTTAAATAACTAATTATTCACAAACTGAAATTAAATGAGTTTGACTCTGTTGAATAATTCAAAAAGACTGTCAATGTAGAACAAAGGAAAATATGAAAAACATGTGTAAAAAGAAAATGCAAAAAACAGAGTTGCAAAAATACAAATAGACAAAATTAACATAAGTATAAAAAGTAGTAGAATTCTGAACAATATAAATAAATAAAGCGAATAGTAAAAAAGGGGCTGCATCAATGTTTGTTAGCCTATGTTTATATATCAGGGGTCTGCACAAGACGTCTTGTTTGCGTTTTTAGACATTTCGTTTCAAGATACGTTATATTTTGTACCTGGTTTTTATTTATCAAATGCTCTTGTTCAGTGTCGTGTGTAAATGTCTTGACAGAACTAGAATTTGAAAGAAAATAAACAAATACTGTGCTAATTTGTCTTGTTTGATTTGTTTCAGTTATTTTAGTTGCATACTGTAGTAGTAATGTACACTACCAAGAATGATAAAATACCACGGTGGTTTTTAAAAAAATTCAACTTTTTGAAATACCACCCGCGATTTTTTTCGGGGATAGTGTTGGGGGACCCTTTTAGTATCAGAATCCGGGAACCGCGAAATCGAACGTCCAGCCGTTTTTTTTTTTCGACATTTTAGTTTTTTTAACGATTTTTGAGAATATCTCGGATTTATATACACATATTATGTACACATATATATGTATGTACGTACATATATATACTTGTATATGTATATATGTGTAATATATATATATGTATATATATATATACATTAGGGGTGTTTTAGTGCACGAATTTTGGATTTTGATACTTGACACCCCTCAATTTTGTGAAGTTGGAAAAAAAAATTAGTTTGCAAAAAAAACTTTGGGGGTGGGGTGAGGGTAAGGGTTGGCGCATCGAGGTCGAAGATGAGAGAAAAGGAGAAACAATTTACTTACAGCCCTACAAGAGGGGCCACCTCTAGAGGGTTCAAATGTATGACCGACCCATATTTTTTTTTCTCCTCCAACATTTTTAGCAAACATACCTACCCCTTATCTTCAACCCCTAAGGGGGCTTCCATACAAAATTGACATTTTTAGGAAATCGACCCCCACTACTCCCAGGGTGCCCTTAGAAGGGTCAAATGTATGACCGGCCCCTAATATTTTTTCCTCCGCAACATTTTTTCCCACCATGCTTACCCTCTATCTTTAGCTATGTAGGGGGCTCCCATACAAAACTGACGTCATAGACATAAAAAATATGGAAAGGAAATCGTCAAATAGGCCCATAACTGCACACGAGTCTCTCCTAGAGGAGTCAAATATATGACCTACCCCCATTATCCCCCCTCCAAAGTTTCACAGCTTACCTACCCCTCTACTTCCAATCCTTAAGGGGGCTCCCATACAAAGTTACGTTTTTTTTTAAAATTGCCCCCACTGCCCTAACTGGACCATAACTGGACCTTGGGTACCCCTAGAAAGTTCAAATGTATGACCGACCCTCATTATTTCTAGGAAAATTTATAAAAAAAAAAAATTGTATGGCAGCCCCTTTCAGGGTTGAAAATAGGGGGTAAGTATGTGGGGGAAAAATATAGGTCGCAAAAACATAATGGGGGTCGGTCATACATTTAACCCTTCTATGGGTACCCGTGGGCCAGTTAGGGCAGTTGGGGCATTTTATATAAAAACAGTAACTTTGTATGGGAGTCCCCTTAAGGATTAGAAATAGGGGGTAGGTATGCTGAGAAAAAACTTTGGAGGGGGCTGATGGGGGTCGGTCTTATATTCGACTCCTCTAGGAGTGACTTCTGGGCAGTTATGAGCCTATTTGACGATTTCCTTTCCATATTTTTCATGTCCATGACATATTTTTCATAAGGGAGTCCCCTAAAGAGTCAGAGATAGAGGGTAAGTTAGGAAAAAATGTTGGGGAGGAAAAAATTTTAGGGACCAGTCACACATTAGACCCTTCTAGGGGCACCCAGGGAGTGGTGGATGCGATTTCCTAAAAATGTCAATTTTGTATGGGAGCCCCCTTAAGAGTTAGAGATAGGGGGTAAGTATGCTTGGTAAAAATTTTTGTGGGGGAAAAATAATGTGGGTCGGTCATACATTTGACCCCTCTAGAGGTGACCCCTGAGCATTTGTAGGGCTGTATATTAATTTTTTCTCTTTTTCTCTCACCTTTGACCTCGATGCGCCAACCTTTACCCTCACCCCACCCCCAAAATTTTTTTTGCAATCTCATTTTTTTTTTCAACCTCACAAAATTGAGGGGTGTCAAGTATCAAAATGTTGTTACTAAGGATCTCCATACATTCTTAAAACACCTCTAATATACATACATGCATACATACATATAAAAGGTATCGTTTCCGCACCATTTATTTTTAAAAAAAATCTGTTTTTTCGTATATAAAAAAACACAAACAAAAACAGGATACCGCAATAGTCACTCCAGATGTGATTTTTGATGCTTAATCCGAATCTGGTCTTAGAATTGCTCTATTACTTCTGGACTTTGAGATATCCTTACATATATGTATAAAGGACACCACTTTTTTTCCTATTTTTGAAGTTATATAACAAGATAAGATAATATTATGCCGTAAAATCTGGTATGACAGTTAATAGCCCTAGTTTTTTTTCTTGAAAACTCAATCAAACCGATAACGATATCTTTTTTTTTGTCGGAGATATCTTTACCTAAAAAGTTAAAAAAGTGCAAAAACACGATTTTTGGCTATATTGGATGTTATATGCAGGACACACAAAATTCTTCTGTGAATTTCTATTACCAGAAGCATTTAGTGCTTTCTTTTGGCTTTCAATTGAGCTATTAAATGTTCATCTGCAATATTTCTCTGCAAAGTTATATTAACTTTAAAATCACACCATGAAACTTAAAGCGAAAAATCTCGGTTTTCGGCTATATTTGAGGTTGTATACAGTACGGACGAAATTTTTCTGCTCTTTTTTACCAACCGAAGCATTTAAAACCATTCTTTATCTTCAAAATGAGCTAACAAGTGGTCTCTTGTAATAGTTTTCTTAAAAGTTATGACTATTTTAAGACGACATGTTGCAGCAATACGTATATAAGAAATACTCGTACACTATATTTTAGTGGCACCCCTGTGAGTTTGCACTTCATAATGTAATTTTTGAATGGTCATAACTTTGTAGAGGAATATTGCAGATGAACATTTAATAGCTCAATTGAAAGCCAAAAGAAAGTACTAAATGCTTCTGGCAATAGAAATTCACAGAAGAATTTTGTGTGTCCTGCATATAACATCCAATATAGCCAAAAATCGTGTTTTTGTACTTTTTTAACTTTTTAGGTAAAGATATCTCCGACAAAAAAAAAGATATCGTTATCGGTTTGATTGAGTTTTCAAGAAAAAACTAGGGCTATTAACTGTCATACCAGATTTTACGGCATAATATTATCTTATCTTGTTATATAACTTCAAAAATAGGAAAAAAAGTGGTGTCCTTTATACATATATGTAAGGATATCTCAAAGTCCAGAAGTAATAAAGCAATTCTAAGACCGGATTCGGATTAAGCATCAAAAATCACATCTGAAGTGACTATTGCTGTATCCGGTTTTTGTTTGTGTTTTTTTATATACGAAAAAACCGATTTTTTTTAAAAATAAATGGTGCGGAAACGATACCTTTTATATGTATGTATGCATGTATGTATATATATATACATGTATATATATTACACATATATACATATACAAGTATATATATGTACGTACATACATATATATGTGTACATAATATGTATATAAATCCGAGACATTCTCAAAAATCATTAAAAAAACTAAAATGTCGAAAAAAAAAAACGGCTGGACGTTCGATTTCGCGGTTCCCGGATTCTGATACTAGAAGAGTCCCCCAACACTATCCCCGAAAAAAATCGCTGGTGGTATTTCAAAAAGTTGAAATTTTTTAAAAACCACCGTGATACAGATTGCGCCATCCGCAGTTTCAAGAGTAAAATGACGTCAGTGTTGAACTTCCAAGGTTGCCAACGAATACCCTATAAGAACAATTAATTTTTATTCCTTTGTACGTTTCTTTTTGTATTACCAAAAACTGGAATTCATTATATATGTTTATATTTTGTGCCTAAATATTGTAATTCATTTATAAATAAATGTTTAATGTGCCGATTTATGCTAAAAATTAAAAAACATTCTTGGCTTTTCAAAAATCTTAAAGAAAAAGTATTAATATTTTGAGTTGTGGCAACTCTATATTGGATATTTTGAGAGAATCCGTGTCAAAATAATTTGACAATCTTAAATTTTACATTTTTCGTTAAAACGGTTTTTACGAGTTTTAAGCGGTTTTAGAAGACTTTAATAACATACTTTCCGTGAAAAAAAATTATTTAAACATATTAATAACTCAGAAAAGTGCCTAAGAAGTGTAATACAAATAAAAACTTTAAAAACATTTTGTGTGAAATGAAGTGTACAGTGGGCATTTGAAACCAGGATAGCCGGAAAAAAAGTAGATATATATTTCGGGATACATTTTGTGGTTAATTTCGAACCTTACGCAAGTTTAAGAGATGCAGAGCCTTACAGTGAGAACATACCCAGTTTTTATTCAGTGCTTGGACAGACTATTCATCCCATCTATGTGGACTTTGGTTGCATTACCTGAAATTACTCTTACTCCACAACGTCTGGAAAATTAAACACAAGAAGGCTTTTCTAACTTACTTAGTTTTTTTTTCAGAACTCTCTTTAAAAATTATGTTCAAAACCGCTTATTTCAAAGTCTTGAATCGCTTCTATTGTAATTGTGATTGACATAATTTTTCTCTTTTACTGATACAAATAAAATTTTAAAGTAAATATTAAATTAATTATCTATCAATTATGTACTTTAATTTAATGCCTTATCGGCGCTAAAGCTAAATATTAAATAAGACATTTTTTTGTACATGTAATATAAATAATAATAAAAACAAATTTAAGTATTTTTTTCATTATTTTAATATGTATTCTCGACGCATTTTCGTATATAGTGCTCTTAAATAATGTTTTCATTTTTTATGTCCGTTAACAGATTTTGCTAATTATAATTATCTTAATATCTTTGTTTTTAATCACCCGAGCTCAATTTTGCAATGCTGGAAAAATATAAAGTTTCACTGAATTATCTTGATTCGTTTTCCAGTGAAATAATTTTAACGACATCGACTCAGGAAGTGATGCTTATCAAGAGGTTTATGAATATGGTTTTCTGGTTTATATACCTCTATATTTGCTTGGTATAAAAAGTTCTGAAAAAATAAACTACTTTAGGTTTTTAAGTTAGTCGGACCGAATTAAGAGCTGGAATGACTTTTTCGAAAGAAGCAGACTAAACAGGACACAAAATGTTCCTTTCACATCAAAATTGAAAACTTTGAAATAATAATATCATAGAATAATTTAAAATGGGTGACATACATCTCATATCAGTCATACACTCTGGAAACTCTAACAATAACGTCATTGTGAGAATAGGATGATCCGATAATAATGTGCTTATTTAACATACCATAAAGGGTAAAATGTATCCAAAATAAATTTACTTTAAAATAAAAAGTATCTCCTATGTTTTCTTAATCATCGTTTCTTGCATCATTGTAAATTTTCTAGCGAAGTTACACGCGATAATACCTAAAAACAAAATATAAATGTCACATCCCGTACGTCCTATCAAATAGTGTACAGATATAAATCAATTTGTTCCACTGTTGTGCTCTTCACATAATTTTATAATTTCAGCTGCTCAAAACTTCAACCAATAGGAACGCGTTTAAGATGACGTCAGTGAAGAACAAATCAAATTTCATGCGTCTGATGTCGCAATCTTTATTTTATCATTCTTGGTACACTACTAAATGCTAATGGTGTGATAAGCGTAGTTTATCGCTCTCTTCTTGTACCTCTTTTTTGTTTACGCTCTCTCTCTTTGTCGCAAAAATGTATGAAAGCTACTACAATTCTGCAAGTGTTACCATATCTTACATTTTATTGTGGTTTCTCTACTAGCACGTTTTACAGTGACCTGAAGCATTTGTTTTTATAAAATAGAGTTCACTGATGTATTTTTAGAACCAAGTTTATTTTTCACACTGACAAAACAAGACAATGTAAATAGTGTCAAAATGAAATCAGTGTACACGATGATTAACTTTGAAAGCTTAAAAACTACTCAAGTGACATATTTACGAAAAAAATTATTATAAACTTTTATATGAAATATTGTATGTTCTTTCTAACGCTGGCAGTCATATTTGTCTGCTTTTTCTCTTTCACGATATATGCACAAGTGTTAAGAAGAGTTCTCTAAAACAAAGAAATACGATGCGCCACCAATAAATATTAATGTTATACGCTCTCCTTGCACCAAAATTTTTAATTTCTATCCTTTTAATAAAAAAACTTGGAAAGAAATTCGGAAGCAAAAACAAAATTATGAAGCAGTCTAATATATCGTCGTCTGAGTTCTCTTTTGCCCCATACGCATATTTGTTAAAAAAACAAAAGCAAATAACTTGTGTTTGTGTCGACACAAGTTATGTGATTTTGCTTTTTTAACGAATATGCGTATGGGGCAAAAGAGAACTCTGGCGACGATATATGGAATAAAAATAGTAACGTTCGCAACGTAACGTGCGCAAAACACAAAAGTTAATTTTTTGTACTAACGAAGGACTCTTTGATTCCCTCAAAAGCCGTTTCGATATGCTCAAATATTCATCTTTGGAGGATTTTACTTTTTGGTTTATACTCCAAAATGCGCGACAAAGTGAATATAACCTGAATGTAGAGTATAAAAATGTGCACTGTATTAGAACAAAAATTTTGAATTCAAATTTATTATTTATTTTATGCTGCATAAACATTTTTTTACTTCGAGCCTATTTGATTTGACAGTTAAAACTTTAACCAAATTTCTGATCAAATCTTGTACCAGTAAATTTTGTTATTAAATCTCTTGCTGAGAGCAATTTTGCTATTACTCTCCCAAATAATTTATCCCTCTAGTGCGCAAGAACACCAAACTAAGCAAATGTTACTAAAACGAAAGGAAACGATAAAAAAGAAAGTTTTGTTCTAGCAATTTGTATAATTCTCCCCAATAAGGGCACAGGTGGCAATCCTTTGGGAAATTTGCATTATTGCGCATTTAGCAGTACTTTTAAAAACAAGAATTAGTAAATTTTAACGGTGCTTACAACGAACGATGTTTTTATTTAAATATGCAAAAACTGCAGTTCCTTTAAACTACGTTTTTTTTTTAATGAAACTTAACAAAAAAGTTCTCTGCTTCTGTATAAGATTTAAAGCAGGTTTTTATTTGCTACAAACACTTTAACTTTGTACGTAACATTCATTGCATATGGCTCTGGAAAGGGATCCACAAAGTCCTAGCTTATATCCACGGAACGTAGTGGAAAGAGGGAAGTCCTCTGATCGCAGCCCACTCTGGAACTCTCAGAAATGTTTCCTGCCCAATCAGCTAACAATTTCCAGTATTAGAGCATGGTTATCTCAAAATTATCGTCATGACAGCCGATATGAAGCCGGTCAGTGTCTGTGCCCCTGTTGGGCCTTTGAAATTTGAAAATTCAAGCCAGTAGTGTCTATACTCAGAGTAAGCGGCTATAAAAGGAGTCTATATCCTAGGCTAAAGACGGCCTATATGGGCCGTTCACATATTACGTAACGCAATTTTTTACCAATTTTGACTCCCCCTATCCGATCGTAACGCAACGTAACAAAACGTACAACCCCCCTAGTACCGTTACAAATCTTATTTTTGGTAATATGAATTTGAGTTTGTCGCATAAAATTATAAAATACGTAACGTAGTTGATGACCCCTCCCATCCCCATGTAACACTTCATAACAAATCGTCCGACCCCTACCCCCCTGGAGCGTTACGTAATAAGCGAACGAACCCATACACTAAATTCCTAGGGATTCGACCTATTGCATTAAAAAGCGCAAATAATTTATATTCGATAATTTATAGATTTCAAAACGATTAAAAGATGTAATCCTCTAACTGAATACGCAGTAACAGTCAATTTATCTTCTTTGGCAGCAGGCACATGGATGTGAAAACATACTCACTTGAACAATTTTTTTTATATCTAAGGGGCTGTCCAAAAATTACGTCACACGAATTTCTCGATTTTTGGACCACCCCACCAAATCCTACATAACCATATTGAATTATGGACTGACCCGTCAAACACATACATGGTACATTTTTCTAATTTACTACCACACAGATGTTTAGAAAGGGTTAACTATAAAAAAAATAATGTATTCATTATTCCGACTGTTAAAATTTAAAAATTTAGTATTATGACGTGGAGGTGGCAGAGGAGTAGGAACTTATCCTTTAAAGACAACCATGAACTCGAAAGAATATCTAACCATTTCACAATAAAAAACTTGACAATTTGGGTTTATCAGGGACTGAAAATCCCATTTAAAATTCTATCCGCGTAATGATCGAAAGCATAATCGACTATGGTGCGAGTGTGGCTTCAGTTAAACTGTGGCAAAGTGGTGGATGCATTAGTCCAAAGTCCCGACTATAATCCTATAGAAAATTTGTGGGTCTATTTAAATAAAAAGGTCGCTAAAAGACAACCAAATCCCGAACTACATTTGAAAATACAATATTGGAAAAGACCGAGTAATTACAACCTGAAAGAGTTGGTTCCTTCTATGTAAAAACGTCTACAATGTGTGATAGATGCTTATGGTGGTCATTCAAAGATGGCTGTAAGCAAGGAAGATACTGAAAATTTAATATAAAAACATTTCTTTTTATTTGTGAAAAGCAATTCTTGACACTTTAAAAATCGAGTATTATTTGTTTTTGTTGATTTTTTCATTATTTTGCATTGAATTGCAAATTTTTTTTCACGAATCCTTTCTAAATATGACAAGCAATTATTATTCGTGAAAAAAAGTTTGGCAAAAATGTAAGAAGTAGTTTTTTTTGCTTAATAAGTTGAAAATATGAATTTATTTTCAATGTGAAAAGCAATTCTTGACATACTGTATACAGACGTGCAATTTTCCCAATTTTTCGAGTTGTCAAGAAAACTTCTTGCTACAGATTTATGTACAGCCTGAAGCCATCAAGAAGCTGTTTGACTCAATTTAGTTCAACCGATATCAATCCTGTGTGTATATTATTTGTTCAAATTATGTAAAAAAATAAAAGTGACAATAAAATATTTTTCAAAGAATTCTGTTTTATATTTTTACATACCCAGTTGCAAAAGCCAGCATGCATGCTTTGTAGCATTCATGAATCATGAAAACATTTCGTAGCAATATGGAAGATTTGAGGAAAAAAAGTCTCAAATTTATTAAAATTACTTTAACCTGATTTTGGAAACAGTTTTCATCATAAAATCAGATATACGAAAATACGATAGAAAATCAAATAATAGCCGTATTCACGATCTTGTTGCATCGTAGCAAATGCAAAATTATTTCAAATTACAAAAACAAATTCTATTGAATTTTTAAAAGCAAGAGTCTTGTAAGCAAGACCAAATTTGCAAGACAAAAACCTATTGCACGATTGATTTCCAATAGTCTATTGTGACTGATTTTATTTTTTTCATTTGTGATTGGCACAATTGCTTAATGACTTTTATGTTTTTGACAACCGTTTTTGTCACAAATTGAAAATGAAATGTAAACAAATACAATTAAATTTAAATTATTTCGTTTTGGTTTAATTTACATAGATTTCTGATTGTACAAAATAGATATGTATATGCATGTAATTAATAAAATTTTGGTTTTCTTCTAAATAACGCACAATCATTCAATAAAATTTCTTTTAAATCAAAACAAGATATCAAATAAATTTTAAATTCAAAAAGTATTTGACAGCCAAACAAAAAACAGCTGTTCTGAAACGTTTGCAATAGCAATTTGCAACAGTGTATGCTCGCAGTTATTTACTCTTGCAAATTTGCATTTGCTACGATGCAACAAGATTGTGAATACGGCTAATATAAAACTCCTTTTGATATTCTTTTGTACTTCTGAATCATGTTTAACTTGAGTTTTTATATGAAGTGAAGTCAACATTTTTTATGTCACAAAAAATAAAAACAAAAATAAATCGATCAGACGCTAAAGGCAATTTCCTCCACATCATCCATAATATCACTAGTGAGATGGATTGTATTGTAAGATAATAAATGATATAGCGCTTATAATTCTCAATCGCAGAATGGATTTCAAAGGTAAACTTCCGGGAGATTCGTCTAGTAACTTTGGGAGAATGTAATATGATGTTAATAAATTTATTTTTAGAGCATATCAGACCAATACCAATATAAGAAGGATTAAAAACTAATTATCCAAGCGAGTATTTTGCTTCGGATTACGGTCATACGGAAAATGGTAAGATTTTAATGTTTTTGGAATATATTGTTAATTCTCCTGTGATATTTGAGATGGTTATTTTGAAAGTGGCCTAAGTCCATTAAAGTGCAAAAGTAATGTCATATACAACATGTGCCATGATAAATGGCCCAATTTTATTCTTTTCCAACAAACAACTTTTCCAAAAATTCATATTATGACATTACTTTTGCTATCGAATAGACTTAGGCCACTTTCAAAATAACCGGCTCATTTTTCTATATTCTTAAGCCATTTTTTAAATTTTCCAATATTATTTATTGAACTTATTTCACAGGCTCTACTTCTGATGTCCGAAAGTGTGCTGTAATGAAGATTTATCAGTATGTCAAGATATATCATATCACATCTGCTCCGCGGGTAAAGGGTTTCATAATTCTTGTTACGAAGATTCTGGTGGTGCTGACATAATTTTTATATTAAACTGATAAAAAGTCAAGGTGCGCGCTACTTTTTTGAATCCTTGAATCCTGCTGATTACAAAAAGTGCTTTGGAACCAAGAAAAAATTGCGCTTAGATATTCCGCAACGAGCTTGAAGGTACTTTTTTAGGAATTTTTGAGTACTTTTTTTAATTTAAACGCTATATCTTTTCAACCAGATAAGGTATTTGCAAAAATTGTATTGCATTTTTATAAGAATATTTTGAGCCAAATTCTGCATCAATAATAATTAATCTATTCTTACCCAATTTTTTTAGCGGTACTTTAAACTTCAAAATTTGTTAATTTTTTTAGGTGTTTGCACATTCAAGAACCGATTTTTTTCTTATTTTGCTGTAGCAAATTTTTTTAAAAATTTTTATATTTTTATGCATTAATTTATCTTTAAAAAAAATTCAACAACGCAATTTTTTTTGGTTCCAAAGCACTTTTTGTAATCAGCAGGATCCAAGCATTCAGAAAAGCCGCGCGCACCTTGACTTTTTAACACTTTCGGATTTTGGACCACTCTAACGGGGATGCACTCACATGTATTTTCAAAAGAATAGAAAACGGAAGAAGGCAACTAGTTTTTTCATTATTCGTACGACGATGCTAGAAGAAATGTCACTGGTACAGTACGAGATTTGTAACTTTTACATAATAAGTTTGGTAACGGCCCCCTCCCCCATGTGTAACGACTCTGCCCATAAGGCTCGCACTTAAAGAGCCGGTTCTGCACAACTGTCTAAGCCGGCTTTGCTCAGGGAAAATGGGATGGGTTTGACTCTTCAAATGACGACCGAGCTGTCACATCAAATTAAAATTTGTGTGCAGAGATGGTGTCTATAAAACCGGAAGTACAAAAAAAAAAAACCAATTAAAGCATCTACTTATATCCTTCAAATACACTTTAAACTATTGACGCTAATGAATGGGTATGCTTGCGTATGACCATAGTCTGACTGAGGGAGTATAGTTGGACTTATCCCCCCCAGGTCTTCACCCACCCAACCTGCTAACATTAACTAAAATTTCTACATGTTAGCCCACTTCACCCATGCCTCCACTTCACCTTTCACAATTCAAAAAAAAACTTTAACGATTCATTTTTCAATTAGGTATTCCCTTTTAATTTCAAAATTGTTCAAATCTTATGCATATAGGTATAACGAAAATTTCAGAATGTAATTCACATATTTTCCATTGTGTGGAACTTACAAATTTTAATTTTTCATATTAATAAATATGAAATATACATTATAATTAAGCTATTGTGAAGCTTTATTTATCAAACTATCAAATATCAAATTTTTAAACTGAACTTAAACACCAAAATGGTCGATGGTAACATTAACTAAATGCATCTCAAGATATGCAAAAACCAGATTTAATTGAGGATCGCGATAACTATCAAAGCAAAACTAAGAATTTACAAAATGATAGCAAAGAAAATAGATTTACTATGTAATACGTATGTATGTTAGTAAAATATAGGAATTACTCACGATTGCATACCTCTCTGCCACGACGACAGCAGGCCTGTTGTTGCAGTGGTGATCTCTATGTTGTTGCAATTAAGTTAAATATATGATATATGTTTCTCAACAAGAAAAATGAATTCGGAGAAGATAGTTGGTTCTCTCAAAACTCCGTTTTCTCCGTTTTCGTTTTCGTTATAATATTTCTATTTGCTTCACTACATTTTAGTTTCTAAATAAGTACTCTCATTAAAGAACCAGCACCTGTTTTCGCAAAAACAGTGGTGGCCAGATAAAAATTATATGTTCATGAAAATTTATGGAAAAAAAAATTGAAATTTGATTTACAAATTGAAATTTGACTCATTTTAAGCGAAGTATTTAAAATTATATTTAAAAAAACTTTTTTTTTTTTTTTTTTCTGAACAAAAAAAAAATTTAATTATAAACTATAGGTTTGCTGCATAAGTATATGAATAATTATACCTATGCAAAAACATATTTAAATTTTTCTTCTTTTTCTCGTATTTTAATCCATCTAATTCTTAAGACTTTTATGAAAAGAATTTAAAAGTTTTATGTTCTTAAAATCTATGAGTGCACGGCAAAACTTATGAAATTAAATATTTCTTTTATGAATTTCTAGAAAAATATTTCCCGATTTTAAATTTAGTTTATTTAGGTATAAATTACGAAGCTCTTTAACTACTTAGTGGTACTTATCGCATGTATATTAGGAATTGCTTCACTTGGCAGGAACAATTTACGTTGGAGACTTTTGTACGATTTTAATCGTGATGAATCGTAGGTAGTTTGCAAACTTTTATGCACGAAATCTTCGATATTATATTGCAGATCAAACCTTGATTTAATCCCGATATTTATTTTTAATTTCGGACTATCTTATTGAAATTTTTAGAAAAACTCGTGGAATTTAATAACTTTAAACTTTACTTCTTGATCTAGTGATCCTCGTTCTCTCGTGGTTTTCCGAAAAAGCAAGAACCGAAAAAAATGCCGTACGGAACACGGACAGACAGTCCTCTATCGCGTTTTTCTTTCTTGATCTTTTCCTATATCCATTATCTATGCTTGTACTACAGTGCATTTAAAAGCGTAAGCATATCGAGCCCTAACCGCAACAGTAGCGTATGCGACATTTTTTCGAAATTTTTTTTTTGATGCAAATATGTTCTAAAATGTCATTCACATCTATATGCCAAATATTAAAACTGAATTTTGTGTATTAACAAAGATATCGCACTTTCAATTATGTCGTAAGAGCCACATAGGTTTTTTTGTTGACCGCAAAAAGAACGTAAGCACCTCAAAAACCAGAGAAGGAGGCGTAGCAGGTATGGAAAATTACATATATTCCTCGTCAGAATCACCTTTTAAGTTGGTATAGCCATGTCCGTCTCTTTGGATGGATGCTTGTGTGTCCGTGGAAATATTATTCACGGGAAAACTTAGATAATTCGACGAAATTTTGTAAAGAGGGTTCGTTGTAAAAGTTAGCTCGAAGGATTGAAAATGAAGCTTGAAGCCCCAGTCTTTTACTTTGAAAATCAGTTTGAATTATATCGATATCTTTTTTTGTCTTCGAAATATCGTTAGCTGAAATATCAAAAAAACGTGGATTTTTCCTTTTTTCACCTTTTCAGGTTAGAATAATTCGAAGACGAAAAAATATATCGATATAATTCAAGCTGGGTTTTGAAGTAAAATAATAGGGCTTCAATGTGTTTTTTAATGTTTTATGGCTAAGGATTGCCTTGTTCTATTATATAACCTCAAAAGAATAAAAAAAAATTTTATTTTAACTTAACTTTAACTTTAACTTTAGGCTAGGATTTCTCTCAAACCATTTTAGATATAGCAATTCTAAAACCAGGTTCAGATTCAATAACAAAATTAAAAATGATTTGTCTTGTTTTCGACCGTTGCTAATTTTCTAAAAAAACGCGAAAGTTCATTTTTTTTAACAAAAAAATTTCAAAAAAAAGTTGTTAAAAATACAACATCTCGTTGACGCGATCAGTTAAAACTTTCGAAAATAATATTTCTGAATTTAAAAATAAACAGAAAACTAATTGCACACCCAGTTTTTAGTTAGTTTTTGTCAAACTTTTTTGTTTAATGCAGAAACAATGTGAAGACCATTTAGTAACCTGAATTCGACTCGGTAAATCGGTGAGCTCGTTGAACGATTTAAAAAAAAACTTTTTCTGTATATTAGGACCTTTATGAACAACTTTGCAAAAAAAAAGACCTGGAGTGGAACTACATCGGAGTAAAACCAAGTTCAAACGATGTGTGTGTGTGTAATATTTTGTAAGTTTTTAATACAAAATAGTACTGTAAATTAACAATATTACAGTCAATCTGACCGTTTTTGTGGGTTGGTACAATTTCAACCATCCAAATTGTTTCAAATTTCTTTCTGTGTATTAAATAAATGTAATAAATGTATTTTTCAAAGGCAAAACCATGTAATTTTAAGAAACGTATGCGCCACATTTTAATTTCAATCTTCGCCAAGAGTGACTGCGAAAATGTCTTATGCGCCATAAATGAGTGAAATATACACAAAATCAATTTAAAAACGCGTATATTATTTATATGAGGTGTAATATAGACTACATTTAACGTTTTAAAAAAAATTCGCCATGCATGTTCGAAAAAAAATGAAAAAAACTCTCTCCTGTAAAATTTGCTTTTTGTCGCATACGCTACTATTGCGGTTAGGGCTCGATATAGCGATGGCCATGTCGCGCAACTGTCTAACGGTTGTGCATAGTGAATACTATCATCAACATGCAATGAAATAGTTGATAAACTATTTTAATTTTATCAAATAGTTAACATCAAACAAATGTTAGTAAGTAAACTATTATGCATGTATCATCCCAAACAAAGTTTTAAATCGGAGTCAAAGGAAAAATTACAAACTTGTTAAATTTTAATGGTTTATTTCAATTTGGATTGCGAATCCGTTGTTAAAACAAATAACTGAGGTAGCTTAAAGGATTACTTACCTATATTTTAAATATTTTTCAACGTATAAAAACTAGTACTTAATACGAAATTTTTTAAAGTAGAAGAAAGAAAAATGTAAGCAAAACTCCTAAGCAATTTTTATTTTTTTTTTCACCCTTACAAAACAGATTCGTTTCAAGTTGGATTCCTATTGAAACGAAGCTGAAACAGGTGATTAATTTCCTGATGCTGCAAATTTTGAACACTACACCCAAATGTCTTTCGCGTGGTAAACGCCCAAGATTTTTCCTTCTAAATCTTCTAACTCGTAATAAGAGTTTCCTAAGACCTTTTTCACCCGCGATTTTATTCCTACGGGGGCTAATTTTGCGTTTTTAAGCAAACTGCTTTGCGCAAAATTTCTTCTAATAACCTGTTGGCCCACATTAAACTTACGCGTTTTTGATCTTAAGTTATAAGTGTGTGCATTTTTGTCATAAGCAACTTTTAGCCTGTTTTTTATGGAGTCCCGTATTATAGTAAATTCATCTGTCCTTTCTACCTTCGCATCGGATTCAGAAAGTATTTCGAGGTTTCGTAAAATAGCATAATCATTTCCGTGGGTGATCATATTCTGGCCCATCAGAATTTGATATGGAGTTTTTCCAGTAGACTGGTGAACACTGTTACGCAATGAGCAATTTATTCCGCTGATGTATAGATCCCATTCCTTTTGGTCTTTTCTCACGAAGGAACGCAACGCTTCATTTATTGAGCGATTAACTCTTTCTGATGCGTTTGACTGAGGACTATACACAGCAGTACAAACATGTTTTGTGCCGTATTTTAACAAAAAGTTTTCAAATTCTTTGCTCTTAAATTGCGAGCCATTATCTGTAACTATAGTTTCAGGAACGCCAAAACAATCGAATACATCGGTTTTAAGAAAATCTATAATAGATTTTGAAAAGAATCTTTTTAAGGGTTTTAAGAAAGTGAATTTAGAAAAATGGTCGAGGGCTATAAAAATCCCAATATTCCCTTTTTTCGAACGCGGTAAAGGCCCGATTAAATCTAAATAAAGTCTTTGGAACGGTCTTTCGGTTTCTACCATGGCTCCCATTGGTGGTCTAAGTGTATATGTTGGTGGTTTTGAAGTCTTGCAAAGCTCACAGTTCAACACATACGTTTTTACGTCGATCACTACTCGCGGCCAATAAAAATAGCGTCGGACACGCTCCAGAGTTTTAGCTATGCCTCCATGGGCGGATGAAATCGTGTCATGTGCTGCATATATAACATCGTTACGAAGCTCTTCAGGCACCAAAAGTTTCCAGGAGTCAGATTCTTCATTATCTCCTTTTGGAAAATCCACTCTATGGTATATGTACTTGTCAACCACTTTGTAGTCAGGCATTTCAGAGTTACAGAATTTTTCTCGCAAAGTAGAATAGGTCTCACTATCAAAACTAGGTGAATTTAAATCAATAGATGAAAAATTCTCAATGTCAATTGCGTCAATTTCAACATCGTTGTCAAATGATCGAGATAACGCGTCAGCAACTACGTTATCCTTACCCTTCCTATGCTCTATAGAAAAATGGAATCCCTGTAATTTCAATGCCCATCTGGCCAACCTCCCGCTCAGGTCTTTTTGACTCATGAGCCACTTAAGGCTAGCATGGTCCGTGACTACCTTGAATTCGTGCCCTTCGATATATGGGCGGTACTTTTTGACCGCAAGCACAACGGCTAAGCACTCCAGCTCAGTAACAGTGTAGTTGCGTTGCGCTTTGTTCAGCTTATGTGACATAAATGCAATTGGTTTTTCGTCACCATTAGCATCCATTTGAGCAAGCAACGCACCTACACTGTACTGGCTGGCATCACACTGGACAACGAACGGTTTCATGTAGTCAGGGTGAACTAAGAGAGGCGCAGATGAAAGTTTTTCTTTTAAAGTGTCGAATGCTAACTGTGCGTCAGCATTCCACGCAAATGATTTCTTTTTCGTCAAGAGTTCGGTTAGGTGAAAGGTAACGGTTGCATAATCTACTATAAATCGCCTATACCATCCAATCATGCCAAGAAACTGGCGAATTTGTCTGACAGATTTTGGAATAGAGAAGTTGGTGATAGCACTGACTTTGTCTGGGTCTACCTCAAGCGAACCTTTCCCTACGACATAGCCGAGGTACTTCACTTGAGATAGCCCAAACTAACTTTTGCTAACATTAATTGTTAGCCCAGCCTTTCTGAGATTAGACGCAACTTCAAGCAAGTGGCTTACATGCTCCTCCAGCGACTGTGACACGACCAATAAGTCATCTAAGTAGACGAAAACATGGGATTTGAGTTGATATGGAATCACTTTATCCATCAATCGGCACATGGATTGAGGCGCATTACATAGACCAAATGGCATTCTGGTGAACTGATATAATGGCCTATTAGGTACCGTGAATGCCGTTTTCGGACGTGAATCCTTGTCTAACTTTATTTGCCAGAAGGCATCCTTAAGGTCGATCTTTGAAATACAGTGCACTGGCTGAAGACGCGAAATAAGGCCATCAATGTTGGGCATGGGGTAGGCATCTTTGATAGTAACCGAATTAACTTTCCGGGAGTCTAAACAAAATCGTACCTTTCCAGGTTTTACTATAAGGACTGAAGGGGAAGGCCATGGCGAGTTATTCGCTTCTTCTGTTACCCCTAAGCAAAGCATGCGGTCTATTTCTTTGCATAACAGTTGTTCCATTGCTGGAGAAATGGGATAATGGCGCTGTTTTATCGGCACCGCATTTCCCGTATCTATTTTGTGCTCAATAAAGGTAGTTAAGCCAAGGTCTTCTTTTTCGAATGATGGAAAAGCCGATATGGCATTATCTAACATTCGACGTTCGGAAAAATTAAGTTTTAAGAAATCAGGGTCACTTTCGCTAGTATCAATTTCATTGATGAAATTTTTCAACTCAAAGTTAATACCAAACTCCTTCCAGAAATCTATCCCACAAATAATATCCTGAGTAAGCGATGGTATAATTAAAAACTCAAAAGGTTTGTTAAAATTTTGAAAAATAACTTCTGTAGTTACTGAACCTAAGACTGGTTGTTTTTGACCATCAGCCGTCCTAACGTTACCGGAAAAAGTTTGAAATAAAGTTTTGTCTTGTAAAATTTTCTGTGCTAAATTGCCACCGATGCAGCTTTTGTTAGCACCACTATCTAACAGAGCCAAAACCGAGTTTTTAAGAATAATAATGTTAGCATACGGACGAATATCCGTGCCTTTATTAACTACAGATGTAATTGTTACATTGCGTAATAGTTTTTTGTTACGCCAATAATTGCGAATGCGTTTAGCAGATCTACTTGGTGTTTTCTCATTAAAATTATTTGCGAAAATTCTTGAGCGAATCTTATTATATTCAGCTAATCGAATATGATAAGGCCTTTGTAAAGGGTGAATCAATTTAGGAGTACAAGAAATTTGAGTTTGTAAAGGCACTATTTCCGAGGATAAGTTCGAGTGGGATGACCGTTGTTTGACCAACGGACATCCTTTTTCATGTTTTCCGAAGTTTTCATGCATTTAGGACATGAGGGCTTATATGTATCTAAAGCACCACAGCCATAGCAAAACACACTTGTGGGTTGAGTGCAATTTTTGTAACCATGACCCACCTCCGAGCAATTCCAACATTCTGACAACGTTTGCTCTAGCTCACAAAAATTTGCAGCTCCTTCACCACCATCAACATCAACGATTTCAACATCAATTTCTGAAACGTATTTTCTAGGGGGAACACTACGAGTTGTCCAATTAATTTGCACATCTTTAATAAATTTTTCATGTTTGCGGACCTCCCTACGGAGTTGAGAAATATTAGAAATTTCTAAATGGAGAAGCTCACGTCTTAGCTCAGGTTTAAGGTTTCTAATAATTGTTTCCACTAAATCAACTTCAGTCATTGGCGATCTCAAGCGATCACACAAAATTGTTACCGAATCAATAAATTCATCAAAGGATTCAGTGGCCTTCTGCCACTGAATTCTTTATATTGACGACGAAGTGCTTCGCATAATTCGAACCACTCCAAATCATCGTGTTGGCGATGGTACCGCCAAAACCATGACTTGGCTTTGCCTTCAAATAAGCAATAAGCATGCTGACACAAAAGGCTAAAATTTCCGTTAAGATAATCAGATGTCAGATTATTAATTCTATAAATAAAATCATCAACGGATATGTCATTAGGAGAGCCGCTAAAAGTGACGTGCCAGTTATTTATTATTTTTGAAATCTTTTCGGTTGT
The DNA here is from genome assembly GCA_951812925.1 of Calliopum simillimum. Lineage (NCBI taxonomy): Eukaryota > Metazoa > Arthropoda > Insecta > Diptera > Lauxaniidae > Calliopum > Calliopum simillimum. The sequence continues at coordinate 81,048,859 of OX638372.1, read as the reverse complement.
TATGGATTCACGCTCGATAGTGCGATTGGGATTATTGACTGAACGACGAGTAACATTCCTTGGAGGAAATTCACGATTATTTTGGTAAGGCATATCTTCAGGAAATTCTGGAGTATTAGGCCTGACTTGCTGATTTAAATTCAGGTTACGAAAAAGATTTTGGGATTTCACCAGAAATTGTGTTGGATATTTCTACTCGAAAATCGTTCAAAGAGTCCGAAATCAGCCTCTGAACGCGTCTGTCGTTAGGATTATCCTGTTGGGGATTGTTGCCAGTATTTCTTCTTGGCCGACCAACATTACGTAATGGGGAAGCCTCAACTTCGCGTTGATCTTGTGGTTGTGCATTGGCGTATGCACGAGTGTTTGGACGACGAGGTACTGCACCTCCCCGACTTTGAGTATTCTCACGTGATGGAGAATTTTGTGAAATAGGTATAGAGGCAGCAGCTAATTGTGCTGAAGGTGCCAACGGAATATTTAATGCAACTGTCGGAACAGAAAGGTCAGAAAGGGTGCAACGACTCCGACACACTGGACAAGTAGGGCTAGTTTCCACCCACGCCTTATGCAGTGTTCATGATAAGAGTGTCCACATGGGATGTCAGTACGTTTTTCGAAATTTGCAATTACTTCGTTGCAAATCGTGCAAAAAGTTGTGTCCATATCTAACAAGTTATTCAGGTTTTCTACACTTCTTGTAACAGGCATAATAAAGATATTTTTGGTTAGTTTTTATTTCTTATGAAAATATATGCAAAGAGCTACGTCTCTTTAAAAAAAAAATTAACTATTTTGACGGTTACCCCGTCCAAGAATACCTCGTAAAAAAGCGAGAATGCTTTAAAACAATATATGCGATAAATAAAATAAGCCTTAATATTCTAAGGACTAGAACTGTTTTTTCTATCAATAACTCGTCGGAGAACGCACAAGAAAATCTATGTTAAAGAAAGAAATTCAAAAGAAACTATTAAGTTTATTATAATATCAGAAAATTAAATTGCTACTCGGTGAAGTAGAAAAGCGAAGGCAAAAGTTTTAAAGAAAATTTCAGACTATGTATCAAATTTACAAGCATAAAATATGTATCTATAAAAAAAATGAAGTGATTTTTAATAACGAGTATATTTCCGAAAAGGATCCAGAGATATAAATCTCAAGTTATTGAAATCACGAAATTAAGGTGGTATCTTTGTATCCACACGATCTGACCGAGAGGGCTAAATTACCATAATTGAGTAACATATATAAATCCACTCAAGCAAAGATTGTATCAGAAAAAAACTAAATAAGATCTTTATAATTAATCAGAGGTTGTTTACAAAACCTTGAGGCATGTGACCAAAAATGTTCAGACACAGAATCCAGGAAAAGTCTAGCAAACAGTAACTATTTTTTTTTTTTTTTTTTTTTTTAAATTAAAGAAGGAATGTCGAAACTTTAATAAGGTTCAGCTAGCCATTAACAATTCTTTACTCATAGACAACAAATTTTGGAAAAATTGCCTAAGATGTTTCAAAAGCCAATTTATTAATTTAAATTATTAACCACTAACTATAATTTTTGGGGAAATATACAACCTATGAAAAACAAAAAAAAATTATTTCCCAAGATGTATATGCCCCACGTTGGGCGCCATTTAATTATGTAACGACTCTGCCCATAAGGCTCGCACTTAAAGAGCCGGTTCTGCACAACTGTCTAAGCCGGCTTTGCTCAGGGAAAATGGGATGGGTTTGACTCTTCAAATGACGACCGAGCTGTCACATCAAATTAAAATTTGTGTGCAGAGATGGTGTCTATAAAACCGGAAGTACAAAAAAAAAACCAATTAAAGCATCTACTTATATCCTTCAAATACACTTTAAACTATTGACGCTAATGAATGGGTATTAGGCATGCGCTTATTTTACGATTTTCTGATTTTCGTTCGTGCCGCCCCCTGAAATCCTTCTAATGGTCATAAAAACAAATACTATGAAGTTTCACGGCGATCGGATAACGATAACCCGGCCCGCAAGAGAGGTCAAGGTCAAGTTGAGGTTTCAGGCAAAAAATAATGAAAATTTTTTTTAAACTTAATTAAATAAGTTAAAGCATAATTTTATCTTATAGCAAATTGAAATACCTTTCTAATAAGCTATAAATGTTTAAAATCGGGTAATTAATACGAATTCTATGAATTTTTCTTTTACGGCATTAGCAAAATTGCCGCAAAATACCATATGTAGTAGAATAGCATTTTGCGGCAATTTTGCTAATGTCGATAAAAGAAAAATTCATAGAATTCGTATTAATTACCCGATTTTAAACATTTATAGCTTGTTAGAAAGGCATTTCAATTTGCTATAAGATAAAGTTATGCTTTGACTAATTTAATTAAGTTTAAAAAAAATTTTCATTATTTTTTGCCTGAAACCTCAAATTGACCTTGACCTCTCTTGCGGGCCGGGTTATCGTTATCCGATCGCCGTGAAACTTCATAGTATTTGTTTTTATGACAATTAGAAGGATTTCAGGGGGCGGCACGAACGAAAATCAGAAAATCGTAAAATAAGCGCATGCCTAATGGGTATGCTTGCGTGTGACCATAGTCTGACTGAGGGAGTATAGTTGGACTTATCCCCCCCAGGTCTTCACCCACCCAACCTGCTAACATTAACTAAAATTTCTACATGTTAGCCCACTTCACCCATGCCTCCACTTCACCTTTCACAATTCAAAAAAAAACTTTAACGATTCATTTTTCAATTAGGTATTCCCTTTTAATTTCAAAATTGTTCAAATCTTATGCATATAGGTATAACGAAAATTTCAGAATGTAATTCACATATTTTCCATTGTGTGGAACTTACAAATTTTAATTTTTCATATTAATAAATATGAAATATACATTATAATTAAGCTATTGTGAAGCTTTATTTATCAAACTATCAAATATCAAATTTTTAAACTGAACTTAAACACCAAAATGGTCGATGGTAACATTAACCGAATGCATCTCAAGATATGCAAAAACCAGATTTAATTGAGGATCGCGATAACTATCAAAGCAAAACTAAGAATTTACAAAATGATAGCAAAGAAAATAGATTTACTATGTAATACGTATGTATGTTAGTAAAATATAGGAATTACTCACGATTGCATACCTCTCTCCCACGACGACAGCAGGCCTGTTGTTGCAGTGGTGATCACTATGTTGTTGCAATTAAGTTAAATATATGATATATGTTTCTCAACAAGAAAAATGAATTCGGAGAAGATAGTTGGTTCTCTCAAAACTCCGTTTTCTCCGTTTTCGTTTTCGTTATAATATTTATTTTTGCTTCACTACATTTTAGTTTCTAAATAAGTACTCTCATTAAAGAACCAGCACCTGTTTTCGCAAAAACAGTGGTGGCCAGATAAAAATTATATGTTCATGAAAATTTATGGAAAAAAAAATTTAAATTTGATTTACAAATTGAAATTTGACTCATTTTAAGCGAAGTATTTAAAATTATATTTAAAAAAACAATTTTTTTTTTTCTGAACAAAAAAAAAATTTAATTATAAACTATAGGTTTGCTGCATAAGTATATGAATAATTATACCTATGCAAAAACATATTTAAATTTTTCTTCTTTTTCTCGTATTTTAATCCATCTAATTCTTAAGACTTTTATGAAAAGAATGTAAAAGTTTTATGTTCTTAAAATCTATGAGTGCACGGCAAAACTTATGAAATTAAATTTTTCTTTTATGAATTTCTAGAAAAATATTTCCCGATTTTAAATTTAGTTTATTTAGGTATAAATTACGAAGCTCTTTAACTACTTAGTGGTACTTATCGCATGTATATTAGGAATTGCTTCACTTTGGCAAAAGCAGATTTTCAGTACAGACGACCAAATATGGATGCCCAAATATATCCCACAGTATGTTGGCATGACCGATTCTGGAGAAGATGTGGTGGTGAAGAAAATAAACTGGGTCTGACTTTCTAAACCCTCAGCTTCCAATATCTGGTGTCCGGATAAAATTTGTATTCCGGAGCTTGGCAGGAACAATTTACGTTGGAGACTTTTGTACGATTTTAATCGTGATGAATCGTAGGTAGTTTGCAAACTTTTATGCACGAAATCTTCGATATTATATTGCAGATCAAACCTTGATTTAATCCCGATATTTATTTTTAATTTCGGACTATCTTATTGAAATTTTTAGAAAAACTCGTGGAATTTAATTACTTTAAACTTTACTTCTTGATCTAGTGATCCTCGTTCTCTCGTGGTTTTCCGAAAAAGCAAGAACCGAAGAAAATGCCGTACGGAACATGGACAGACAGTCCTCTATCGCGTTTTTCTTTCTTGATCTTTTCCTATATCCATTATCTATGCTTGTACTACAGTGCATTTAAAAGCGTAAGCATATAGTGATGGCCATGTCGCGCAACTGTCTAACGATTGTGCATAGTGAATACTATCATCAACATGCAATGAAATAGTTGATAAACTATTTTAATTTTATCAAATAGTTAACATCAAACAAATGTTAGTAAGTAAACTATTATGCATGTATCATCCCAAACAAAGTTTTAAATCGGAGTCAAAGGAAAAATTACAAACTTGTTAAATTTTAATGGTTTATTTCAATTTGGATTGCGAATCCGTTGTTAAAACAAATAACTGAGGTAGCTTAAAGGATTACCTACCTATATTTTAAATATTTTTCAACGTATAAAAACTAGTACTTAATACGAAATTTTTTAAAGTAGAAGAAAGAAAAATGTAAGCAAAACTCCTAAGCAATTTTTTTTTTTTTTTCACCCTTACACATGTCACACTCTGTCATATTTTCATAGACCCCCCCCCCCCCCCGTATTTGTGGCATCACACTCTGACCTTTTATATCTTAATATAAATTGGATTATTTATTTTTAATTTTAAATAACGCTATTAAATATGCTTAAAGCTTGAAAATCGTAAAGTAATTTAACGTATTGATAAATATTGTTATTAGTGCTTTGTTTTAAATATTTTTGTAATTATTCCGCAGTCCATTGGCAAATGCGCCAATCCTTTATACTTGAAATAACTGGCATGCTACATTCTTTTATTGCTGGAATCAAGATGGGAACCAAACGTATCATGCCTCAAAATATCACCTGTAAGTTCACGGTTGAGTGATGTCATTATCCTTTCAACTTGGTTGAATGCACTTCTTCTTGGAGCGTTTGTAGCAATAAAAATTGCATCTAAATCAAATTTTTTAGGTGATTTATAGTTGATGCATACCGTGGACCCCTATCACAAGTGATGATAAAGATGGGTTTTATTACATTATCACTTGTCCCAACAAATGGCTTAAATTCAGGTTTCTTTGATAATGCGTCTTTATCGAAAGCATGCGTTTTTGCACTGGATGACCTATATTTTCCACTACGTACAGCTACATGTGTAGGACCTGAGTAAGGCACAACAAGGTTAACACATTTTATTTTCAACACGCCACACAGTGCTACGATAGTAGGCATTTGAGTGCATATTTTTTTTTTAAATTTAAAATTTTTTTTATCCATTCTACGGAAAATAGTCCAATTAAGAAATCCCCTAAAAATTTTTGGAAACAAGTTTGATTTGTAAGTTTTATAGCCTATTAAAGCCAAACTGTTTTCGGGTAAGAAATCAATTAAGAAAATTTGCTAATCACAGCTCTTTTTAGAAATAATTGCTCCTAAGCTACACAAGCAATTATTAAAAAATAAAAAGCAGACAAATGCCTACATACCCATTTATTTTTAATATTTGTTCTATGCAAATTTTTCTAGCCAAATTAAAGCTATTTTAAAAGTTATAAGAAAAAAATTAAAACATTAAAAACCGAAAAAAGCAAATAAAAAAGACGGGACTTGCGGGCATTGCTATACGTACAAATTCATTATTTTAAGAGTTTCGCAACCCCGTTCTGCCCTATTTCCTTGAAATATTTATCTAAATATACCGTATTTACGTAAAAATCTGTGATTTTATAAAATTTACATGCCTCAATTTTTTTCAAATGTTTCTGAATTTTTTACTTTTATATGTTAAAAAGACTTTGAATTTTTATAATTTCAATATGCTTTCCGTACAGCCGAAGTGGATGCACAAACATTTTTTTTCCAGTTTAATTTCGTTGTTTATTCATTTAAAAATCTTTTTTTCTATTCATTGCATTTGGAAAATAATTGCATTATTGAAAACAAAATGTGGTAAATTTTATAAAAATTCAACCAAAACTGTGGAAATGCCGTTCCGTTGTATGGAGTGACAGCGCTGTGCGCTATTTTGTCTCAACCTTGTTTTTTTTTGTGTGAATAAAATATGCTTGAAAATTTCGAAATTTTTTTGATTTGAATTGTGTGACATTACACTTTCCAAGACCCCCAGACCCCCTTCTGTCAATTTCTGACCCCCTTCCTCCCTAAAAGTGTGACGTAATTTATGGACAGCCCCTAATCAGATGTTATCAGAATCTTATCTCCGTTATTCCGCATTTATACTAGGAAATTCTATGAAAGAAATTCTTGTCTATTCTCTTTTGTGAATTTCTTTTGCGTTCACACACAAAAATTAAAAATTTGTTTGTACTTGCAAATGTCATAAAATAAAGGAAAAAACCCATCACCACACCAACATGTCATAAAAAAATAAACGTACTTGAAAGCGCTTTTGTTGAAAGATGATAAATAATGAATGCTTTATTTTGCGTAACTTTTCAAATTTTAATTAGTTAAAATACAATCCTTTGTTTAGCAGATATTTAGTAGATTTTATTTATCAAATGAAACATTTTCGAAATTTAATGTTCCAGCTTTTGACTGCGCGTCAATTCCAATTGCGATAAGGAAACATTTCTCAAGCCCTCGCTCACAGAAGATACGTGAAGCAAATCTCTCACCTGCTCCCACTGTGAGAAACCAAAGTCTCTTTTCAGCCAATTGCATAAATTGAAGAAGACGCATTTTCTTCATATTTTGTTCACTTTTGACATTTCTTCCCAATATGCTAGCACAATCTTTTCGCCACGTTCTAGTGGAATCTACGAAGAGTTAAATCAATTAAACAAAATATAAACATACACATATGGATTTTATTCAATCTCACAGTTATCATAATTGATCCAATGTTGTTTAAAATTCCATATATTTGCGACAGTTCTCCATTTTTGAAGCAGACGTCGCCAACACCAAGTATTTTGTGCAAATCATCTTCTACACCCTTGTTAAAATTCTTAGAAAAAGTTTTGGCTTCAAGCTTTTTAATATTTAATTTAATTTATAAATTATTCCATTATAAATTTAGAAAAATTTTCTTTTTGAAATAACTATTCGTTATTTATTTTATTTTATTTCAAACGACACGAATAAAAATAAAAAGCAATGCCAAAAAATCTCAAATAACGAACAGAACGAAAGAGAATTTCCGAGTACGGCAAACTGTGTACTCGTCTCTTTACGTTTTTCCCCTCAAGCTGAAAGAATTTCTCAAAAAAATTTCCTGTAGTGGAATTCCCAAAATTTTAACGTGCGATAATCGTCGTAGCAAACTAACAATGTTTGTAGCTTGCGATAACGAAAGTGGTATTCTGAAAATCATTGTTAACAAAATTAACAAAATTTAGTGCTAGAAAATTGTTGGAAATGTTAACAAAAATTGTTGTCAAACTTCATCGAAAATATGGCAACACAACCATTTGACAAATGAATTCGAGGGAAAAATAATAAAAACATCGTTTAAATTTTTTCTTTTCTCTAAAATAAAATAAATAATACAAAATGTGAAAAAACGATACACGTACCTTTTGCCGTCTGACCACTGGCAAACAGTCAATTGGTACTATGCGCGAAGACAAGGTATCTCTTCATGAAAACCGCAGAACGCTCACAATTGGCGAGCAAAATGTGGCAGCGTGTGAAATTGTCACACAATTTTGAAAAAACCATACAAGAGATAAATGACAATATGGTCTTTTGGCTAAAATATATGATTGTCAAGAATAAGCAACGTTTTGTAAAGATCACACAGTAAAAGTTGCACACAATCAAAACTGCGACGTTAGAAATTGATAGTGCCGTTGTCACGTAAAATTGAACGCCGCGAAACACGTCGTGAGCAGAAGCCACTAAAATTGATAATCATATTGAAATGGATCTGGTACATATCTATACTATTTATATAAAATTGCTTATATGAAAACCCTATGTAACGATTTGGTGCAAAATATACCGAACGGATTTTAATAATTTTTTTTTTTAAAACCTTCTACGTGTAATAACAAACGGGATTGTATACTTATTTTTTCGGTTTTTATAAGATAAACCTTTCTTTTTTAGTATGAAGTTGTTGAAAAAAAAAAATTCAATGCTTGCATAAAAATGATCGTTTACATTTCAGTCGCTATAGCTTGCTGCGCCATGAGTTATGTTTTGTTGTTGTTGTCTTTTCCGTCTCTTTCATTTATTGTTTTTTTTTATTCTTGATATTGTGTTGTTGATGAGAGCAAAAATGAGAGTAATTTCGTCAGTGATGCCAACTCAATATTTTCAATATTTTTGGACTTTTAACGATGTTTTACATGTTTTTCAATATTTTTCAATTCTTTTTGACTTTTTTCGATATTTTAGATGTTTTTCGAAACACTGACCGATTTCTTCGATGTACATAATTCACTATTTTTCGAAACTTTTGATTTTGTTTCGATATATTGGATGTTCTGTTTTTAGACTTCTACCGATTTCTTCAATGTGTTTCAATATTTTTCAAAACTTTTGGGCTTATACCGATATATAGGATGTTTTTCGATTTTTTTTTTTGTAATTTTACCGATATTTTGGATGTTTTTCGATAAACTTAGACTTTTGCCGATTTCTTCGATGTGTTTCAATATTTTGCAAAACTTTCGGACCTTTAGCGATACATAGGATGTTTTTCAACGTTTTTGGACTTTAACCGATATTTTGGATGTTTTCTATGAACTTGGACTTTACCGGTTTCTTCGTTGTGTTTCAATATTTTCCGAAACTTTTGGACGTTTTTTCGATACATTGAATATTTTTCGATATATGTATTTGGACTTTCACCGATTTCTTCAATGTTTTCCAATAATTTTGGACTTTTACCGATATGTAGGATGTTTTTCGACATTTTTGGACCTTTACCGATATTTTAGATGTTTTTCAATATTTTTCGAAACTTTTGGACTTTTGCCGATATTTTGAATGTTTTTCGTTATATTTGGACTTTTACATATACTTTAGATGTTCTTCTATACTTTTAGACTTTTGCCGATAATTTTGATGTTTTTCGATACATTTGGGCTTTTACCGATATTTTAGATGTTTTTCAATATTTTTCGAAACTTTTGGACATTTGCCGATATTTTGAACTTTTTTCCATAAACTTGAACTCTTACCGATTTCATCAATGTATTTTTTAACATTTTGCGATACTTCTGTTTGTGACACATTGTTTTAAAAAATAAAAAAAAGTTTTCGTTATTAGCTTTTTTGTGCAATCTTGCTTTTTATTAAAACCCGTGCAACGCCGGGTAAAGCAGCTAGTCAAGATATATAAATATAATTTCCCACAAACAACATTCAATAAGGGATTAGAGGCAGAAGAGGATGAAGATGAAGAAGATATTTAGGAAGAACAAGAGGTCGAAAAGGGGATGGAATTGGATAGCGAGTGCGTCGTGAATTACTTGATGAAGAGTTTGTTGAGAAGATAGTGATGATGAAAATACGCTTAATAGTGATTCCAAATCCATCCAGGGGTACCCAACTTAAAGCGGTTTTCATAGAAGATATATCCGGATCTTCTTATGACTATACCTCCGAAACCAGATCTTGCTGACAATTCTTGATTACATATTCATGTTAGAATTACGAACTAAATAATAAAAAAGTAGTTTCAGAATTTTAACTAATTTATCCGTAAACAAGACATGAGCCAGTGAATCCCATTGAACAATCAATAAAACTGATTTAAGCGAATTTTTCTTGCAGGAGTTAACCAAATCCGATAGTTTGAAGTCGTCCAGCGCTAAAGATATCATCTCAGATGGCCGCAGTGAAAAATCTATTGAACTGAAGCGAAGAACGTATGTACTTTGAATGAGAAGCTTGAAGTGCATAGCATGATACTTTAAAAATTTTTTTAATAGAAAATAAGGTTTAAGCTCTTAATCACTTTTTGATCTAGAAATAAATGTTAAGTCATTAAAAAATTTCGCAAACTTCTTTACCCCGTGGTGTATGTGTAGTTTCTTTCTTTTTTCTGTCGATTCCTTTTTATGGGTCATTTTAAAAGCAGTCAGACAGTATAGTTTTGATCAAAAAAAATGTATTATAATAATGCTTAAATTTTGGTGATGGTCTTCTTAAATGAATTCCAGTCTCGTTGACCCTTATTTATACTTAATGCACCTCCAATTTTTCTTTCGTAGTCCCTTTTGAACCACAAAAACACGTCTTTACCATGAAAAAATAAATATAAGAATAAGCCAAGGATTGGGTTTTCCTATTAATGTCAATTTTTAAAATTTTTAGGCTGCATATTGCCATAACTTCTATTTTTTTTAAAATACAATTATTTTGATTGCATTTTTCAATTAAAAACTACATTAACGTTGTTTTCGGTACGATAACGACGTTAAAAAACTTGTAGCAAACTTAACAACTGACCGAAATTAATTGTCGAAGTTTGCTACAAAAGTTGTTAAAATTATGTTTGGGAATACAACAATCGTAAGTTAACGAGAACTTTCCAACACTAAAACTTATAGCAAACTTGACAGCAACTGACCGAAATTATCTGCCAAAATTTGCTACAAAAGTTGTTATAATTATGTTTGGGAATACCAATTAACAACAATCGTTGTTATTCGCAAGTTAACGACCGAAAAATGTCGGTAAAGAATTCGGGAATTCCACTACAGGAAGCCATAATTACCTCTCAATATAATATGAATATTATTATTTACGTGATTAATGTATTTATTTGCAACCATTTTTGTTTAATTAATTGTTTTTTACTAAATACACTTTTTTGAGTTATAATTTTTGTTTATGGTTAATTTTTTTTTTTTATTGAAAAAAATGTTACTTTTGATTACATAATAAATGGTTCTTTCATAATTTATTACCTAAATACAATGTATTCTCTTTTATTTTTAATAGTCCAAGGTACACTTGCATGGTGTACCTTGGACCGTTTGAGATTGCAACGGAAAAAGTAATATTTCTACTCAATGGTAAGACATAGAAATATCATTGTCACGTCATTTGATGCTGCAAACATTGTAGAAATATAACTTAATCAAAAAACTAAAGAAACTTTTTTGGAAAATCCAGCACATTGAAAAAACTTGAAAGCGGACCAAGGTACACACATCTCCCCTACCCCTTGTCTTACCCCCTTCATTTTTTATGGTGTTTTGATAAGAAAATGGTTATATTTATCAAGTTTCATAGCGATATCTGGAATGGGAGCAGAAATACAACGTTTTAAGCATTTCCATATATGGGGGTATAATAACCCCTTGTCTGATCCCCTTTAATTTTTGCATAGGCTGACTTCCTAAACGAAAGTTGCAATGCAACCATGTTTTCTTATGCGCAACATTTACACGGCAACATTGTTACAAATGTTGCTTTGTCAAACTTTAACGTTGCATTTTTCAGTAATAAAGGAACATAAAAATTGCTCGAGGTGGTTGTTGTGTTGTTTAAATGAATAATGCTTAAAACACGCTTAAAATATTATAAAACTAACATAATTGCTAATTAAATTCACTACTTACTTTATTTCATCCATATTGCTTCGCGCCAAATTTTAAGCAACAATATTAAAATTGATGCGCTAGTTGCGCAGCTGTTGTATAGTAAAAAGAGTTGTCGTTCAAAAAGGAACATATGACATTGTCAAAAATGTTGCTACTTTATTTAGGAACCGAATGCATTGCAGTGTTGCATTGCAACCTTAGTTTAGGAAGTCAGCCATAGTGTTTTGCCAATTAAATATATATCCAAGTATTAAGTTTCATAACTATAACTGCTATATGTGCTGAGATATGAATTAAGTTCCGCTAGACTCTGAAAATTTCGCACTGTGCGGTGTTAATAAATATAATGACAATTGGTTACCGGAATCTACTGAAAAATAATAATTACTATGCAAGTACGTTAGAGCAGTTCAAAATTTGACCAGAATTGCAAAAATATAGTTCATAAGGTAGAGTTTGATGCATATTAAGGTGAAAAATTACAATTTGTAACCTGTGCATTTTTAATGCTTTTATTTTAAGCATAGTTTTCTAAATCTCACAGAGATAACACAACCTTATAATATCTTTAAATACCCAAAACTATTTTATCTACTGCTCCTAAATAAAGAATCGTAAAAATTGCCAAAAATCTCGAGTCTGCTAATGGGTTGCATCTGAATGGCGTAAGACTAAAAACGGACGAAAAATTGAGTTTTTGATAAAAACCATTTTTTTTCCTGCTTAATGATTTTAAAGAAAATATATTTTGCACATTGCATATTACAGATAGAATATGGATGTATTTTTATGAGCTAATCTTTTGGAAAAAGAAACTTTAAAAAAGAGGTTACATCTAATATTTAAGATTTTGATTTTTTTTTGACACCTTTTACGATTATTTTGCGTATATTTTACTATTTACATATGTCCTTAAAAAAACTTACCGAGAAGACGTGCACTTATTTTTCCTCTTTCAAATTTGGGTTTAGGTAAGAGTCAGAATTACTACTTTCCCAAATAAATGAATCGTGGTTTGTGCCGGGATTTCTTACGTCGACATATTTGATAACCAAATTATGGTCACAAATATAGAAAAAGAAATGATATTTTTGGAATTGAAAAGAAAACCACAACCATATAAATATCGAGCAGAAGTCCTTTTCAAATAATTCCAAACACTCTGCAACAACTCTTGAAGCAAATGTTTGGAATAGACAGCATTTGAAGTCAGTCCTAACAAAACCTTGATAGCTTCCTGATACAAGGAACGTCAAAAAGCAAGCCAGTTTAATTACATTAGGTATTCCTGTTTTTCTGTGTCCAGTTTTCATTTTTGGGGACAGTTCATCGAAAATAGTTTTTAAGACTTGCTGCAATAAATAAATTTGCAACGCTTAACTTTATTTTGCCTTGTGATGAAAGTCATACTTATGCTTTTAAAATTCTTCTATTTATCCGAAGAGAACGATAATTTTCATAACTCCTTCGTCGGAAAATCGGAAAAATAACAAAGTCCATCACAACCAATAAATTCAAAAAAAGAACTTGCACTCGACTTTTAAACGACAGAAAATTTTAAGTGACGAACTTGACTGTAAATTCGTCTGTTTTCGTTTTACAAAAAGACAATTTTTTCAACATAAAAATAAAAATCAAATATCACAACCATTTCGAATATAAAAAACTCATTCGCTCAAATTCGAATATAAAATATTCAATTGTTCTCACTTTGTAGTCGTTTTTCGTTTTAGTGAATGCAAAATATTGAGCTATTTGATTTGTAACGTAAAGGCACCAGTTACCGTCCACTCTTCAGTACGTTTAATTGAATCTCTCAGAAGATATTGAAAAATAATACAGGCACCTGATTCCGTCCAGTAAGAAAAATTTACTTTATTATCTTAAAAAGGGGTAAATTTGCTTAAAAGAAATACAAAATTATAATTTTTTAAATCATGTTTATTATCAACACAAAATTATAATTAAATTAACGGATTTAAGCAAAAATATTTTAATTTTAAATATTAGGAAGCAAATATGGTCGGAATATGGAACACAGGAAATTTTTAAAATTTTAATGCACCCACATTCCGTCCGCTTTCACTTAATTTATCAAGAAAATAAGCTAAAATTGCATAAGTTTCGAGTTAAATTGTGGCAAATCTGATTGATTTAAAGTAGGACGTATACAGGTCCCTCAACGTAGAATTTCATATACATTACAAATTTAGTAAAAATTATACATCTTTATTTAAATTAAACACTAAAACTATGTTTTTTTTTACGAAGTGTAAAAATCCTGTGTCCGACCAAATGGACGGAATATGGAACGCAGGAACTTTTTACGTCCCCACATTCCGTCCGCTTTTATTTATCTCATAAATCTATTAAATTAATTCAACAAGCAATAATAACTTTACAATTACAATAAAAAGTTATGTATTCATGTAACAAAATACTAAAATAGTAACTATTCAGTTTATTTTCGCCAAAATCTGAGTATCTTTGCAACTCCTCTCTTAACTTTTTTCTTACTAAAAAAATCATCGAACCGCACTGTTGCATTGTTTTTATTTAATTAAGATATAATCCATTATTATTTCAAAATAATTTTTTGACAATTAATGAATGAATATTGAACGAATAATAAAATTTCACTTTTGTAACGTTTGCGTGGGAAATTGAAGCACTTTTATGGAGTTTTTCAAAATGGACGGATACAGGAGGCCGGACGGTAACTGGTGCCTTTACGTTAGTCACTTTTCAGTCGAAATGTAAGAGTTTTCGATATAGAGAATTAGGGAAAGTCTTTTCTATTAGATCAATTATTGATCATATTCATCATTGGTTTTCTACTAAACCATGATGAATTAAATTATATTTGTCGTTTAAGGTCATTGTTACGGCAGTAACAAGCAAACAGAATATTAAAACGCTACCGTTGGCAGTTATAATAGTAACAGGTTTGGTTGGTTGGTTGGTGTTACGATAGACAATATAAAATGAAAATAATTTAACAATTCAAATATACAAGAAAACTTACTTATCGTTTGCGGCTCAAGCAACGTTAATGGAATGAAATTTTGAGATTGACGTTTCTATACATTGACATTTCACAAGGTGAGCCAAAATAAAATATAAATTAAAAAGTTTAATCACCTCGCAAAGAAACCACGTTTTCAACTTCCATGTGCTTCATTATCATCAAAAATGACAACAACATCTCCGATTCGAATTGGCACGACACGCTGATACCATTTTGTGCAGCGCGTAAGATCTGGAAGATACTCCAGTACCCACATTTCTAAAAGGTTTGTTTTAGTTGCTGTAAAATCTGCCTTGTTTTCGAAGACATAAATTTTCTTCGACCATTGGCTTTTGAACGATATTCGGACTTTCGATTAAAAATTGATTTGGTGTTAGCGGTTCATCCATATCATTTTCTAACGGCAAGTGTGTTAGAGGCCACGAATTTATCAAATTCTCTGCTTCGATTAATAATCTAACAAGTGTCTCTACCTGCGATGTTTTCTCCTTTAGTGTGAAAGACAATGCTCGTTTTACTGAACGTACCATGTGTTCCCACCAAACGCCTTCTTATGGATTCGCTGGCGTATTGAATAACCACTCAATTCTATGGCGCGTACATTCATCATTAATAGCTTTCTCTATAATAACAAACTCCTCCTTGCTCGCTCCAATAAAATTTGTACCCCTGTCGCTCCTCAAACGAACTGGTACTCCTCGTCGGTTCATAAAATTGAGTATTCATAAAATTACAGCACTTGTCGATAAGACCCTGTCGAGCTCCAAATGTACTGCTGTTAAGGACAGACAAGTAGAAAGAGCTACCCATCTCTTTTCGACACGACGTGATGGGACCTGCCAGTCGCATAATTTTGTTCTCGTCTAATTCAGGCGCTAAATTAAAAATTCTATTTTTATTAATAGACTTTTTAGCTAACAGAAGAATCATTTCCTCAGCGAAAGCTTCTTGTTCGGCAAACAAATATCTTTGTTTCTTTTTAAAATTAAATTTTGTTTTTATTAGTGGTATTCACGAAGTAGGGCAGCTGGCAGGGCAGATTAGCTTAAAAGCACAGTGTGAGCTAAGTTAGCGAACGGCTGTGAAGCATCATTGCTAAAGAGCTACGAAATCAGCTGGATTTTGTTTACTTTTAAAAAATAAAAAAAATTTTGTGTCAAAATTAATATGTCAAAACTTATGAAAATACCTTCCACGGAAGAATGAAAGAAGTCCAAGAGTGTTTTTAGTGTCTTTTCTGCTTTATACATTTCCTTTTGCCATTTCATTTATTTATAATTTGCAAAAAAAAATTTTATTTTATTTAAAAACAAATGTCAACATAATTCTGACACATTTTGCTGTAGTAGAAAAGCCATTCAAATTTACTTAAGGGTTTTGTGTAGCAAAAGAGATAACTTGTAGCTTTTGCCACACTGGCTGCCCTACTTCGTGAATACCGTTATTTTTTTTTTTAGTAGTAGCAGTCATTTATTCATTTTTTCATCTAAGAAATCCAATATACAATAATTTTTTTTTTTTTAGTTTAGTTGTAGTTTTATTATGAAACATAATATATTCACAAATTACATTGATTTTTCTCATTACACAGAATTGACAAATTAAATAATGTTTCATAAACCTATATTCTGTAGCTCAAAGAACTAGTGTCGAATATAGGGTGGTTACAAAAAATTAATATTAAAATTAAAATTAAAGTGACGTGGTTTTGCATTAAAAATACACAAAAAATAAAATTGTTTAAATCTTAAATAACGATGTTAAAAATTTAAAGGAACATTTAAAAGAAAACGGAACATAAGAAGCGTGCCAAAATTTTGCTGATTATTTTACGTTTGGATGTGAAGAAGTAATTCAAGTCCATGTGTATTAAAATTAAACAACCAAGATTTTATTTCAATAAGAAAAAATCGTTTGTCGCGTATGGAGCGAATATTATCTGGCAAAATATTATATAGCCTTGGGGCAATTGCACAATGTGACTGTAGGAAGTGCTGCGTTTTATGTGGAGGAATTACGGTTATATTCTGGTTATTACCTCGCAGATTGTAGTTTTGGTTATTTTTGCTCACCATATGGCCATTATTTTGAAAAAACAATTTTAAGGTTTTATAAAAGAATAAGTGTTTGACTGGGAGAATTCTTAAACTTTTAAAAAGACCAAAACTATGTTCATATCTGTTTTTTCTGCATACAATTCGTATAATGTGCTTTTGTGCAGTGAGTAGTGGGGTGATTTTGTTTTGATGGGTACCACCCCAACAAGCTAGCCCATATTCCATTTTCGAATGAAAAATTCCATAGTATCATATATACATTTCAACAGTTTAATTGAACAAAAGGTTTTTAGAAGAAACATTTGTCTAATAGATAGCATCGCGTATTTTTTTAGAGCACTAGTGTGTTCAGACCAATACATTTTCGAATCTAATAAAACTCCTAAGTATTTGAATGACGAAACGCAGTCAATAGTAAGGCAATGTGAGAGACAGTTTGAATGATCATTATAAGTAAATAGTTATGTGATTTGATGTGCTGCAGACACTATTATCAACTAGAAACCTTTCGCAATCTGTGTGATGTAATAAAAGCTTACCAAACTGAATTTCTCTACCAGAAGTGTTGAAATACATAATTTTAGTTTTGCCACTTAAGACTAGTTTGTGGCAAGTGAACCAGTGTCTCAAGAGATTAAGAACATAATTAATATTAGCTGTTAGATCAAGAATAGAGTCACTAGAACATGTGCAGGCCATATCATCTGCAAATGCCACTACTTTACTTGCAAAGCTTTGAGAAAAATGGAATTTATATAAATTAAGAAAAGCACAGGTCCTAAGACTGATCCTTGTGGCACACCCGAGTCAATTTCACGAAATAAGCTGTAATCACAACATACTTTCACACGTTGCATTCTATTTTGCAAATAAGAACAAAACCATGAATAAACAGAACCTCTAATTCCACATTTATAGAGCTTGGACAGAAGAATTGAATGGTCGACAGAATCAAATGCTTTGGTAATGTGTATAAAAAGTGCAGCACACTGTTTTTTAACATTTAAGGTACCGTAAATATTGTTACAAAATTTAAGAAGTGCATCTTCAGTCAAAAGACCTTCCCTGAAACCAAATTGATTGCCACAAAAGAATTTGTTTTTATCCAAAAAGCAAATAATTCTCAGTTTTTCATATACTTTTGAGAAAACCGGCAGTATAGAGATAGGTCTGTAATTATTTGGCAGTTGTGAATTTTCTTTTTTGAAGAGTGGAATAACTTCTGCCCTTTTAAGAGCCTCTGGAAAAACTCCATCATTAATGCTCAAGTTTATTAAATAGCAAAGCACATCAACAATGTTATGGACTATTTTTTTATACAAATATTTAAAAAGCTGTGCTGTGACATTATAATTTTATAAATTTCAGTAGAAGAAGCTGGTTCAAAAAAAATACTTGCTTCCTGGGACGGCTCTTTATCTAGACACCTACAAATAGAAACATTAGAAGCATTATTATGCACTAAGCCTTTTACAACATTTACAAAAAACTTATTAAAAGCATTTGCTTTATCAGTATCATTTGTTAGTACATTACCATTTAATTGAAGGTCAGGAATGACTTTATTTTTATTAGATCTGTTAAGTAAGTTATTTACCAGTTTCCATTCTTTTCTAATGTCACCCTTAGCCTGATTGAACCTGTTTATATAATAATCATTTTTACTTGTAACAACATCTTTCTGAATTTGCTTACATAGAGCTTTGTACTGTTCTTTTAGATTAGTGTTTTTTGCATTTTTACCGATTTTCTTGTAAAGTTTATTCTTTTTTTTGTATCTGTTTTAAAAGCTCACTCCACGGTTTTAATTCTTTGAACTTTGATTTCTTTCCTCTACTAATATGAGTGCAATTATTAAAATGTTGCAATAAAATTTCCATAAAGAGGTCGAAAGCTTTGGAGGTATTAAGTTCATCATAAACCTTCTGCCAATACTCAAATTTTCAATTATTGTTTAACGCCACAAAATCAGTACGGGCTGTTGTGTTTTCTATAGATTGCTGCAGTTCTTTCTCAGAGTTCTGAAAGTTGTCTGAGATTTGCAGGTCCCAAACAGAGCTACTTATGGTAGTCTTGCAAGCTTTATTTAAACGCAAAAATATATGATCAATACATGTAATTCAGTGTGCCGAGTTGGTTGATTAATACATGATTCTAATCCATATGAGGATAGCATGCATAAGTACCTATCAACAATCGTTGTTTCCCTTAATAGATTCAAATTCATATCACCCAGTACAACGAGATTACCATTTTTGTTGCCATCTAAAATTTCGTTTAGTTCATTCAAGAACAGATCACAGCCATTCGAGTCGTGAAATCTATAAATGCACACAAATGTGAACATAATACCGTTTATTGAGCATTCAACTTTAATTGCATCGAAACTTATACAGTTTAAGCCACTGAAGCAACAGTTTAAATCTGTCTTGACAAAAACAGCAACACCACCTGCAGCATATCGATTATTACATTTATGAAAAAAATGGTAGCCTGGGATATTAAATAAAGAAACTTCTTCGTCATAAATCCATATCTCAGTTAAAAAAATTAGATCCGGTTTATTTGTAAACGAGTTTAGATTTAAAAGAAAATTATCAAAATTCCTACGCATGCTTCTTATGTTCTGTTGAACAATATAAAAATTTTTGAAATTGTTTGGATTGGGATTTGAAATTTGATAGAAACTAACATTTTTGCAATTTGAGGAGTCAACATTGAACAGGCACGATTGATGATCTTCATTATCTATAATCATATTAAACTAATTGTTTTTGTTAGCGTTATCAAGATTTTTGAGTTCATCAATTGAGCTTATTACAATGTATTTATCTCCCTCTTTTTTACGCATAAGAACCCTATCATTCGAAATCCAAACAAATTCAAGTTTTAGCTTATCTTTAATCTTTAGAGCTTCCTTAAAAATAATTCTAGTATTGCCAGTGATGCAGTTATTGACATAAATCTTGGTCTTTTTTGTAGTGCAAAAAATATAATTTTCTGACTTTTTTTTTCATAAGCTTCTTTTTTAGATTACGAGAAACAAATTTTACGCAGAGAACATCAGAAAAAACTTCTGTTTTGAGCTTTATCTTTTTGACATAGCAGGTGTCGATCATCTCTTCACCTACGTTTGTTTTAAGCCCAGCCGAAAAAACTTTCAAAGCCGAACTTAGGGCGTTATTGCTGTTAAGCCCTGGTACACCAACAATTTCGACGCATTTGTCTCTTTCTTCACGACGAACTTGACTAACCTCCTTTTGAAGAGTCTCAACTTGTTGTTTTAAAGATTCATTTTCTTTTTGCAACAACTGAACTGATGTAAAAGTATTTGAAAACAGTTTCTTCATTGAGATTTACTCATTGTAAACTAATTCCAAAGTGGAGAAGCGTTTTGAAGTTCTTCATTGTTATCAGCAGTTTCATCAGTTAATTGCATGAGGTCCACGCTTGAATTTCCGTTATCAGATATTTCAGTTGTGACAGCAGGCTCAGACTCTTCGCTTGAATTTCTGTTAGTGATTTTGGTAATTTCGTCAGGCTCTGAAATTTGCTTATTATTATCTGGCAACTCTCTCTGAAGTGATAACAGAAAAATAGTGCTCCACAAAAAAGCTTTTATTTGCTTAAACTAAGCTAAATTTTAGAACAAGTTTCTATATACATACACTTCCGGTGCTAGTGATCAGCTGGAAATTGAATGTCAGCACTTTTGTGGCGTGAGGGTGAGTGACTCAATCATTGGATATTTTTGTTCATTGCTTCGGTGGACTGGTGCTCCAAAATAAATTGTATTTGCATTTGGACTTTGACCTCGCTCTCAGCATCAACATAAACAACTGTCACTTAATATAATAACATAACAACGAGTAAATTCCTTCAATTCTTGCAAAAACACACGGTCGTTAAATATCGTTCAATAGCGTAGACAGCAACATTAAGAACAAAATCTTACGCTGAAAACAATTTAGTGTGGACAGTAACATAAAGTACTAACAGCTTAAGCTACAAATAGTGTGGACAGCAACCTATAATAGTGTGGACAGTAACCTTTAAAGCAATAGAATATATTCCACATAGTCCTAATACAGATTGCCATCAACCACTTGTGGAAATATAAAATTGAAATATAAAATTGAAATATAAAATTTTAAGTCAAGAAATTTTACATACGTGTATAAGGAAATTAAAAGTAAAAAAAATAACTAAAATGCCGTGTATATGCTCACAAATAGTTGAAAGTCACTTAGATGACGAAAATAAAATAAACTGTATTGACTGCAAAGAATTTTTTCACTGTAGCTGCATTAAAATTACAAAAGGAGACCTCACTTTCATGCAAGAAAGTAATAGAGGATACAGATGCGATGGCTGCCTTTCAGCAAGACGTGCTTCGCTGCGCTTACCGAAAGATAATGTACTGGTTCAGCTAGATCCACATCCCACAATTATTCAAGCTACGGAACAAATGACTGACTTGATTCAGCTAGAGCCACAACCCCCCGCCACTGAAATCATCGGCAAAATGGTTAACCTTCATGTCGGAAATGAACCGAAGACAAGTTGTCAACCGGAACATGAAGCATCTTCGTTCCTTGAAATTATGATAAGCTGAAAGAGTTTATGGTATCGCAAATTAATGCAATAGTTCAAGAGTTGGAGGAAAGAATTCTTTGTGAGTTTCACCAAAACATAAACACTATAAAAGAAGACATTAGTAATGTTACCGAGCGAGTTATTCTTCTTGAAAAGAGTTCAGCAAATGTCGAGGCCCTTAATGATGAAATAGTTGCTCTTAAATCTCAGATCGCCAAAAATGAAAATGTGACTGTTGCATGTGATCTTATTATAAATGGTATACCTTTTAATGAAAGTGAAAATCTCAAAAACATTTTTAACGACTTATGCAAGTCAACAAGTATCGCACCACCAAACATCAAAAATGCTTTTCGGATGAAGGCTAAAGATTCAAATGCTGGCTTAGATGCACCTATTATCATCAAACTGGAAACTCCGTATGAACATAATCGCATTCTTAAATCTTTAGAGCTTTTTCGTCGTGCAAACGATACAACACTTCTTCTTCAACATGCTGGTTTTGAGTCACAAAAGCCCATTTATATAAATGAAAGTTTGTGCAAAACTAATTATGGGATTTTAAAAACTGCTTTACAAAATAAAAGCAGGAACGAACTGTTTGCTGTTTTTTCAATTCGTGGCCTTGTTTATGTCAAAATCAAGGCTGGCGACAAAGCTAAGCACATTGAGTGTGTGGAGAGCTTGCACAATCTGCTCAAGGACAACAAGAACAAGAACAACAGGAGCAACACAATACAACGCGCTGACCAAACAACTCTTTTTCGTAAGCAATAATGCTTTTCAAAGATTTCCGCCCTTATATTCTTCAAATTTTATTTATTATTTTATTTTTATTTTTAATATAGTTTTTTTTTATTACATTTATTATTCATGTATTAATAGTTTTCAGAAATGGTTACTTTTTCAACTTATTATTAATTGAAAAATTCTCTTCATTGCAACGGTCGTGTTCAATTGCACATCTTGGTTACAAATATTTATTTTATAATGGTTGATTCCGACAATGAGAATAATAATTCCAATGACAACACTTACAATCTCATCCGAATTCTTGCTAAGCAACAAAGCGGCCTTAAGGTTTGCCACATTAACGCTCAAAGCTTAACAAAAAAAATAGATGAATTAAGATATATGTTTGAAAGCTCCGGTGTAGACATTATTTGTATATCTGAGACATGGATTAATTCTGACATGCCTGACAGTCTTTTTAAGTTAAGCGGCTTACACATATTTCGCGCGGATAGGAATGGACATGCAGGTGGAGTGGCAATTTATATTAGAAACACCATATCATGCAAATTAGTGTGTAAATCTGACGCGGACAGTCAAATTGAATACTTATTTGTCTCTGCTCTGCATAGCGATCAAAAATTACTCGTTGGTTGTGTGTACCGTCCCCATCGAAACATAGACACATCACCACTCCTGAGCACAATAGAAACCATTTCACTCTCCTTCCCACATATTATTATTTCAGGGGACTTCAACAGCAATCTCTTACTAGAAAATCATCTAAAAGACGACATGCAAGCCTTAGGTCTTAATCCAGTAAATATTTCAACACCAACTCATTTTACCCAATTTAACAGCACTTTGCTTGATCTCTTCTTTGTGAATGATAAATCAAATGTACTACTGTACGATCAATTAACTGCATCTGCTTTTTCTAGACATGATCTCATATTTCTGTCATACAATCTTTGTTTCGAAAATCTTCCGACCTCGTTTAGTTACAGAAATTTCAAAAAAATAGAATATAATCAACTCAATCTAAGAGTGCATAACGTTTATTGGTCCACTATATATGGTATGGCAGAGGTTGAAGATCAGGTTACTTTTTTTGAACAAAACTTAAGTAACATTTTTGATGAAACTGTACCCCTTGAAACCAAATATCCAAAATTTCGACAGAAGCCTTGGTTTAATAACTCAGTAAGAAATCTGATAAATGAACGCAATAGCGCATACAATCGATGGAAACGTTTCAAAATTCCTGAGCTGTACGCAGAGTTTAAGCGTCTTAGAAAAGCTGTAGGTGTTGAAATGAAACTGGCAAAGACTCTGTTCTATAGTGAAAAGTTTCAAAAAGCTGTTGGAGGCAAAAAATTGTGGAATGAAATTAAAGAAATTGGAATTGGTAAGGAAAAAATTATTAATCATGATGTAGTAGACGTCAATGACCTAAACGAGAAATTTTTAAATTTTCCGATGCCAGCCGTAACAGACAATGTCTGTTCGAATTCAAATATTGCCAGTATCAGTTTCTCGTTTCGTTGTGTCGACCAGTACGAAGTACTGCAAAGTATACTATCAATTAAATCGAATGCTTTTGGTCTGGACGAGATTCACCCTGTATTCTTGAAAGCCCTTCTCCCTGTTCTGTTGCCATATATTACTCATATTTTTAATACCATGCTGACAAGTTCTAAATTCCCCAGTATGTGGAAGATAGCTAAAATTATCCCAGTGCCTAAATCTGCCCACGAATACCGACCCATAGCTATTCTACCGTTCCTTTCTAAAGCTTTTGAACTGTTGGTATACCAGCAAATAAATAGATTCACAAGCAATAGCGGATAGACAATCAGGATTTAGAGCGAAACGCAGCTGTGTAACTGCACTGGTGGATGTAGTAGAAAGCATACGTGCTGGGCTTGATCATAACAAAGTGAGCTTTCTAGTTCTTCTGGATCATTCAAAGGGCTTTGATACAGTTGACCACTCCATTATGTATTCTAAACTCCTTGCTAATTTTAATTTCTCGTTAACCGCAGGTAAATTAATCAAGTCCTATCTGTTGAATAGATTGTAAGCAGTCTGTGTATACAATGTGAAATCGAATTTTCTTCCTGTAACGAGAGGAGTACCTCAGGGCTCTGTCCTTGGACCACTCCTTTTTTCACTATATGTAAACGATTTGCCCAAGGTACTTCGAAATTGCAATATCCACATGTACGCGGATGATGTACAGCTGTATACAAGCTGCTCTCGTGAGAGTGTAACAAACTGTGTAGCACTTATCAATGATGATCTTGCTAACATTGCTAACTGGGCAAAGGGCAATGGTCTAAGCCTCAATCCTACTAAGTCAAAGTGCTTAGTTATTACTAAAAAACTAATAGACATTAGGGATTTCCCACATGTCCTGCTTAAAAAATGTCCCATCGATTATGTAGAATCTGCTAAGAATCTTGGTATTATTTTTAATAGGACACTATCTTGGAACACGCATATTAGATGTACAATTGGCAGAGTGTACAGCATGCTTCGAACATTGTGGATAACGCAATACTATACACCGTTGAGGATACGATTACTACTCGCGAAAGCGTATCTTCTTCCTACTATAATCTATGGGTGCGAGTTGTATGCTAATTGCGATGTTACATGCAAGGCAAAGCTAAATGTATTAGTTAATAATATCGCCAGATATGTCTTTAGTCTAAGTCGTAGAGACCATGTCTCACGATTTACTGCTAAACTCTGCCAGATGTCCTTTGTGAACCTCCTTAATGTTCGAACTCTGCTGCTACTGCAAAAGATAATAAGATCTAATGAACCCAAATATTTACGCGAAAGACTGATTTTTACACGCTCTAGCCGAGTCAATGCGCTTATCCAATTCCGACATTCTTGCCTTACTTCGGAGAGACAATTCTATATTCATGCTATACGTCTTTGGAATTCATTACCCTCGGAACTTCGAACCAATCTAACCAATGTGCAATATAAAAAAAGACTGATTTTATACTTTTCTACGTTGCAATGAAATGAAATTCATTAATAAGTTAAGTAGATAATAAAAAAAAAGGAAAAAAAATATAAAATTTTTTTTGTTTTTTGTTTAATTATTTCGTATTTTTCTCTAATATAAATTTGTAAAACCATTTCTTTTTATGTTTTTTTTTATGTATTTTCGTTTTTAAGATTATTTTTATTTTTATTACTGCAACGCAATTTCTTTTATACTTTTACTCAGAATGCCATTATACACATAACATGAAGCTAGTGCTGTAATATTAAGATTACTTTAAGAATCTTGTTGTACTAGCTAATCGCATAAATAAACCAAATCAAATCAAACAACAGGAGTTGCTACCGATGACCCGCGACGTGCCGATAGACATTTTTTGCATTTGTATCCTATTTTTGATTGAATTATGAATTCAAGATCCTTTTTTTCGAGATGGACGCATTCTCTATGAAAATATTCATTGCACATAACGCATTTTACTTTTTCATTTTCATCCAATTGTCTTTCAACTTTTTGCAGAAATATACAAGGCATTTCAAATTATTTGATCCGCTTAAGCTTATTTACTGGGTTGTAATTTTTCCAAAAGTCGATAATGCAGCGCACAGTTTTTGCTATTGAAAACAAGATGTCGCAGTAGTCGCTCGATGACAATCAGCTGATGAACGAGATGGATGGATATATTTTTTGTGATTTGAAGAGTTTTACTATTGTAGTGCGCGTATTTGTTTTTTTTTTATTTTTAAGTTAGTTTCTCTTAAAATTATGACTCGCTAGAAATGTGTGTTGAATGTATTTGGCTTGTTTCAATTTCAAGTCATTTCACCACCAATTTGATAATACTTTTAAATAAAATTATCTTAATATTACCATGGAAGTAAGTTGCTGTGAAAACGCTCGATCAACCCTATAAGGGACGTTCCGCAAAAAAATCAGGTAGGTGAGTGTGTAATTTCCGGACTATTTCGGCTAAATATCAGGAGCTTGCAAAACCAACGTCAAACACTTAACAAACTTTCTCTAACTAGATAGGAACTTAACTAAACATATAGTCGACTAACAAAATATGTATTTAATATTTATTTATTAAGTAAATGAATTATTAAGTAAATGAAAAAATAACTGCAATCTATAGCGCACAAGGAGCTAGAGGCGATAGATACGCGAACGACCACACACGAAAACACGTCTGTACACGACAACGGACAAAACGAGAGACCAGAAATAACAACGTTTACAAGGATAAATGTGCTAAAGACAAGCACAGATAAACAGTCGTTTAAAACAAAGCTATTGATTGGGAAATCATAGAAAATGTACGTTTTCAGAAAAGGCGTTTTGATCTCGTAAGAAATATTGATTTACATTGTTTAAGCGGCAAAAAAAATCGCAAATAACACTTCTATTTTGAAAAATTGTTCTTACTCGTAAAATATTTAAGGTGAGACTACCACAGAAATATTAATAAATACATAGCTTTCTTATGTATTTCATAATTAAAGCTTTTCGTATTCTATTGCGAAGAAATTCACCAACAATGGCTAAAATTGGAAAGAAACTCTGGCAGCCGCAAAAAATATTTAACGTTTTCGGAATAGGTAGATGACCAAAGGAGAATTGTTAGGGGGCGAAGTAAGAGGTCGTAATAAGGGGATAGCGAGACGGGTATGTTTGACAGGGCAGCGGGAGGTTAGGCAAGCGGGGTATTTTCGCAGGGATGCGGGAGGTACGTGAAATGACAAAACGTCAAAAGTCCATGGTGAATACTAACTGATGTAAACAATCGAATCAAAGTGTTGCTTTGTTTTTGTTTTTAATAATTTTTATAAATAAATTGCTGTGATATTAAAAGCCAGCAATTAAATAACTTCCTAAGTAACCATTTGAACATTTTTCTATATTTGAGAAAGTTTTAATTTTGGATTTCAATTACTAAAGCCTATTTTAGATCTATTGTTTAAATATAGCAGAAATTAATTGAATGTTGAAATTAAATCATCTGTTTTTGACTTTACTACCAAAGAAGGAGATGTCAAATCTTGCAATCGCCAATTCTGAAAAAATACTTTTAAAATCTTTAGAACTTTTGGAATGTTTGACAAAATCAACAACATCCGGCCAATTTTATGGTGGCTGTGATCAAACTCACCAAATTAAGAGATACGTCAGGGACAATTAATACGTGAATTGAATACTAACACATGATTTTTTCATAGTATTTGTGTGGCCGAAAGTGTTGCCAGGTTCAAATAAAACACTTTCGCCTCTAGTCTACTCTATGGTTTCTTGTTCATCTTGGTCCTATTGCATTTGCGCGGGAGATCTTTATTTCATTAAACCCAAAGAAAATGGGACCTTGGCATTAATATCAATTAGGACTTCCATACTCTACATTGTGCGAAATTTTTTAAGCAAATAGTTGTTTCTCTAATCCCAGCGGCAATCTTGCTGAACGCCGCAAAATTTCCTCCATAACTTATACGTCCAATTATTGCAATAAGTTTTACTTCCGTTTGGATTGAATCACAAGTATGAACTGTGGCTTATTTTTACGCCTTTCAGCTCCTGAATTTTTCAACTGTGAGCACAATGAACTCTTATGTATAAATATTTTTTTTGTTTTGTTATAAAATGATTTAATTATTCAATTTTAATTAAAACTAGTAAGGGTGGTATCTTTGGCCTGGCCAAAATCTAAATACCCTACACTGCATTTCAAGTATATTATTAGGAGAGTATAAGAACAAATTGCTTTTATGGGAAGTGCCACGCCCTTACCTTGATTTTGCGTAGAGCTTGCATTTACTGTTCTGAGTGTTTGAGTAAAATTCCGTTAGGTTTTCTTTAAAAAATCTTTCAGTATAGCATTTTGAAACTTTCGCTTATATGGGAGGTGCCTATCCTACTTCGCCTACTTTAAGCTCAGAGTTTACAATTAATGTTCTTCGTGTTTGAGTGAAATTTTGGCTGGATTATCTCAAAAAACACTTTCATTATATAATTTTGAAACATTGGCTTATATGGGAGGTGCCACGCCCCCTTGTCCGAGTTTACCTAGATCTTGCGTATAGCATGCATTTAGAGATCCGAGTGTTTGAGTGTAATTTGGTTGGGTTATCTCAAAAAACGCTTTCCGTATAACATTTTGAAACTTTTTGTTTATATGGGAGGTGCCACGCCCTCTAGTCCGAATTCACCTAGTTTTTGCTCAGAGCTTATATTTAATTTCTCTAGTATTTATGTGTATTTTGCTTCTGTTATTGCGAACAATGCTGTTATTATTGCATTTTGAATATATTTTTTGTATGAGCGGTAGGCGTGTCCGTTGACCGATTTTGCTCATTTTCAATCCCCCGAGCTAACTTTTACGACGGAGCCTGTGCACCAAATTTCATTGAATTATGTTGCTCAGTTTTCCCAAAAAATGTATTTCCACACACACCCAGCCAGCCAGACAGACGGACATGGCTATATCGACTCAGGAGGTGATGCTGATCAAGAATATATATACTTTTCTATATCTGCCACGCCTCCTTCTCTGCGTTACAAACGGAAGGACAAAGTGAATATACCCTGGGTGTAGGGTATAAAAAGTAATAGAATGTTTGGCACAACGCCGGTTTAGTGAAAAATTGTTTATAAGTCAGCAGTGGCTTAGCTTCGATTTAAAATGTTATACTTGGTTCATCTAAACCGGAGAATAGCTACGGTTAAAGAAAATCTAATAAATGCTGCTGGTACTATTTATATGTATTAGGGAGACGATCGATTTCGTCTTTATTATCTCGAAATGATAATATTGGGCAACTCTGCCTTAAATAAAATTTGATATTTCATTTCACCACACGTTTATTTAGGTTTTCCGCGTTATTTTCGGGAGCCGAGTCAGGATAATTTTATGGGTTTATTAAAATGTATATAAAATTAAATATATTAATCCTACACGTTCAACTCAGGATATATTATTGTTGCAATTTAAATGCGTTCCTGATACTGAACAATAAGACGAGAATTCTCTCGTCGATTGATCGCTTTGTGGCACGGAATCTTCACGAAAAACAATACTCACCGATTCCACATTTGCACCGATTTTGCCGCCATTAGAACTAATGTGTTCTACACTTATGTTGGCGCGACTTTATGAATCTTTACGATCTGGTCCTATCTTACTGGCCGCCGATAAGGTTAGACTACCTTGTGCTGAAACAATCGATTGGCATCGCGTTGCACTTCTATTGCCTAGGGCAATATGCAGATCTCTTCATGATGCACGAATATTCATGATGCTAGAATATTCAATTTGGGAACGTAACCTTAGTTCAACGCAAGCCGCTGTTGATTATCGTCAGCTTACCTGATCGGCTAGTAATTCCACCACGTCCTGTTCGTCCCATTATAGCGCAGAGCATATTTAATATTACATTTATACTTTAAAAATTCGATCCACCTGTTGGATTGGATGTTGAACCGCAAGAATCTTTGGGACCAATAGCATAGAGTAGACCAGAGGCGAATGGTGGTCAGATTTTTTGGGGATTGGATACGTTTCTATGAATTTTAAAATATTTTCTCTCGCCTCACGAAAATCGTCATTTTTGTTGATACCAGACCTAACCAAATGAAAAAAGGGAGTTTTGTGGGAGTAAGTTTTAGAAAAATTATACTGATGTGACGAATTTGTGTGAAAAGTACTACGTATATATAACATATTTTCTGCTTTTAAAAGTTAAGAACCCTTAAAAGAAATACATAGCAAAATTTGTATAGTAAAAAAATTAACTTTAAAAAGTTGTATAATTATTCACTTTTTTGATAAAATTGAACCTTCGTTTTCATTATTAAAGGCTGTTAATGACTACAGTATCTTAAAAAAACCTTTTACTTTTTATAGGTATAGTAATATCACCCTATTTCGTACTGCAGTGCTCTACTCATTGTTTGTGAAGAAAAAAATTATTCATTTCAATTAAAACTATTAAAATCAAAGAAGATCAAACTTGTTGTTTTTCGTGTTGGTTTCAGCAATAACTATTTCAATTTAATTAAATCATTCTTTTGGGTTTGTTTTTTTTTTCTTTTTTTTTAAACAATTATAAATAAAAGAAAATACTACAATAAGACTTAACAAAAAAAAAAAAAAAATTGTGTGTTTTCAGAAAAGGCGTTTTGATCTCGTAAAAAATATCGATTTACATTGTTTATTCAAAATATTATTCATATTTTTTTGTATATTATTCTCTTAAGCGGATAACACTTCTATTTTGAAAAATTGTTCTTACTCGTAAAATATTTAAGGTGAGACTACCACAGAAATATTAATAAATATGTACATAGCTTTCTTATGTATTTATAACAACTAATGCAATTAAAGCTTTTCTTATTCTATCGCGAAATATTTTTTTGAACATTTTACAATAATGGCTTGAATTGGAAAAAAACTCTGGCAATTACAAGAAATATTTCACGTTTTCGTAATAGGGAGATGACCAAAGGAGTACTGTTGGGGGGCGAAGTAAGACGTCGTAATAGAGGGATGCCGAGACGGGTATGTTTGTCAGGGTAGGAGGAAGTAAAATTCAGGGTACAGGCAAGCGGGGTATTTTCGCAGGGTTGTGGGAGATACTTGAAATGACAAAGCGTCAAAAGTCCATGGTGAATACTAATCGATGTAAACAATCGAATCGAAGTGTTGCTTTATTTTTGTTTTTGATAATTTTTATAAATAAATTGCTGTGATATTAATAGGGCTATCCTGGCTAATAGGGAATGCAATACCGGTATTACCGATGCCGGGATCCCGGATCAAAATTCGATACCGGTATTAAATTATGCCAAATACCGGTATTTTGGTATTATAAAAAATTAAAAACACAACTCCGTTTTTCAAAAAATAAAAGGATAGTAAAACAACAATTTAGACGATGAGTCAGATGATCATTATTTAACTGATGTTGACAACTTGAAATTAAATGAAACAACAAATTTAAGGCACAGCACCCTAAAACATCACATATAAATTAAAAACTGCTGTCCAAAAGGCTATTATAGATTCAAATATTAATGCAGATTATCGCCTCTCCGAAAATGAGACTCCTTTGAGGCAAGCTGCCGTGAGAATGCTAAGCTATTATCAAGAACTTTAAAGACTAGATTGTCCGCTTGGTAATGAGTTCAAAGAACAATTGAAAACTCGTACATTTGAAAGAATAACGAATTCTCAAGCATTTTACAATACCTGCACAATCCAAATAAATATTAAGAGCTGAAATGTATAAAAAAATTTCTAAAAAATCATGCTTAGCATTGCTAGTATGCTATAATTTTTCCATGCTAATCAATGTATGGAAAAATCAGTAGTATGCGTTGGTAATATTTTTAGCACTGAAAATTTGATAATTGTCTCGCCAAAAACAAACTCGGCTAGAAGCTACACCAGAATAGTTGGATAAGAACTAAGATATTTTGAAAATGAAAGCATCGGCAAAAGATACTTGAATCTTATTTATGTGTAACTATTTCCTTCGATTTCACCAACGAGTGTGCAATCTGAAAGGGCATTTGTTTCTATTGGAGTAATTTGCACAAAAATAAGGTCAAGTCTGGAGGATGAAAGCCTTGATCAACTTCCGTTTCTACGTTTCTATGTTAATAATAACACTGTGCTCGAATCGGAGCAATTTTTTTTCTAACATTGATGGGACCCATGTAGTAAACATAATTCGGGTATGCTGATTTCAATGGTCATTGTCATTTTTATGGTTTGGCTCTTTTTTTGAGAAATTCAAGTTTGAAAATTTGACTAAAAAAAAAATTAATAAAAAATAGGTATTTTTATTTCTATTTCAACAATTTTTTCGAGAGGTACCTATTCAGTTTGGTTGAATTTTTTTCTTTTTTAACTTACTGAGTATTCACGACCACCAAAGTGCAGCAGAATGTTAAAAAAAATCTTCTTTATTGCCTAAATTTAGAGTTTTTTACACGTAAAAAACAGTTTTTTTTACAAATTTATTCTATTTCTGATACTCTTTTTTGATTTTTAATGAAATTCTAACATTCAACGACAAAAAGCAATCATTTATTCGTATGTCAGTGAATAATTTTATCGGTTGGTCGTATTTAAGTTAAAAATCTGAAAAAAATTAATAACTGTGCCAAATTAAACAAAGTAATATTTGAGGAAAATTTACTATTTCGTCAAGCAAGCGTGGTGGGAAACCACGGAAGTGTATCATTTAAACTTTGGTGAACATATACATACGAGTAGTTCGTTATGTAGAATGAGCCCGTCTTTTATATATACAGGATGCTTGGTATATGATCCAGAAGAATGTTATGTGTGCTTGAATTCTAGAAATAGCTAACAAAATTAATTCAGTTGCAGTTGCCGCATTCAGGAAATATTCCCATTCTAATTAGACCAATTTAAATGAGTGAATTTTTGCAACCATGATTGGAGAGCATTGAAAAACCATCTGCAGAATTGTTTCAACTACCAAATGTAATTACACAATGCAACCACATCGAAATTACGCAAAATCGTTTAGATATGATTGTACGACGCACATAGGGAGATTTAACCCAAAAAGCTGGTCAAAAACGAATTTTTGTAATTGGTCCAAAATGATTCAAGTTTTTTTTTATTATACAGCTAATACTCCAAACTAAAGAAATCTGGATCCCGATTTTATCTTAACCCATCTGCAGCTTCGTACTACGCTGTCAAAGTTGAAGTTTTGTAGAACATTTTAAAATAAAATTTTAAAGTTGCAAAAGAATTGTTGATTTAAGTGCGTATATTTCTTTAAGTACAGAAAAAAACGAAAAATTGCAGAATGGATTATTCTACGACAAGTATGTTCTTTACAATGAATTTAATTTAATAAAAAAAGAGTCATTATAAGAGTCATAATAGTGTGTTCAAACTTTATAAGTAACTGAGTATTTTTTATTGAAAAGTTGTAAATTATTAAAAGCAGAAAAGTAATAGATCCTCATGAGTCCCAATTTTATCTACCAAAAATTCTCATAAATTAAATCTTTTTGTAGCTAAAACTGCAAAATTTGGCTCCTACTATTTCCAATTGGCAAAATAGCTGCAGTTTTTGCTGATGCATATACAAGTGATATTTTTAGTTTTAAAGAAATTTTAAACGAAAAAATGAACGAATTTAGAGGACTAAAATTCTCAGAAATTATTTGATGGCGAAGAGTTTTCAGATTGAAATAAAATTGGTAATTGTTTTTCAAAAACTTGAGATTATTAGTTCGGAGATTGAAAAGTTGGAGTTTCGGTAAGTTATGTCGGCCTCTATTATCAATTTTTTTGATAATTCAGTATTACAGTATTACTCCAGTTAACAATACTAAAAGAATATGCCAAATCTATTAAATAAGGTACAGTGATATAGAATTTTTAAAACGTTTTTGTGATGTTTTTGTCTATAGCGCCCTCTGTGGACAAATTTTCTATTCTGTAGTGTTCCCGGGCTACTCTTCTGAGTTATATAAATTTATTGACACCTTGATAACTAAAATCAATAAAGCAGTATACGAGATAGAAGACCCTAAAAGTAACAACATTTATCATGTGTACAGCGCCATCTATTGAATGTTTTTCAAAAGTTTATTGCCATCATATTGTCATTTTAGTAAAATGAAACAGAAAAACTTTATAAAAACCAAAATCGGCTCAGTACTACAGGAGCTACAAGTCCTCAAATATTTCACTTGTCTGCAATGCCCTCTATTGACAATTTTCTTAAACGAGTCTATATTTGTTTTGATCGTCTGAATAATCTGAATAAAATGAAACCTCAATTTCCAAAATCGGACCAGTAGTTTCAGAGTTATTAATTTTGACCAGGTTTTTAACTCAGATACCCCTATGTGCGACGTCTCAAGTTTTCGCAACGAAAGTCGATTGCAAGTGAAGAAGAAGCATCAGAAGTAGAATAAATTTGATAAAAAAAATATTTCCATGTAAAACATACAAAATTTTTACAAAAAAAGATTTGTTTTAGCATTTTGCTGTACTTTCTGTAGGCGTGAACACTTAATTGGTTACAAAAGTAAAAAATTTTATCAAACTGAATAGGCATCTGTTGGTAGGTAATGATTGAAATGGAAAAAAATACCTGTTTTTTATAAAAATTTTTTTTTTTAGTCAAATTTTCAAACTTGAATTTCTCGAAAACAAGAGCCAAACCATAAAAATGACTATGACCATTGCAATCAGCGTGCCCGAATTATGTTTACTACATAGTAGTTTATTTGAATTGAAGAGTAACTATATTTATTTTATTTCTTTTTTTATTTAATATAAAAATAAAGCGTTATTCTAATTCATGTTTTTTTTTTATATTAAACCAGATCATTGGGCATAAATCTATGATCCGTGGAATCATGTTATTCATATTTGCCCTCTTTTAATTCCATTTTTATCATTGCAAAGAATCCCGGTTTTAAAAAAAATTTCAATACCGGACAACGGTATCGCATTTTTTACTCCGGTATTGCATTCCCTAAACACAATCAAATAATTTTTTTGCGTTAGTACTGGGAATCTGCTCCCAGTTTCGCATCTTGATAATAATCTTTGGATGAATTTCACCAAAAATTAAAGATACGTCAGGGACAATTAATACGTGAATTCAATACTAATAAACGATTTTTTCATAGTGTGTGTGTGGCCGAAAGTGTTGCCAGGTTCAATTAAAACGCTTTCGCCTCTAGTTCTCTATGGTTTGCTCATTCATTTCATGATTAAAATAATCACCGAATATATGATTATTTTGATTATGAATGTCTATGTAAACTAGCCCTTACAAAATGCAAGCAAGACGATATCGTTCACACGATACTTAAAATCGATGGTTACGTGCTGTTAAAGTATCGTCAAACGATTGTCGTCATACCTGATGAGAGCAGTGCTGTCGTTTACACTTCAATTGAAGTGTTTTGCTCCTTTTTTATCAAAAACACTTCGCTACTTCCCCTTTCATAAAATCACTTCACTTTTTCTTTAATACAAAATTTGCCTTAAAATTTGTCTATTCTTTTTATGAGAGTTCAGAAACATAATTTTTTGTATGCCCAAAGCCTGCCCTGACTGAAAAGTAATTTGTTTTTTCAATATATCAAGCGAACAAAACAAAATGTCGATATACTTCACAGGGAACTTTTTGTATAGAATTGAATTTGCCATCGAAATAGTTTATAGACCAAAAAAGAAAGCAAAAATTTCGCATTCTTGTGTTTTTTACTCATTTGTCTATAACTGTTTTAGGGTCAGAGATAGGTAAAGATATAGCAGTATATCATAAAAGTAGATAAAATTTCCTTTAAAACGCTTCATTATAAAATTTTTAGGTCAAAAATTGGCTGAAATATGGCTACTTGAACATTAAAGTTTTTTTTTTAAGTGGTCGGAAAAATTTTTTTTACTTAAAAAAAGGCGTCTTACGAGAAAAGTGTATAATGTCTAAAATACTTAAAATCATTCAAAGAATACGTTTAATCTTTGGGTACATTTTGAAATTTTTAATTAATTGGTCAAAAAAAATAAAAAAGTTCCAAAAAATTCTGAAAAAAATTCACACGTATTTCTTGGACTAAGCATTTTTTGATTCATACACTTTTTTCGTAAGATGCCATTTTTTGAGTAAAAAAGTAAAAACCGTTTTTTCGACCGCATAAACAAAATTATTACGTTTTTTCGACCGCATAAACAAAATTATTACGGTAAATTTTTGAACTAAGAAATTTTTTATTAATTTTTCTCATATTTTTTAAAAATATATTTTCAAATTTTGTAACGTGTAGCATAAAAAATTAGAGTGGTCCAAAATCCGAAAGTGTTAAAAAGTCAAGGTGCGCGCGACTTTTCTGAATCCTTGGATCCTGCTGATTACAAAAATTGCGTTGAAACCAAAAAAAAATTGCGTTTAGATATTCCGCAACGAGCTTGAAGGTACTTTTTTAGGAATTTTCGAGTTTTTGAGTACTTCTTTTAATTTAAACGCTATATTTTTTTAACCAGATAAGGTATTTGCAAAAATAAAATCGCATTCTTTTTAAAATATTTTGAGCCATATTCTGCATCAATAATAGTTAATCTACTCTTTCCCAATTTTTTTTAGCGGCACTTTAAACTTCAAAATTTGTTAGTTTTTTGAGGTGTTTGCACTTTCAAGAACCGATTTTTTTCTTATTTTGCTTTAGCGAATTTTTTTTTTTAAATTTTATATTTTTATACATTAATTTATCTTTAAAATAATTTCAACAACTAAGCAATTAATAACACTTACTCACTAAAAACAATTAAGTATAATTAAGTTAGACTTAAAAAAATAAATAAATTATCATGTTTTCAAGGCATTAAAATAAGATATTTTAATGGGATGACGTAAGATACCACTTTTTTCTTATAGAATCATTAGTTCTTAATCTTCTGAGTAAAACAACATTCTTCGCAATATAGAAACCTTGCCACTTCATATTATTTTTGGTAAAATAGGTTAACAGATAGTTTTCATAGATCTTCTAAGGAAAACAAAAAAATAAATAAATCAAAAAGAAACTATAAAATAGCCATTTTCGATGTATTTGTTGATGCTGATTCTAAATTCAGTCTCAAAATTGCTGTATCTTGTACAGTTAAGGAGATATTTTAACATAAAAGTATAAGAAACACCGTTTATGCTCTTTTGAAAGTGATATTACAAGTCAAGGTTACTTCCAACCACAAAATGTGGTATAGTGGTTGAAAGTGTCAGTCTGTTTTTTTAAAATTCAATTTAAATTATACCGATATCTTTTTTATCTTCGGAGTTATCCTAACCTAAAAAGTTGAAAAACACATTTTTTGTTATTTCTGCTTGCGATACTGCCATACCTAAATTAGAGCGTCAGCGTTATTTTACTGTCAAAAATTTCTCATGTACATACAATTTGTATGGCGCATACCAAACAATCTGTAGCAAAAAAATTCGACGTGCTTAAGCTTAAGAACGACGTAGAAGAACTTAAAACAGTTCCGTTCGATTGTGGTGGAAGTATTGAAACATCATGGAGGGCCGCTAAGGCTGCGTTCTTAAACTCCAGTGAAAAAATACTTGGGTTTCGACCCTCGAACAAGAAGCACTGGATGAGAGAGGAAACGTGGGATCTTGTCGAAAAAAGAAGACGCGCGAAAAAACTGAGAGACGACGCTAAAACTAGAGCGCAAAAGAACGTCGCCGAAAAGGTCTTTAACTCTCTCAATAAAGAAGTCAGGCAATCGTGCAGACAAGACAAAAAAAGAATGTATAACGACCTCGCGAGCGAAGCCGAAAGCGCTGCAAATGCTCAAAATCTCAGGCAGCTTTACGATATCACCCGCAGATTATCAGGCAGAAAACTCCAACAGAGCCGCCCTATCAAAGACAAAAATGGAAATCTCTTAACATCTGCGGACGACCAACTAAACAGATAGTAAGAGTATTTTTGTGATATACTAAATCCCATGTCTACCACATCCCTGCAACCAGTATCAACAACTACAACTGCCGCAGTGACTCGCAGTAGTAGTCGAATACAAACACCGCCGCCTACAATTGACGAAATAGTGAAAGCTATCCAAAGCATGAAAAACAACAAGGCCGCTGGTATAGATCAAATAACAGCTGAACTGATAAAGGCATGCCCCATAACATCAGCTAAAATTCTCCATCCTCTGTTCACCAAAATCTGGAGTGAAGAGCGTTTGCCAGAAGATTGGTTACATGGCATGTTAGTCAAATTGCCGAAAAAAGGTGACCTAAACGAGTGCCGAAACTATAGAGGCATCACCTTGCTCTCAGTACCATCAAAAGTACTGACGAAAGTGCTTCTGAGCAGGGTAAGCGAAAAACTTGACAGGATTCCGGCGAAACAGATCATGCGTGGATCAAATCAACACGCTCAGAATAATTGTCGAACAATAATGCGAGTGGCGTACTGTACTTCAACTTGTCTTCGTTGACTATAGCACTGCCTTCGACAGTGTTTCACGAGAAAACATCTGGGCGTCACTATGAAGGCTTTAAAAGCAGTGTGTTACACCACCGACATTCACCACTAATTCAGGCGTACGGCAGGGGTGTATACTATCACCATCTCTCTTCCTTATCGTTCTTGACGATATTCTAGATAAAGCTCTTAATAAGGCCAAAAGGGGTATCCAATGGAACTTTACTGAACATCTAGAAGACCTCGACTACGCTGACGACATCTGTCTCTTATCGTCCAAACATTCAGATATGCAAAACAAAATTGAAGACCTTGTCTTGGAATCACAAAAGGCCGGCATGAAAATCAACGCATTCAAGACTAAAAGCATGAAGCCAAACGCAAACAGGAATGACATCACATTTAGAGCTGGCAGTGATGACATCGAAAACGTCGAAAGCTTCACGTATTTAGGCAGCATTATCTCCATGGATGGTGAAGCAAAAGAGGATATTAACTCAAGAATAGCAAAAGCAAAAGGCGCGTTTGCTCAACTGAACAAAATATGGTCTTCATCCGTTATATCCACCAAAACGAGAGTACGCATTTTTGATTTTGATTTATATGGGTGCGAAACATGGCTTGTTACTGAACACCTAACGAACAAGCTGCAATTATTCGTCAACAAATGCTTAAGGCGTATACTAAAGGTTTGGTGGCCTCACACTATATCAAATGCCGAGCTACATCAAAAATGCAAACAGAAGGCTATAGCAAACGAGATCAAGCTGCGCAAATGGGGATGGATTGGTCACACTCTCTGGAAACCACACAGCGAAGTTTTTCGCCAGGCCCTTGAGTGGAATCCACAAGGCAGTAGAGGACGTGGTAGACCCAAAACCAACTGGAAAAGGTCGTTGGAAAAGGAAATCCAAGAATCGGGAAAATCGTGGCAAGAGATCAAAGTCATCGCAAGGGATCGTGACAAATGGGAGAGATTTCATATTGGCCCTATGCTCCTCCTAGGAGTTAAAGGAGAATACATACATACATACCGAAATTGCCAACGCTCAACGCTCAGCTATTCGAATTTCCAATTTTGACAAAGCGTTATGGAGTGAAGTTGGCTGCAGAAAAGTACAAAAAGAAACAACAATACGAATTTGACAAACGAATGACTTCAACGCAACGCTCTTTATTTCGGTATGGCGCTTGAAGCTTTTGTGTAACGTTAAATAACGCAACGCCTGACGCTCCAATTTAAGTATGGCAGATACTTCGGAGGGACAAAGAGATATCGATACAATTTAAATTGGGTTTTGAAGAAAAAGGCTGTCACTTTTAACTTCAATACCAGGCTGAAAGTTATCATGTTGTGATATAACAGCTTCAAAAATAGCAAAATCGGTGTTTTTTGCATTTGTAGGTTAGGATATCTTTAAAACCAAATGAGGTAGAGCAATTCTGAGACCGGATTTAGAGTCTTCATGAACGCATACATCGTAAATGACTATTGTTGTTTCGGTTTCAGCATGAAAATTTTAAACTCAAAGTTTTTTTTTTGGCCAAATTTGATTACACTTTACGGTTTTTAGTAAGTAAAGTGAAGCTTATGGACTAGTTGTTGAAGTCGGTTGATAAATAAATTAATGCCTAAAAAAATGAAAGTAAAAAAAAAATTTTGCTAGAGCAAAATAAGAAAAAAAATTGGTTCTTGAATGTGCAAGAAATTAACAAATTTTGAAGTTTAAAGTGCTTCTAAAAAGAATTGGGAAACAGTAGGTTAACTATTATTAAAGCAGAATTTGGCTCAAAATATTCTTTAAAAAATACAGTTTAATTTTTGCAAATACCTTATCTAGGAAATGCAACCAAAAAAGAAAATTTTTTCAGAAAATTGGCTTTTAAAAAAAGACGAATTTTCGAACCAAAGGTTGCTGAAAGAGCTCAAAGAAAATGAGTCATGCAGTGTTGCTGCAACGGTTGCCTCGTGTGTGGCTAGCATAACTTGTAGGCTGTCATATCATTGACTCAAATAGTGTTGCCAGATTGGTGCAAAAAATCCCGGTAAATTTTTTACCCGGTTTTCATTAAATTTTGACCCAAATTTGTAGTGTTCAAAAAATTTAAATTTTGTTAGCCCCTTGTGACACTTTGGTGCTTAGTTGACCCATTTCGAATTTTAAGTGTTTTAACCGCTATTGACCCAATTTGTTACTGTTTTTAGAAAAATTTCGTAGATTTACGACTTTTTCGATCCGCTTGACCCCGATTGTTAAATAATTCTGTTTTGGAAATTTTTTTAACCCATTGTTTCCCAACTAAAAATAAAAATTATTTAATTTTTTTGATTCCTTACCAATTTTGGGTAGTATCTTCAATTATTCAAAGAAAGTTCGTGATATTTTTTCCATTTAACCCATTTTCAATTAACCCGCTGTTAGCAAATTTTTTATATATGTTGAATTTTGTAGAAATTTTTCCAGATTACAGTTCTTTTTGCTTTATTGAAACCCAAGCAATTTTTTGTTGAATGTTCCAAGTAATTAACCCACTTTTACTGTGGAGGATTACTAAAATTTTGCAAAAGACTTGTTGGAGAAGGAACACGTTCACTCTAAGACACCCATTAAAAATTTTAATATTTATACCCTTAGGGGTGAAAAACTACAGTTGGTTTATCTGTGGCAGAACTTCCAAGCTGCTTATAAAGAGGCTAGGAAAATCCCATAAAAGGTGGCAGGAGATAAAGATAAGGTGAAAAGGTATAACCAGAAGACGTGGCACGCTTATTTAAGATACTTTTCTTTGCTGGATGAGCATCTCAACCCACTCAAAAAGGAGCATCAAGCACCCATTGTTGCTCCAGTGCCTCCAATTACCCAAGAGTCTCCTATCAGTCTCCCACCCTGCGATATAGATATTTTTTATGAAGATTATTTGAATTGGTCATCCTTTAGAGATTTATTCACTGCTCTCTACATCAACAACAAGCGATTGAGTAATGAAGAAAATCTGTTCTACCTCAATCAGAAGACCCGCGGTGAGGCTAGAGATATTGTGAAAATGGCCCCTCTAACAAATGACGGTTTTTGTATAGCTTGGTTGAATCTCGAAGACCAATACGAAAATAGTCGTATGCAGGAAAATATGTCGCTAAAAACCCTTTAGACACTAAAAACTTAGAAAGTAAATACTGATAGTTGGGACCCGATACTAGTGTATCTTTGTTCTACAAAGTTACCCAAACCTTTCTTAGATTATTTTGAAAAGTCATTAAATGACCATTCGAAGAACCCGGAAGGAGTTAGACAGTTTTCTAGCTCGAAAGTTTAAGGACTCGATAGCCGTTCAAGACATTCATCGGTGTCGACCCAAGCTACAACCCAACAGATTTGATAATGAATACCCAAACCCGAAGAAATCAAAAGCGGATACAGATAATGAAAACTGTAGACTCTGCAATGGAGATCACACCCTTCGATAGTGCCCGAGATTCAATGACATGAAAGTGGAAGAGAGAATCGATGCAGTGCAGCAATTGGGATGCTGTTGTAAAAGAGTGCAACAGTGCTTATAGTTGTCGTTTTTGCAACAAGACACAACTCAATGATTCACCAAAAAGCATAAGACCAGACTCAATACCCAGCACCAGTAAAGACAACTATCCAATCATATTTAACCCGAACAATACAGTCCACTATATGCACGCCCCATAAGAAGAAATTAAAGAACCCATCGAGCTATATTAACCTTATTGGAACCGCAATGGTGCAGAATGATTACCAAGGCACTATCTTTGTAGCACGAGCTCTCATTGACTCTGGATCCGAAAGAACTTTTGTTTCAGAGAAACAAAGCAAAAGGATAGGTTTTCCGACCCATAACACAACAACACAAGTATCGGGGATCAATCAAAAAACTTAGCAACACTGACTGACTTGTGAATTAAGGACTGGTTGATTCTTATACCCAAATATTTGCGTTAAGACTAACGCTTTAATAATAAAGTCTTTGACAAGTAAGCTACCGACTTACTCTGTCGACCCATCCACAAATAAGTTGAATACTTTGCATTTAGCAGACCTCATGTTTTATAAGGCCAGACCCACTGGCATCATCATTGGTTCAAGAAACCATATTTGGCTGGACCCTATCAGGACCCATTTACAATGAAGTATCCGATGGCCACTCAAGAGTTAAGGGTGACAGTCGTTCGCAGACACCTCATACGTCTAAATCCTGGAGGAAAAAGGCAACCAGTAACTCAAAACTTTGAATAAGCATGACTTGAAGAGCTGCATTCGCTTGGTAACTCTATTACCAATGCGGTATTTGAGTCATTTTACACTCACTCTCAATTCATTTAGTACCCTACACTTTGTTTGAATTTGTAACTAATTTCATTGTCTAAGTCTCTTTGCAGATCATAGATCCTGCAAGGCGGGCAGAATGTTTACGTCCAACGTAAATAGTGTGCATCCTGCAGATCTGCCTGCCGTTATGACCTACCACATAGCGCTGCTGTCGCTTACTCGTTGTGTGAACAACGAGTAAAAATGACAAGCAAACATTTATCTTTCTCATAGAATTAGCAAGTGAGCGAACCCGTACAAATTTTACTTATTATAAAACACACAGAACATCTTACAAAACACAACACATAGACGATTTAAAACCATCAACAGAAACTACAGAGGAGACATCACAGGAACAGAACCCACACTCAACAAAACAGCACAACGATGGACAAAAGACGATACATCGTTAGACACTTTTGGCACCCATACAGTACACCCATATACACATCTACGAAAAAAAATTGTATTGTAAAGTATACATTAAATTTTGTATTTTACTTTGGAGTTTCTATTTTAAACTGAATTTAGATTTTTGTGTACGTTCATTTCACCCTTTATCCGTACACTGCATATTTAGATATTTCTAGCCATTTCTTCATTATGGATTTAATAGCCAAGTGTATGGATATTAGGGTGTCTCTCATTTGGGAAAAGTCAAAATTTTATGTCGCGCTCCCCCAGAATCGAAAGACTTTGAGAAAAAAATGAGGTCCCCTAAACGACAGGTTTTTTAAACGAATTAACCTATGTCACGAAGACATTCAAATTTAAATGAAAATTAACATAGATTTTATATACTTCTTGTTTTAACTTGCTGGGAATCGCGTTGCCTGAAATATTTTCGCCATCAAATGTGTATCTTATTGTTTTTCGGGTCGCTGAACACGATACAAGTGTCAAAATTAAATTTTGACAGCTGTCAACGGCTACACGTGTCGACACAAGCTACCGGTTTAACCTCCATTTCTCGGTGTTTTGATTTGAAATCAGCTGTTTTTTTTTAGCTAAAAAAATTACAGGAGGTAGTTTTGGGGTGTAGAAACAATGTTTGTTCAAGAAAAAATTTTTGGATAGGTAGGAGTCGCGGTAGGGGGTGTAGAAGGTAGCGTGTCTAG
This sequence comes from Calliopum simillimum, assembly GCA_951812925.1. Taxonomy (NCBI): domain Eukaryota; kingdom Metazoa; phylum Arthropoda; class Insecta; order Diptera; family Lauxaniidae; genus Calliopum; species Calliopum simillimum. The sequence continues at coordinate 81,005,162 of OX638372.1, read as the reverse complement.
AGGCCGCCTTGGGCAAGTAAGCCAAAAAAATATATAAAATGATTTATATGGAATCTTTTTTTTTTTATTCAAAAATCGAATATAAAAATTAAGTAAACTTAAGTTACGATTAACTATTTCAATTGATTAAATGTAATATCTATTTTTGGGCATCGGTGAATGAAAATATACCCGTATATATAATCACAATGTTGTTTTTTGTTAAAAATTCAAAAGAATCATTATAATTGAAGAGGGACACTATGTATGTACTTATGTACTGGCGTAGCTAGTGGGGTCGATTGGGGCCACCGCCCCAGGCGGCACGTCAAGTAGATGGCAAAGTTCAGGGGGCCGCAAAATGAGTTCTTGAAATATAGATATTATTGTTTTTTTTTTTGGTCAGACGAAGTTCTCTCCGGGAGGCAAATATATTCGCTAGGCCATTTGTATACTACTTTTTTTGCATTTAACTTGTGCTTCAGATGTGTAATAAGGATATTAGCGCTCCATCTATTAGTGAGAGCTAAAAATTTACGTGCGAAAACTATGGTTTTGCAGGCACTATGCAAGTCCTCTAGGAACGGGAGCTTATACCATAACCATATTCTTAAATGAACACAGTGTTTTTTAGACCTGAATTCAAAATTTTGGTGATTAGAACTCCCAACATCAGTTTCCTGTCTGGATGATTCGTCTGTATAAGACATGGGACTATCTCCAGCGATTCCATTTGCAGCCTTTGCCGTCAAGACAACACTCTACCATTACAAAAAATTAACTTACGACAGAAGCTTCTATCTCCAAAGTATCTACCGAAGTTTGGCTTATAAGAATAAAACTCTAGTTGTGATTAAAGAGCGTGGACTTGGTAGTGCTGCTACAGTTGATTCATCAATCAATCTAAATGGTGAAATAAGCAACTGGAATTTTTCGAAATCTTCCAAAAAAATTTATACCGGCCGATTTGCCCAAACCATTAGATATTTTTTCTCATGAATAACATTTCGACATGAAATCCTAACATATTTCATGGCAGCAAGATCGAAACGGGAAACTATAGAATGAATATCTTTATGATCAAAGAAGGTTTTGTTCTAACATTCGTAGGTGGCCATCGAATGGCCTTGTTACATGTTCACATAGTTATTGATAAATCTACCCGATCGGCGCAGATACAAATTTCTGTTACAAAGATTTTCTCTTATTTTACATTAGTTTTTCATATCTAAGAGTGCTTGGAATATGAAGATAGCCACGATTGGGAATTAGCTCCATCTAGAGCTCCAGGTATACCTAGAGGTTATACGAAAATCCTTCGAAATCAAATAATTTTAAGCACCATTTGTGGGATTGGTTTTTATATACAGCTAAAGATACGACTTTAGTTTCGTGGCATACAAGATTTTAGTAAAAATTGGTAAAAATTCAAATAGGACGAAAAAAATATATAGATTTCGTCACAAAATTTTTATGCCTTGTATCCCAAGACGGCCTACAGACACGGTGCGATTTGGGGTGAGTGAGGGGAAAGTTAAAACATTATTTTATCAAATTGAGTATTTTTCTTATAGTACACATAGATAGCTACATTTCATAATTTTTTTAATTCTTATGGAGTTCAAGAAATATTTTTAAAAAATTTTTGTTTCTAGCGCAAAATACAAAATAATTAATTTTTCACTTTTCCACAAAATTTCAACTTTGACTTACAATAACGGCTTTTGCACGTATTGCTGCTTTACGCAACTGCATTTATTTAAAATGGGGATTTTTCTTTATAAATCCAAAAAATCAGCTACAAAAATTATAACATACGATTTATGGAATTTTTTTAAATTATGATGTCTACAGGCCTTATTGGGAACTAGAGGGTTCAATGTTATGATTCGGTCTGCGAACTTACATCTCGACATTTCCCTTTTTTTCTGACCTTGATCATTAGGCAAGGAATTTAAAAATCAAAAAATCTAATAAATAAAACATTAAAAATCAGTGAAACACATTTTTTAACTAAAAACCTTAAAATAGCTAAACAAATTTTAACCAACAATAGTTTCCCGATAACTCTAATGAATAAATTAATTAAAACAATCACAACAGAAACAACAAACAAAACTCCCGAAACAAATTCCAATAACATTAACACAAATAAAAGTTATCATCGTGTACCATACATTCCAAACGTTACAGAAAATATAAAATTAACAGAAATTACAATAATATAAATTTCGCGCACAAACCAATTTTGACTTGGACCAACATCTTCACTAAAACAAAAACACCAATAGAAAAACAACAACAGTGCAATGTTATTTACAAAATTAACTGTTCAGGCACAGATGAGTCATGTAGTAAAATTTACATAAGAACCACCAAACGTGGTTTAATCGTGTTTTAGGCTTTCAAAAAAACTTAAAAGAATTAGTTCTCAATAGAACTACGCTGCTTACTATTTTATAAATTTTGGAACATAATACTAAAACTGCAAAAATGTATAAATTCTGTAAATCTCCAAATTATTTTTATTATCATTTAATTCCTTAGTTATGCAAATGCATTGTTACGGTTTATAATTTCTTTTCCTTGAATTGTTTCATTTAGCTTCTAAGTGATCGGTTTTTTAGTTCCTTAGACCTTTTGGTTAAACTAGTCATTTTAATTATTAATATTAATTAAATTATTATTAATTATTTACTTTGCACATAAATTAATTAGACTTTTGTTTAAACTCCATCTCTCTTTTCATGATCCACTACCTTGTGTCTTATTCTCAAATGTGACAGAAGTGCAGGCCTTTGATTAAATGATTTTTCGCATAAATTACATGCATACTCTTTAATGTTTGCATGGAGTTTCAAGTGTGCTTTCAGCGTTTGACGGCGACTAAATTTAGAGGAGCAGAAGCTACAAGCAAATGGACGTTCTTTTGTGTGCACTGACATGTGAATTTTTAACAGGTTATTCGTATAAAAAGCTCTTTCACAAAGACTACATTTATGTGGACGAAAATTATTGTGACGCTGTGTGTGAACACTAAGCTCAGAAGAGCTTATACATGCCCTACCACATTTGGAGCAAATAAATGGTCGTTCGCCAGTGTGTATACGCCGATGAATTGCCGTTTGTGTGCTTGAAAAAAATCTTTTGTCACAAAAGTCACAGGTAAAGTTCTTTTCACCAGTGTGACGTCTCATATGAGCGCGTAAGTTGGATTCCTCCTTAAAAAGACTATTACAAAGTGTACATTTAAATTTTCGTTCCTCGGAATGCACAGCAGCATGATATCGTAAGCTACTTTGATTTCTAAAAGTTTTTCGGCATTTGTCACATTCGAAGTGTTTACGAGAATCAGATAGAAGTTTTTTTCGCCTATTGGAAATTTGATCTAAAATTTCATTTTCCAACATAGTTTTAGTTTTCTGGAATAAAAAAAAAAATATAAATCATTAATTAAATCACAAAATAATATAAATTCATATAATATATAAATATAATCATATTATACAATATGGGACTGCTTTCTTATTCTGCCTTGTGACGTAGCGGAAGTCGAATGTGCTATTAAAAAAGCTACCTTTTTGGCGTTCAAATTACACAGTCCTGCATGGGTTTACCTCTCTAAGTTTTAAAAAGCGATTTCTATAGATTTGAGTGTGCTGATTACGAGAAAAATAGCGAAAAAATTCCAGCACGTCACAATTTTCAGTGATTTAAGTTTTACTTAAGTGCCTTTTTTGTTTATACAAGACTACCACGCGTTTACTACTGAACGTATCAAAACCATATTTGCACCAGATGTTTTTTTGGTGCTCCAACACATTTATAAGAAATATGGGATCGATTGGACAAGGGAGTGTTGTACCCCTCATACAAAAAAAAACTCAAAATAATTAAAAACTTTATTTGAGTCGCACCTACTTCTATACCAGTAAGTATATTGAGACCATATTAACAGCATATATCTGCCTGATATTCCGACAGATTTGTCTTGACAATAGGGGTAATCGAATGAAAGTACGGTGCGCTCGGTATGCAAAGAAAACATACCATAAATAAAAAAAAATAAAAAACGCATATCTACTTACTTGACCTGCATTAAGAAACTTGATATCTGGATGAATATTATGCATAAAATTTATCTTGATCGTACGGAGAGCACCAAAAAAATAAATGGTGCAAGAATGGTTTGAATATGTTGAGTATCTTAGGCTTGATATTGAAGAGTACGTAAGCACAAACGATTGAATTAATAAATTTTCAAATGCTGCACAGACGAACAAGGGTACCCCTCTTAAAATTACGAGAGTAATTTTCAATGTATTTTTAGATTCTGAGCCTAAATCCGTTTACAGAATTGCACTATCACGTCAGAATTTCGAGAAAATTTAAAATAACAGTGAAAAACAAACGATTTTTCATTATTTTTGAGGTTATGAAAACTAATTCTGACGTGATGGAAAGAAACCAAGTTCAGGTTCGTGATTAGGAGTTCCCAAACCATCATAATTGGCTTCAAAAATCAAGAGAGGAAAAAAAGTGTCGAATTTGCAGGCCTGTGTTATTAACAAAAGTTTCGAAAAGCTGTATTAGCTTAAAATACTTTCCAATAAGAAAGCTAAGGTTCTACCAGTGATCAAATAGTGAAGTCACACGAAGGGCACGGGCACGTAGGGCACTTCGAATTTGAAGGCAAGCGGAGGGAAGTGGTGCTTCTCATTTCTTTCCGTTTGCATACAAACTCGAAGTGCCCTTCATGCCCGTGCCCTTCGTGTGACACCACACAAATGAAACAAACCCAGAGATAGCCCTGTAGTGTTTCCAACTCAGAATGAAAGAAAGAAAATAATAAAAAGACTACTAGAGTGGAAGCAAGCAAAGTGTGAAGACGTATTTAAAGACGAGAAGTAACATTTATTATTCAAGCGAGCAAATAAGTTTTTAAGTAAAACATCAAAGTTAAGAAAGGGGCTGTCCATAAACTCCGTGACGCTTCTAGGGGGGGATGGGGTTCGAGCAAGCGTCACTTTTTGTCACAGGGGGTTTCGAGCAAGCGTCACGGGACGGCGTTTAAAATAACCTATTTTTCAGAAGAAAAAAATTAAACTTAAGTCATTCAGAGGTATAAGAACATCTAATTTTCTTAATTTTTTACGATTTGGTTGTCAAAGAAGTATCGTTATTTGATTTAAAAGAAATGAAATCGTGCCGGTTTAGCCTTTTTGGCGGTTAGGGCTCGATAATTTGAATATAAATAGAAACTTATACTTAAGGAGAATTCATTTTTTTCTGCTATTTAGCACTGTACGTGAAAATAAGTGCATATCAGTGTGCTCAAAGGGCAACTTAAACAAATTTTGCACTGGTATCACATGACGCTATGGGGGCTCTGGTCCAGCGTCACTTTTTGTCACATAGGGGGGGGGGGGGGCGGGAGTTGGTTCATTTTAGCGTCACGGAGTTTATTGACAAGCCCCAAAAATGGTTTCTAAATTTTCTAAACATGGCGGAGCAGAGTATTGTTGAACGAAAATTCGTTATTGTATGTGTATACATTAGGGTGGGCCGATTTGAAAACTGATCTCGGCTACCCCCCTTTGTGAAAGTTCATTCAATTCTATGAATATTTGCCCAAGGAACTATACCTCTGCGTGAAACTTTAGTTCGGCGCATTTTTGATCGAAAATTTTACCTTTTATTAATATTTTTTTTATTTTCATACTAAATTTTAAAAATTTTTATAAAGACAAAAGTAATGTCATTATATGATTTGACTGGTATTCTGTCAGTGATAAATTAAATTGGGTTCCGTTTACATAAAAAGTTTACTTGATAGTGTGGAATTAATGCCATATACATATTTAAAAAAGTGATATGGGTCAAATAGCCGATTATTATGACCGACTTTCAAAATAAACGATTCATGATGAATTTTTTCAAACAAAACACCAAGCTAGTCTGAAAGTTCATTCTACGTTCAACTTTAGTTCGGCGCATTTTCAATTGAAAATTAATGTAAAATTTCAATCGAAAATGCGCCGAACTAAACTTGAACGTAGTGGTATGGTTCCTTGGGCAAATATTCATAGAATTGAATGAACTTTCAGCCTAGGTTGGTGTTTTGTTTGAAAAAATTCATCCAAAAATATGAATCGCTTATTTTGAAAGTCGGTCATAATAATTGGCTATTTGACCCATATCACTTTTTTAAATATATGGCATCAATTCCACACAATCAAGTAAACTTTTTATGTAAACAGAACTCAATTTAATTGATTACTGACAGAATACCAGCCAAATCATATAATGATATTACTTTTGTCTTTATAAAAATTTTTAAAATTTAGTATGAAAATAAAAAAAATATTAATAAAAGGTAAAATTTTCGATCAAAAATGCGCCGAACTAAAGTTGAACGCAGAGGTATAGATCCTTGGGCAAATATTCATAGAATTGAATGAACTTTCACATAGATGGGTAGCCGAGGTAGATAAAATTTCGTCCATACAATTTGGCCCACCCTAGTATACATACTTATAAAGAATGTGAGGAGAGAAAGAGATGTTAATGTGAAATATTTTCAATTATTCGGCATTGCATTTTTTTTTTAAGTTCGAGTTGATGTTGCCACATTGTGGTATACTTAACAAAAAAAATAGGGTCGACAAACATTCACCACGAAAAGAAATCAGAAGAAAAATTTGCTCAAATACAAATTTGAAACAAAAATGTCAACGGAATTCGCTTAAATCTGAATTAATAAAATTCTCTTAAGTGTGAATTAATAAAATTGCCTTAAGTGTGAATAAATGTCAAGGGAATTCTTTTAAATGTGAATTAATGTCAACGGAACTTCTTAAGGGATATGAACACTGTAAACGCTTTATTTCAGGTGGTTTTTATTTTATTAATTAAGAAAAATTGACTTGACACATAAATATAAAACTTTGTATATGTACTAATTGAAGTTAGTACTATATGAAAAATTTTGATATTGACATAATTTGTCTCTTCTAAAACTTTTCGTTTTCACGAAACCACTTTTTTTAACTGCGCTGACAACATAACATGAAGAGTTTTTGTCCGATCGACTTGATTCCAACGTAACTGTTTTTTTTTTTTTTCATTTTTTACTTTTTTTATGAACTATTATTTAGTGAACATTTCATGATTTTTTTTTTAATCGGTTGTCATTTTTTTGTAAATAGATATTTTCAAAATCCCCTACGTCCAACTATAGTCATTTATATTTATGTACTTTAAAATTATTTTTGGTTTTTTGCTTTTAGACGCTCCGTTTTGCTGCAATGCTGTCAACGCCACTGGGATCAATTTTTAGGCGAGTCATGTTTGACGGAGGACTGTGGGCCAACTCGATACATCAAAAAAAAAAAAAAAAATCAAATTTTTTAATGTATTTATATGTCAAGCCAAATTTTCTTAGTTAATAAAATAAAAACCACCTGAAATTAAAGCGTTACAGTGTTCATACCCCTTAAATGTGAATTAAGATCGATGGAATTTGCCTGAATGTTAATAAAGGTTAGAAGATGTTACGCAGGGCTAGCAACACGATTTTGAAATTTCTAAAAAAAATATTCGGACAAGTTCTGGCAAACGTCCCGGCTAGGGTTCAATTTGCTTTTCCCCGTATGTCCCATGCGCAATCTTAAAAAAAAGAATTAATCAAAGAGCAAAACAAACCTGGCTCATTCCGTTTTAGTCTTTTACCGCAGCATCCTGTCCAAAATTATCACCCAGGCATTCCCCCAATAGAATTAAAAATTTAGAGTTTCATTTTAAGTTTACAATTTAATTTTCACTTACTAATTTCAATATTCAGAACAAAAAATAAACCTACTATACTAATATTTTAAACAGGGATGGGCCCACTAATTTAAAATTTTTTGAATTATTAATTATTTAATTTTATAGAACTAGTGATTATTACTAAGGATAGTCTTACATAAAAATAATAATAAAGAAAAAATAAAAAAAATGTCTTAGCTGGTGATTGTTGAAGGTCTTAGTTGGTGATTCTTGAAGGTCTTAGCTGGTGATTCTTGAAGGTCTTAGCTGGTGATTGATGAATGTCTTAGCTGGTGGTTGTTTGTGCGCTGTTTGCTGCGATGGACGTTTTGGTTACTTGTAAATTTCTTTGTTTGTTTGTTAATTTGAAAATTGTGTAATTTTTTTCTTTTCTCTTTGTTATTTCTTTTGTTATTCGTTTGCTTGTTCTGCGACGTTTCTTCTTTTGCGCCATTCATACGCTCATATGAGCTAGGGCTTGTCTTTAGTACAAATTGTCTTTTTGTTGCATTTTTTTTCCAGTTTTTTAAAGTGTAATTTTGGAGCACTAGCGCTCCTCTAAGATTTTATTTTTAATCAACCAATAGTTTTTACTAAAAGTTGCACTTTTCTCTCTGCTTTTTTTTTCGAATGTGTCGTGGTTTATGGTTGTGTTCTTTAACAATAAAATTAAAAAAACAAATTCTTTATTTTTTTTTTTTTCTTTTGCCAGTCTGCGCTTTCACACACATTTTTTTTTTTACTTGAATTTCTTTTTTCACCAAGGATGATTTTTAACTTTTAATTTTACAAGTGTTTTTCCACTGTTGTTTTATTTGAAATTAATTTCGTCAATATTTACGGTTTAATTTTGTTTAAATTTTTTTTAGATTAATAATCTTTTTGAAAAATCAAAAACAATTATGTGAAAAAGTTTTGTAATTTTTGCATTTGACATGATTTTTGTGAAATTTATTTTTCCATTTCTTTTTTTTTTTTTTTCGTACCGCACAACACGCTGAAAAACCTACTCACAACTGACTGGCTGCATAACGACCGCATGTGGCGATAGCGGAAAAATTCTTTTTTCATGCGTAATTACCGTTTCTTTGATCGCATGATCTGCTAGCAAAAAAAATTGACATGCGCAGTGGCAGTTTCTTTGTTCTTTTTTGAAAATACCGTTTTCGTATACCAAACAGTTTATTTCAAAATCATTTATGTATTAACAAAAAAGCTTTTCGATTTGTGCAAAGGCTGAGTGCTTTTTGCCGGTAGGTGGCCGACGGTTGATTTTAAATATGCAATCAAATCGAAAAGTGTTACATAACTAAAAAAAAGGTAAAATAAATTTACAAATGAAACCTGCTTTGTTATAAGTCCTTCGGGCGCTGAACAAACAGGAACAAAGGATTCTCATTACCTGTGATAGCGAATCTACGTGTGGCACGACCCACGACAAGCCGGGCAAAAAAAAAATATAACGTGTGGCTAGACCCACGACAAGCCGGGCAAAAAAAATATAACGTGTGGCTCGACCCACTACAAGCCGGGCAAAAAAAATAACGTGTGGCTCGACCCACGACAAGCCGGGCACAAAAAAAGACTACGTGTGGCTCAAGGCCAACCAAGCTAAGCCGTCAAATTGAAAATGGCAAATACTGAAATTTAGGGTTTGATCTTATCAGCGTGAAAAGAACCAATATAATATCCTTTCAAATCTTCCAACTCGTACAATGCAGTATCAAGTTTTTTCTTATTTCGGCGTTTAATGTATTTTCGATTGAATTCGGAGTTAACGCCTTTTGAAAAGATACTTTGGCTGTTATCTTCTATGAAAACTTCTTGTCCTACACGATAATTAACGGGTTTCGAACGAACATTGTACGTTTTAGACGCTTTGACATTAGCGTTTTCTAAATTTTTATGGATTTTATCCCGCATCCTATTTAAGCGATCAGAATCTTGTTCCATCTTAACCTCGTCGTAGGCTAAACATTTTAATTCATGAAAATTTTTAGAGACTGCTCCTCGTCGAGTACAATTTCGGAAAGTTGTGGTAGAATTTCAGGCGCAAGAGCGAATTCTCGACAAAAATCCACCCTTAGATAAACTTTTTGCTTTAACGTCGGAACCAGGTAAAAAGTAAAAACTTTAGTTAAGTTTTTATACTTAACAGGCAAGGAACAATATCCAATGACACTTTGCTTCGAACCTTCAGCAGTTGATACTGAACATTTAATCGATTTAAAGGGTAAACGAAGTTTTTGTAAAAATTCGATACAATTGTGACCCAATACTGAGACACTTGCGCCAGAATCCAGCAAACCGAAAATTGATTCATCGCCTATACCAACTTTTGCAAAAGGGCGATCATCTTCACCGTCGCATAATTTGGTAGATTCTATAATTTTTCGAAAATGTCGTCGCTGCTAGGCTGGGCGTTGAAAAGCAAAACTTTCAAATTTGGAAGTAAATTATTTTTCATAATTCCTACTAACGAACTTTCGTGTATAGGAGCTGTTAATCGCGAATTCATAGACACCACGTCAGAATGAAAGTCGTCATATGATTCTCCATTCCTTGTTTTCGAAGTGAAATTTTCAAAAGAACTTCGTGCTCGCTTTCGCGTGAATCAAACTCTTTTTTAAGGGAAAAACAAAGAAATGGATATGTAGCTGCTGGGTTATGCCTGCTAAAAATCCAATATCACTCTTCAGCCTTACCAGTAAGGAAAATATGAAAGTTAGCTAGAAGATGGTTTGGGCAACAATTCGTTCTTTCTACCAGAGTATCTAGTTTAAAAAGAAAATCAGATACATTTCCCTTGCCATCGTAGGATATTTTCCATTCTTGTAACTTTATGGAATTATTTGAAGCGTGTTGGTTGGAAATTGCCGACATATTGAACGCCGGTCGCGGTGGTTCAGAGCGGACTTGCTCACGAGGCATTGCTTGTTCGGGCTGATTAACCGGAAATGCACATTGAGTCCGCATGGCTAAATTCATAGCCGAGATCTCATTTTTAATAGCTTGAAATTCTCGGTTCATGCCTTCCTGTGTCGAGCGAAAAGTTTCCCTCATAAGGGCAAGAAGTTCATTAATATTTGCTACTCCTTCAGTGGAATCACGGCCAACGTGATCGTCATTCTCCGCTGGTACATTATTAGAGCTCGAAGCCAACGTTTCGTTCACGTAAGTCTGCCCCGGTGGGACAAAAACACTAAAAGAACAAAGAAAAGCACTTGATCGCAAGAAAAAAAAATTATATCAAGTAAAATTAATTGGTCGCACGAACAAATTTATCTTGACGTCTCAAGTAAAGTACTTGATCGAGGAAAAAAAAATGTATATGTAAAAATGAGAAAAAAAAATTGATTACCGATACGATATGTCGAACGCGTAAAATTTACCCGTTGAAACAAAAAATGGAAAAAAGAAAATCCTTTAATACATCAGGGGAATGCCGGTTAAATCTGAGCAGGACCTGCATTCGCAAAAGACTAATTACACTAGTCTACAAATGATTAAAAATTTTTTCCCCAGTGAATTCCATTATATGTAAAATGGGCTGCTGATTCCGAAAATCGCTTTATTTTTTTTTTTTTATTTCGTGTCGTTTTCGAGATATCGGTCATTTTCGGTTTTCGGACCAGAAAAAAAAGATAGTTCCATTTAAATACAAATATCTCAAGAACTAATGTTTGTATTCAAATGTATTGTATGTCATATTAAAGGTAATTAAATTACCTACAAATGATATTCACATCACTTTTTGGTTGGTTTGTTAGTTTCGGCGAAATAAATTGATTTCTAAAAAAACTTTTTTTTTTCGAAAAAATTAACAAAAAATCCAAATCAACTGCAGATTTATACAAGAAGAAATAACTTTTTTATAATTTTTTTTTTTTTGTATCATAGACTATATATTTGTGAAGAAAATAAGATCCCATTTAAAAAAAATCAATGGAAAAATGCAAAAGTTGTATACAATTCATTGAAAAGTTCGTTCGTTTTTTTGTAATAAACTGTTCGATAATTAAAACCTTTTGTAAAACACATGAGAAAATCCAAAAAAATTCTTAAAGTAGGCGTTAAAAAAAATACCCGTGTCTCGTCGTTTTTCTCCAGCACGTCAGATTATTTTTAATCGATTTTTGAAGTTTTTTAATCCACTGTACATGAAAAATACAAAAATAGCGCATTCTTGTGCTAAATCGATGAATTTAACTATATGATCCTTACATTTGAGGTGTATTATGTGTTCAGTAAACTTGTGCAGGATATTACGGACAATTTTTTCAAAAAATTATTCTATCAGGACAAATTTGTGGCTGGGGTGTTTTTTAGGTTACTGATTTTGAATTCGATATAATCTTTTTTTCTACACAAAATGACGGATCCAAAATGGCGCACAACTTTTTCAAAAATTGATTATATTATGACAAAATTGTGGCTGGAGGGTTTTTTGAGGTTGCTGATTTTGAATCCGATATCATATTTTTTGTAAACAAAATGGAGGCACACAAATAATATGATAGTATACTAATAACATAAAAAAACATCAACTAGTTGAATAATTATTTGATATACAAAATTCTTTAGGTATGTGTTTCGTATGACTTACCTCCTGCTACTTTTGAAAGAAATAAAGAACACGAAAACCTCTTTGTGATGGGAAAAGCCTTTGGCATAAAAACCCTTAATTATTGATTGACACAATTTCAATAATTTAGAAAGCTAGCATCATCGCTGCTTTCGTTGCTGTCATCATTGTTGGTTTCAGGGTCTGTAGCAGTTTCAGTGCTTTCGCATCCATTTCTTTTAATTTTGTTGTCTTATCTCATTGTAGAAGTACCACTTAAGTTTTACTACGCTCAAAAGACTAAGTATCTAGAAATTTTTGCGGAAAATAGATGGCTAAACAATACAAAAAGCAAAACGGGCAAAAAATTCTGGCCCTCTTATAATAATAACAAAACTACATACAGTCTGTTAAATAAGAGCGTGGTCACGATTACTCGCGATCGGTAAAGTATAATGCTGTAATTTTTTTTTCTCACACAGAGGGCAGTATTGTCCTTCATGCTTCGTGAAAGTGAATCAGCTGACCACTGTTTTCAATGCGTTCTCAGCATTTTTCCAAAATGAGTTCCGCGTACGCGTCGCGCTTTGAAGCCGTTTTTTTGTGTTTGCACCCCAAAGGTCCCAAAATGACCCAAGCGGCGGCTGCGAAGTATATGCAAAAGTCGAAACAGTTTGTGAGTAAGTGGGTGAATCGCTTCAAAGAAGTAAAAAATGTCGATGACTTTCCAAATCGCGGGTCTGTCGGTGTAGTGACGGAAAAACAGGAAAAACTGATCTGTGCTCTATTTTCGAAAAATCCAACATTAACTTTGCGTGAAGGTGCTTCGAAATTGTCCCAAAAAGGTTTGAATATCTCCCACGGAACTATTCGTAATCATTTGATTGCAAATAGTGTGAAATACCGAAGTACTTTGCAAAAACCGATGCTCAGTGAAAAACATGTCCAAAAACGTCTTGAATGGGCCAAAGACAATTTGGATCGTGACTGGGGCATCGTTATCTTCACTGATGAATCCTCTTTTTGGGCCTTTCCTATCATCAGGCATGCCTGGACCCTGGACCCTGCAACTTGAAACAGCTGGTTCGACGCATTCACAAAATTTGGAGGTCGTTTTCAGAAGAGTATGCGCAAAATCTTGTTCAAAGTATGTCGCGAAGATGTCAAGCTATAATTGATGCTGGGGGTGATTGGACCTGCTATTAATGTATTTGCATTGAAGTTTTCGATCAAATAAATCAATATTAAAAAGAATTTTCGCAATGGGTATTTTCATTTTCTCACAACAATGACCACGCTCTTATTTAACAGACTGTATGTACTCTCTTTTAGCAAAATTAATTGCAGACTGTTGATTGGTGTTATAACTGGACACTGCCTAATTGGACACCATGCATACAGGATGGGATTAATATCAAACAACTGGTGCAGAAACTGTAGAGCACATCTTGTGCTATTGGCCAGCGCTAACCTGACGCAGAATGGCTACTCTTGGGCAGGCTATGTTCGGCCACATAAATGAGATAGCTGAAACAGCATTATTGAAACTAATGAATTTCATCTTAAAAACTGGAACCTTCGATATAGATGAAAATCATGAAGCCAGAACACTGCTATTCTCCTAACAGAAGCGAATTTGTCTTAACGTTATGCACCTAGTCGGTCGATGTGAGGTTTTTGCTCACGCAATTACCGCCACCCTAACCTAACCTAACGTTGTCTTATTTCTCCGAAGGGCTGGTATGACAGGGTCCGAAGAAACTAGTAGGGCAAAGTAATTGCCTTCTTAACATGATTTAACGCAGTGCAAACATAATTTTTGTACTTCAAATATTCGCGAAGTTATAGCGATTTCAAATTTCGATCTATAATGGAGGTGGGAGTGTCCTTGAGCCAAGTAACTTAATGCTATCAATACTAAGTCAGATATTAAATACTATTGCTGTACCCGAAATATTCACGAAGTTATGTCGATTTCAAATTTTGGTGTACATCGGAGGTGGGCGTGTCCTTGACCCGATCACGCCCATTTTCAACAAATAAATAGATGCTACCAATTCTATTGTAGATATTATTGATCCAATTTATAAAGCTAAATACGTGCATTATATGAGAGTACATAAATTTCTTGATAATTACCTGTACAATAACTACAATACATTCGACAGTACGAAAATAATATAAAAAGCAATCCTAAGGCTTTTTGACGTTTCGTTAAATCAAAGAAGTCTTGCTCTAATGTCCCTACAAGTATTTTTTTTAAAGATAAGGTTGCAAATTCTGTTATTGATGCTACCAACCTATTTGCTGAATTTTTCAAATTCAATTAGTTAGTTGATTCAGAGGGGGATTCTGTAGTTAATTCTGAATTTGAATCTAATTTTGGATCTCTTCATACATCTAGTAGTGATGTAATTAATGGTATTAGTTGTCTCAAAGCTTCTTAACGGTCTGATAATGATGGTATTCCAGCATTTTTGTTGAAAAAATGTCTTTTTTCTATTGTTTATCCTCTGAAAGTTATTTTTAATAAGTCCCTGTATGAGGGTGTTTTTATTGATGACTGGAAAGTAGGAACTATGTTAACAAAAACAATGTTTAAAATTATATTTTTATTCATCTATTTTTATTAGATTGTATTGCTGCATTTCAAAATGGTTTCCAAGTTGAAGCAATTTACACCGACTTTTCTAAAGCCTTTGACAAGGTATCACATAAAATCTTATTAAGTAAACTTAATAAAATTGGGTTCCACTTAATTTTTCTTACTTGGATTAAATCCTATTTATCTAATACACAGTGCTATGTCTTATTAGAAAATTGTAAGTCTTAACCTTTTACTGCATCATCAGGTGTTCCTCAATGTAGCGTTTTCGTCGTTTTTGGACCCAAGATGTCAATTTATAGAGAAAAAATGATGATTTTACCAATTTATTGAAAGAAAATTTTGATTTTAATAAAAAAAACCAGGTGGCAGCTCTAAAAAATTTACTATGGGTTTTGGGTCGATCCTTTAACTTTCAACAAAGAAATGCACTTTTGCAAAATAACGTGTGGCAACCCTAAATTTTAGTTTCGTTATTTTTGGACCCAAGATGTCAATTTATAGAGAGAAAATGATGATTTTAGCAATTTATTGAAAGAAAATTTTGATTTTATTGAAAAAACTAGGTGGCAAGCCATGGTTGAATTGCCCTGGTTGCAGCGATAACAAATGCTGCTTCTTCTTACAATTTTTAAACTACGAAAATGTCAAAATTTTTTTTTTTTATTCTAGTCTTTTGACAGATAGGAAAGCAAGATGCAGGGTTCCATTTTTTTATTTTAACAACTTGCCATAACCAATTTTTGAATTACCCTGTTTTGATTCTAGTCTTTTGACAGATAGCAAGGCAAGAGCAGATTTCCATTATTTTTATTTTGACAACTTGCCATAACCATTGTTATCGAATCATAATGTCAACCCTAAAACATATGTTAGATTTTTTAAAAGTTTATCTAAGCGGTTTAAGGCTAAAATTTAATTTTTTCTTAAATGTATGTGGGATTGGGGCGAAACGGACGTAAACAGTTACGAAACGGACGTGAACACTAAAGGGGAATTTGACAGAAGATAGAGGACAACACTTTAAACTCAGACAGACAACATTTAAAATAACAAAACTCTGAACGAACAATGACTTGACGAAGCGTGGGTAGCATTCGTGCAAAAAAAATGGACAACAGACAGTTGAAAACGGACCAGCGAAGAAAAAAGACGTTAGTTAAAAATTGAAAGAAATGTGAACTTAACAATTAAAAAATAGAATTTAAAGTAACTATTAAAACAGTGTAAATCTAAATCAGTACTGTAATAAATAAAATACTGGATTAAAGCTAAACAAAAGTTTTATTTAAATTGGAACTCTACAAATTTTGGGGACTCGTCCAGGAATGAGCAAACGAGCCAAGTGAAAAAGAAGAAAAAACTCAGATTAAAGTGAAGAAGAAGGTGAATTTGTAAATCAAAACTGAAGAACAAATTGAATTTACAAATTAAAACTGAAAAAAAAAAACATCTTTTTCTGCTGGTATCCGATGTGCGGGTACGTGTTTGTGTGCATATTGGTTTACAGTTGCCCAAGTGAGAAAAAAAAGATGAAAGTTGCAAATTATAAGCAAATAGAAGTCAACTAAAAATTTATTCATAACCAAATAAATAAATTAAAAACGAATAGTGAAAAAAGTATAAAAACGTTTATAAAGAAAACGTTGAAATAACAACAACAGCGTTAAGTACAGCACCATAATCGACGGCGCAGCGGTGCAGTTTGAAATTGTCGACGGCGCAGTAGCAGCATCAGATAAAGTGGCATCAATCAACAAGAAAGAGAAGAGAACAGCGAGCAGAAACAATACAAAATTAGAAAACATCCCTTATGCATTCTGTTGGTGAGCGTATTTATTTCTTGTCGTGTAAATTTTATTCACAATATTTGCAAATTATAAATGTAATTTATTAATAATATTGTTAATGTAATTAATGTAAGAAGGTTTTCTATAAAAAAATTTAAAAAAAAATAGTCGATGCAAAGTTGAAAGCTCATAGAGAGAAAAGTTGAAAGAAAATGGTCTAGTTGAAAAAAATTGAAAAGTTGATACGAAGTTGAAAAAGACAGAAAGTTGTAAGAAGTTCAAGGTAGTTGAAAGCGCTGTCATAAGTTGAATGTTCATAAGAACGAAGAGAAGTAAAAAAAAGTTGAATAGATGTAAAGTAAAATTGATTTTGAATCGAATTGAATTTAATACACTCAGAAAAAACTGTAGTTGAAAAGATTTATATAAAAAAAAGTTGTAAAACGTATTTGTAAGAAAAAAAAGATTGTTTTTATTGTATTCATTTTTGAAAACAAGTACATAATTTGAACTAACATATTAAACATTAATTTAATATTTTAACTTTGATTTTGGACCATTTTTAAAAAAAATAATAACAATATGGACGTTGAGGCTGTTTCGACATTGACAGTAGCAGAATTAAAAGAAAAATTAGGGGAGTTAGGGTTATCGACTACAGGACTGAAACCGGCTTTACAGGACAGACTCCTTGACCACTTTCGGTTGTTGCAAGCTGTAGATAGCGAGTTGGAGTATGATGATGTTGGCTCCGTTGCAATGGCACCAACCACAGTAGCGGTACGGTCAACAGTATTTACGTTGCGCGATATCGAAGATTCTGTGACTTCGTTTGATGGATCAGATTTTCCCGAAGTGCGTCAGTGGGTTCAAGAATTTGAAGATAATGCCTCGACTTTACAGTGGAATGGATTGCAGAAGTTCATATATGCCAAGCAGCTATTAAAGGGAGCTGCAAAAATTTTTGTAAGGTGTCAAGTTGGTGTACGTGATTGGGGTTCGCTGAAGGCGGCTCTTATAGAAGAATTTGGAGTGAAGGTGACATCCATTGAAGTCCACCGTGCGCTACGAAACAGACGAAAGCTGCCGACGGAGAACTTTAGAGAGTATCTTTACAGCCTTATGGAAATTGGAAACTCGATCAACCTGGATGAAGAAAGCCTAATAGAATATTTTATCGATGGAATACCAGATTCTAAATTTAATAAAAGTATTTTATATCAGGCGCAGTCGTTGAAAGATTTGAAAGATAAGTTGAAGGTGTATGAAAAGGTGCAAACTCCTTATTCGCAGTCATCAAACTCGAAAATTGAGCAACCACGATCAACAAACAAATTGAGTTTTGAAGGAGAACCTGTACAAAATCAGGAAAGGAAATGCTTTAAGTGCGGCGATAAGGACCATATGGCGAAGGATTGTAAATTGGCCGGATTTATGTGCTTCAAATGTCATCAGATTGGACATCGTGCTTCGGAGTGTGGTCGTAGAAATTTATCAGCGATAGAAGCCGTGAAAACAGAGCAGAGCAATGTACATACGCTTGCAGATGCACCAACATCCTCTAACCGTATTTTCAAAGACCTGCAGATGAAAAACTTCAAATTTTCCGCTATTCTCGATACAGGAAGTGATATTAGTGCCATTCGGTATGACACATTTATGATGTTAGATGACGTTGATTTAATCCCCAAAACAAAAACTTTTACTGGAATAGGACAGGCCGAAATCACAACCATGGGATATTTTACCACGACAGTAGAAGTAGATGGCATGCAGCTGGAGATTACTTTCCACGTTACCAGAAATCGAGATATTTTATATTCAGTAGTGTTGGGCAACGATATATTGAAATTGGTTGACATTAAAATTAATTCGGAAGGAGCTACTTTAGTTAAAAAATTACAAAGTGAAGATGACAAAATAGAAAAAGGTTCAAGTATAGCGAAATCGACTGACGAATGCGAGAAAATTTTTATTGCAAAAAATTTGGAAGATTTATGCGAAGCACCAGAGATCGATTTACAGCATTCAAACGATAGTAACAACATGAAGTTTAGTGAATTGGTTGATGAATATCACCCAACCAAGTCAGTGAAGTCACAAATGGAGATGAAGATATTGTCCGATGAAGTACCCGTATACGAAATTGAGCATTATACAAATTCCAATATGAATAAAGTTGGTGCACAAGGTCGAGTAACTGGTATTTTAATAGAAGATTCAGTGATGCATCGTATTCTAGAAGGTCAGTTACAGGACGAGTGGATTAAGGCGGTTAGAAAAGTTCTTGAGAAGGAAGATCATGGCGACTATTTTGTAAAGAACGGCATACTCTTTAAAGATCCCATTAAGGAACTTATCGTAGTACCGGCATCGATAGAAGATGAAATAATTAAGATGGCTCATCGACAGGGACACATCGCAGCGAAGAGAACTAAGGATTTGGTTGGAAATGTTTACCATATCTCGAATCTTAGTTCCAAGGTTGATATTATTGTTGAAAGTTGTATAGAATGTGTTGATGCTGAAACACATGCAGAACGAGAAGAAGATTTTCTAAATGCAGTTGATAAGTCTGATACGTTTTTAGGTTCAAAATTAGCCCCATCTAGTTTTGGAGTCCACGTACCGGAAGATGAATACATGAAAACGATTGCAGACGATGTTTCATTGGAAGAGCTCAATGGCGAACGCGACATTATTCGTGAAGAGCCTCAAGAAAATATTCAAGCAGAGAGCCGAAGGAGTTTTGATCGCGGGCGAGTACGCAAAACCATTTACTCTGATGACGAACCGGTGTCAATAAAACCTACTAAATTTGGCAACGGCATGAAATTGAAATATTTTGGCCCTTATAAGAAAGGAGAGAAAAATGAACATGACAGATATGCAGTGAAAAAAGTTGGCACTGGTGAAGGCCCCAATAAGAGCCTCACAGTAGCAGAACATGTGGAAAAATGCAACCTCAGAGCATTCGGGACGAATGATACATCAGGATGGCCGAATGTGGGATTGGGGCGAAACGGACGTAAACAGTTACGAAACGGACGTGAACACTAAAGGGGAATTTGACAGAAGATAGAGGACAACACTTTAAACTCAGACAGACAACATTTAAAATAACAAAACTCTGAACGAACAATGACTTGACGAAGCGTGGGTAGCATTCGTGCAAAAAAAATGGACAACAGACAGTTGAAAACGGACCAGCGAAGAAAAAAGACGTTAGTTAAAAATAGAAAGAAATGTGAACTTAACAATTAAAAAATAGAATTTAAAGTAACTATTAAAACAGTGTAAATCTAAATCAGTACTGTAATAAATAAAATACTGGATTAAAGCTAAACAAAAGTTTTATTTAAATTGGAACTCTACATGTATTTAAACCATATTTGAACAAATGTGCACAGCAAATAGCCGAAGTTCAAACAGCACAATTGGAGTTACGCTTCGCTTTTTGTTTGTCCTTGCTTGGTTAAAACTTTGCTGTTTCCAATTACAAAAGCAACAGCAGAGCACAAAAACAAAAATGTGCTTGCTTGGATTGCTTTGACTTCGTTCATTGAAAAAAAGCACAGTAAGCAGTAAGCCTAAAATGTAAAACGCAATAACTGACGCAGCACAGTTCAGCAAATTTTCGTTGCTATAGCTATCTTATAGTCAGAAGGTCAAACCCTGTTTGGGTCCCCTGATATTTATATTTTTTTAAATGACATAGGCTGTTGTTTTACTAGATCAAAATTTCTTTTATATGCAGATGACCTTAAAATTTGCTCTGTCATTAGATCTCCATCTGATTTTCTGGATTTGCAAACTGATTTAGAAAATCTTGGTTTATGGTGTCAAAATGACAGGCTATTTTTAAACTTAAAACAGTCCTTTCAACTTACTTTTTTTAAGTGTAATTCAGCTACTTCATTCTAATATTGTATTGGTAATTCGCAGTTAATTAAACTAACTGAAGTTTCTGACTTAGGGGTTATATTTGACTGTAAATTTTCTTTGACTTCCCATTATAATTTTATTATATCCAAGTCGTATGCTCTGCTAGCTTTTGTAAGACGTAACAGCTCAGTTTTTTCTGATCCGTATACTTTAAAATTACTTTACACTTCTTTTGTGCGTCCTGAACTTGAGTATGCTATGCTGCATGTATTTGGAGGCCATTTTATTTTTTTTTTTTTTATTTTATATTTTATTAATCGTTTGGAACGCATACAAAAAGATTTTATTCGTGTTGCTTTGCGTTCGTTAAATTTTCCCGACCCTTTTAAATCTTACAAGCCTTCACAATAGCAGAAACATCCTATCTTTATATTTTGTATATGATATTGTTAGGGGAGTTGTTGACTGTCCAACCATGTTACAGCTTATAACGTTTAATATTCCTGTTAGAAATTTGCGTAGCCATGAATTTTTTCATGTTGGCTTAAATAAGACCAATTACGCGTCGAATGCACCTATTGTCAGAGCTCTGTCGGAATTCAACTCAATATATAATTTTTTTGGTTTTGACTTTATTTTATCTGAAAATGAATTTAAATTGTTATTGAATTCTATTTATAATTAGTTTTTTATTGCTTTTAAATGGTATACTAACTGTTATTTAGTTTTATCTAATCTGTAAGGAAAATGTGTTCCATTGACTTGCGGTGTGTGCAACTTCATAAAACTTTTTAGCTATAATCCACAGAGTGCAAAATTCGAAAATTTGGGAAATGAAATTAGATTTTTTGTGATGATCCGGATATCTTTTTTTGTATTAAAAAAACTAACGAACGAAAATAGATCAAATTATTCTTACTATAAGATAAGGAGGTAAGACAGAGATGGGCAAAACTAGTTACTTTTGTAACTTGGTACATTTTTGTTACTAGTTACATCTTGTATCAAGTATCAAAAATTTTTTTAGTAACTTATTACTTTTGTATCAGTATCAAAAAAAAAATGTTACTTCATACAAAAGTAACAAGTAACTAAAAAATATTTTGTTACTTGATACAAAAGTAACAAGTAACTAAAAAAATTTTTATACTTGTTACAAAAGTAGCAATATCACGAGTAACTATTGTTATTGATACATATATGTATAAATTAACATTTTTTAATGGTTTTCGTGGTTCCATATATTTATGGAAACGTTTCTATATGCAGATGCTATTTATTTTTATTTTGGTTAAATGAAACTTTTAAATTTAATTAAAAAATAATAAATTTAAGTCTTGAAGTTCTTAGATAAGCTTTTAAAAAAATCCAACAAATATTTTTAGGGTTGCCACCTGGTTATTTTCTGGAATTTGCTAAAATCATACTTTTTGTGACTTAATTCAAATTTTTACTTTAGGACACGCTCAGATAAATTTTTCAAAAATTATACAAAAACTTTTAGGGTTGCCACCTGATTATTTTTGTAAATTTTGCTTAAACCATATATGTATTTCGAAAAAAAAAATTAATTTTAGTCTTAAAACGCTTAGATAAACTTTTTAAAAATCCAGCATATTTTTGGGGTTGCCACCTGGTTTTTTTTTAAAAATCTAAATTTTCTTCCAGTAAATTACTCAAATCAACATTTTCTCTCTATAAATTTACATCTTGAGTCCAAAAACAACGAAACAAAAATTTAGGGCTGCCAGACGTTTTTCGCAAAATTGCCTTCCTTTGTTAACTTTCTTTATTGAAAAGTTATAGGATCGACCCAAAAACTAAAAGTAAATTTTTAGGGTTGCCACCTGTTTTTTTTTTAAATCAAAATTTTCTTCCAATAAATTACTCAAATCAACATTTTCTCTCTATAAATTAACATCTTGAGTCCGAAAACAACGAAACAAAAATTTAGGGTTGCCATATTAGGGTTGCCAGACGTTTTTCGCAGAATTGCCTTTATTTGTTAACTTTCTTTATTGAAAAGTTATAGGATCGACCCAAAAACTAAAAGTAAATTTTTAGGGTTGCCACCTGTTTTTTTTTTAAAACAAAATTTTCTTCCAATAAATTCCTTAAATCAACATTTTCTCTGCATAAATTAACATATCGGGTCCGAAAACAACAGAACAAAAAATATGGCAACCCAGATTGTGAATTACTGTGATTTTTTGAAAATATTAAAATTTTTTATACCCTACACCCAGGGTACATTCACTTTGTCCTTCCGTTTGTAACGCAGAGAAGGAGGCGTGGCAGGTATAGAAAAGTATATATATTCTTGATCAGCGTCACCTCCTGAGTCGATAAAGCCATGTCCGTCTGTCTGGCTGGCTGGGTGGCTGGCTGGCTGTGTGTTGAAATACACTTTTTGGGAAAACTGAGCAAGATAATTCAATGAAATTTGGTACACTGCCTCCGCCGTCAAAGATAGCTCGGGGGATTGAAAATGAGCGAAATCGGTCGACGGGCACGCCCACCGCCCATACAAAAAATATATTCAAAATGCAATTTTAGGAGTATTTTTCACGACAATGCAACCACAATACACATAAGTACTACGAATTGTAAGCGCAAGCTCTGATAAAAAACTGAGCGAATTCGGACAAGAGGGCGTAGCACCTCCCATATAAGCAAAAGCTTCAAAACGCTATGCTGAAAGAGTTTTTTGAGATATTCGAACCAAATTATAAATGAAAGCTTTCAGCAAAAATTGGGTGAAATCGGAAAAGGGGGCGTGGCACCTCCCATATAAGCAAAAGTTTCAAAATGCTATACTGAAAGAGTTTTTTGAGATAATTCAACTAAATTTCACTCTGACACTAAAAACTATAAATTCAAGCTCTGAACAAAAACTGAGTGTACTCGGACAAGAGGGCGTGGCACCTCCCATATAAGCAAAATTTTCAAAATACTGCAGTGTAGGGTATTTACTTTTTGGCCAGGCCAAAATTTACACTCTTACTAGTTTTTTTTTTTTTTTTTGATCTTTTCACGTATCATAAAGTAAATGAAAGTTATGATACACATTTAATGATTGCCTGTTCTGAGGTATACGGAACCATGGATTTTAAAAAAAGGTAGTTGGAGCACCATTCGTTCATGAAAATCGTGCCCAAAATAAAGGCCGAAGTGTATCAAACAAGATTTCTAATCTGGAAAATGATTTATTGTCCATAGAATCAAGGCCTTCTCAAATTATCGGCTCCAAAATTAGTCACGGAGATACAGCAAGAACTAAGAAAGATGTGCGAGGCGGCATTGTCCTCAAGTGCACAACTAAGTATAATGCTTAAATAACCCTTCATTAGCAAAAAAAAAATCATCAGAATCTGCTTGTCTTTGCTTTGTAGCTGTTTATGCCAAAAGATTTTTCATATTAAAATTTGGGAACAAGTCAAGCGTTGCTCCCAAAGCCAAATTTTTTTTTTTTGCCAAAATATGGCTTTGGAAATTAATTACAACAACAACAGCAAAAACAAAAAGTGTCGCTCAGATCTGGTTTCGGAGATATAGCAATCGGAAGATCGGGATATAGCTTTTATGAAAATAAGTATAAGTTCTGAGTCCCTTGATGGATATTAAAAATTTTGGTGTCATATGAAAGGTATTATAACTAGCTACCAAATTGGTGTACAAAAGTCTTAAATCCGAGTTTTCGGTTTCGATATATGGCGATTTTAAGATAATTTTGACCGGGTTTTTTTAAAAAAACACTATATTTTTCCAAAAAACGTCTCATCAATCCATAATTTTAGTAACAAAATATGAAAGGCCAATCTATTTAATTTTGTTAACTATGCCATTTGCATCTGATTTCCTATATTTGTAAGGTTTATCCAAAAAAAAAAAAAAAAATAGAAGGATTAAAATTTGTATTTTTTTTTTTATAAGATGTCATCATCTACAACATTATCATCATCATCGTTCTCTTCTTCATAGGAAACGACTATGCTATTCTTCCTCATATTTAAAAAAATCCTCCATTGGCTCAACTCCCTCTGCTTTTCACTTTCTAAGGAACATGAATTTTGCAATATATCCTTCGTAAAATCATTTTCTTCTTTTAAATACATGCAAAGCGTTTTTGACAAATCGCCACAGACTCTCAATCGTATTTGTGTGGTCATTAGTTACTGGATCTTTAAAAGAAATTGAATGGTTCACCGTTAGGAGGTTATATAACCTGACTGAATGATTTGCAAAAATGTATGAAAAAGAAAGCGCCGCAGGCGAAATTTTTAATAACAATTTTTCTCTTTTGTAATAAAAAGTAGTAGTAAACCAAACATTTTTGAATAAACATTTTCATTTTGTTGTGGTTGATAGTGATGTTGTTGTTGTTAGTAGTAGTTTTGTTGTTTTGTTAGTGTTATTGATGTTGTTGTTGTTAGTAGTGTTGTTGTTTTGTTAGTGTTATTGATGTTGTTGTTGTTAGTAGTGTTGTTGTTTTGTTAGTGATATTGTGTTGTTCTTGTTGTTGTTGTTGTTGTCGTTGTTAGTGTTGTGTTTTTTGTTTTGTGAGTGTTGTTGTTGGTTGTATTGTTGGTGTTGTTGTTGTTATTGTTGTGGATAGTGGTGTCATTGTATTTGTTAGTGGTGATGTCGTTGTTGTAATTGTAACGACTCGAACGCCAGGCCAGATATTGTCGTCAAGGTTGCTATTCCTGGCCTCCCAATAGGATGGTCTCTCTGAGACATTATTGTTGTTGTTAGTGGTTGTGGTGTTGTTGCTTTTGTTAGCGCTGTTTTTGTTAGTGGTGGTGTTGTTGTTGTAATATTTGCTAAGTTTCATAAAAATTCCTTTAGTTTAATTTTTGTTTTTCTATAAAAAATGCCCTTATGATGCAAATTCAGCTTTAAATGGAATACCTTATGAAGGAAAATAAATAAGGCTACCATATTTTGTTACCACAGCTATAGGTTATTAAGGTATTTTTTTAATTTATAATAGTTTTTTAAAAAAAAAACTGGTCAAAATTTTCACAAAATCACCATATCTTGAAAACCATAGCTTGGATTTATAACATTTTCAGAATAGTTTTGTAGCCAATTAAAATATCTTTCATATAACATCAATATTTTTGAAATCCATCAAGGGATTCAGAACTTATATCGGTTTTTATAAAAGCTATATCCCGATCTTCCGATGACCATATCTCCAAAACCAAGTCCGAGCGACACTTTTTGATTAAACATTTTTTGTAAAAATTATACCTTTAACAAGAAAAGCTTGGTTTAAACCAAATTGGGTTCTGGGAGCAACGCTTGACTTTAGCCAAAATTTGCAATAGTTTTAAAAGCACTGAAATTTCATATCCATAATGATATGAAATTCTGCCTTTGCAAAACGTATGGGTACCAACCCATGAAATTTAAAGTTAAGTAAGAATTAGAATAGATTAGCCATTTTATATTATAAGATTTTAATTTCCTTTTTTGCGATTATTATGGATTCTAGCAGCATCTACACGTAAGAAAACTTGACTCTGCAATAAAAAATAGTTACTTGAAATTAACTTGGCAATTTGTCTTTCTTTTTATTTCATTTGTGTATACTTGATACCTTGGAGCCTTCGCTCACAATATTCAGAATCTCCGATTCAACATTTGATCCATTCTAGCCGGATAGTGAAGCTTTCGTCTCATTTAGAAGCAAGACAAATTGCGGAATTTTGAAGTCTACTCTCATCATCACCTTCGTGAAAATACATTGCTGGGATTCCAATTTTTATTCCAGACGGACATCAGTCTTTAAGTAGTTTTTTTAACAAAAGGTGCGTGTTTTTTTGATATTCCGAGAGTATAAAATTTAATGAGCAACGCGGTAAAAATCAGAGAAAATAAAAATCGAATTTAGTAAACTTTATTTAGACTTATCAAAAAGAAAAAAATTTAAACTATTTTAAATAAAAGAAAAACCAAAAAGAAGCAGTATAAAATAATTCTGAAATTAAAAATTATTTGGTGAAAAAGGATTATTCCTGCAGGATTTGAGGTGAACTAGGCGTTAAAATTTTGTTAAGTGAGTTTTGTTTTTATACCCTACACCCAGGGTATATTCACTTTGTCCTTCCGTTTGTAACGCAGAGAAGGAGGCGTGACAGATGATCAGCATCACCTCCTGAGTCGATATAGCCATGTCCGTCTGTCTGGCTGGGTGGCTAGTTGGCTGGCTGGCTGTGTGTTGAAATACACTTTTTGGGAAAACTAAGCAAGATAATTCAATGAAATTTAGTACACTGCCTCCGCCGTCAAAGATAGCTCGGGGGATTGAAAATGAGCGAAATCGGTCAACGGACACGCCTACCGCCCATACACAAAATATATTCAAAATGTAATTTTAGGAGTATTTTTCACGACAATGCAACCAAAATACGCATAAATACTAAAAATTGTAAGCGCAAGCTCTGAGAAAAAACTGAACGAATTCGAACAAGAGGGCGTGGCACCTCCCATATAAGCAAAAGCTTCAAAACGCTATACTGAAAGAGTTTTTTGAGATATTCGAACCAAATTCGACTCAGACACTAAGAATCATGAATGAAAGCTCACAACAAAAATTGGGTGAAATCGGACAGGTGGGCGTGGCACCTCCCATATAAGCAAAAGTTTCAAAATGCTATACTGAAAGAGTTTTTTGAGATAATCCAACCAAACTTCATTCAAATACTAAAGACTATAAATGCACACTTTAAGCTAAAACAAGACGAACTCGGACAAGAGGGCGTGGCACCTCCCATATAAGCAAAAGCTTCAAAACGCTATACTGAAAGCGTTTTTTGAGATATTCGAACCAAATTCGACTCAGACACTGAGAATCATAAATGAAAGCTCTCAACAAAAATTGGGTGAAATCGGACAAGGGGGCGTGGCACCTCCCACATAAGCAAAAGTTTCAAAATGCTATACTGAAAGTTTTTTGAGATAATCCAACCAAAATTCACTCAAATACTAAAGACTATAAATGCACGCTTTAAGCTAAAACTAGACGAACTCGGACAAGAGGGCGTGGCACCTCCTATATAAGCAAAAGCTTCAAAACGCTATACTGAACAAAAACTGGGTGAACTCGGACAAGAGAGCGGAGCACCTCCCATTTGAGCAAAATTTTAAAAATACTGCAGTGTAGGGTATTTAATGTTTGGCCAGGCCAAATTTTACACCCTTACTAGTTTTTCTTAATATTAATTTTGGGAAAGGGAAGCTCATCCAAACCAACGACAGTAAAACTAACTTTTTCTCAACCACAGCATAAAAAACTTAATAGTTATCATGTTAATGCAGCTGTGTTCCAAACAACAACATTCGTTAAGGACTTGTCCTAAGTTTCTTAACCTCACTAGCAGACCGATTTACTTTTTATGTATCAATTGTTTAGTGAAAAATCATTCGATTAAGGATTGTCACAGCACGTACAGCTGTTCAGTATGCAAAAAGCGGTATCATACGCTTTTGCATAAAAATAATACTTCTGAGGTTTCTCCCACTACGGGACCTCGACCATCTGATGATATTCCTTCCTCTTCAGGGCTGCAATCTGCAACATCAAGAAATACCTCGCAAAGTTTTCATAGTTCTCTACAGTCCACTTCTGTGCCGAGTAAGAATTTTCGTTCAACCTCGAACAGTAATGTTCTGTTAGGTATGGCTAGAGTTCTGATATGTCACCTTGGGGTCACTTATTTAATACGTGCTCTAATAGATTCGGCATCTGAAGCATCATTTGTTTCAGATCGTCTTCGAAAACTCCTTAAGCTTCCGGTTCGCTGTGCCAATGCAACCATATCGGGAATGAATCAAAAGGTTTCTGCGAATCCTTCGCAAATTTGTTGTTTCATTCTGGGCTCTTCGTTAGATTCCAACATTCAGATTGAAGCGACAGCTCTAGTTCTGCCTCAAATCACTGGCAATTTGCCGTCTGCTTCTATTGAATTGCCACCAACTTATCACTTGCCTAGCTTACAGTTAGCCGACTCCAATTTTCTTAAGAGTGAGCCTATAGATGTTTTAATTGGTGCTGATCTTTACCCTTTAATTCTATTGGATGGGGTAAAACGCAATATCCTTAACTCTCTCATAGCCCAAGAAACCGTCTTTGGGTGGATTTTGACTGGGGATGTGCCTACGCAACGCATCGCTTTTTTTGCAACAAAAGTAACATTTGCTGATGACCTCTCCATTGATAAAAAGATTCAACGGTTTTGGGAGCTTGAGGAAGTTCCGAAAAAGGTGTTTGTCCCGCCTGAAGATAAGATTTGCGAAGAAATTTTCATTAAAACGACACGAAGGAACGAAGATGGGAAATATATAGTTTCTTTGCCTTTCAAGGCGGCTTTTCCATCTGAGCTCGGTTCTTCTAGGTCAATTGCTTACATGCAATTTCTTCGGAATGAAAAATCGCTCTTGAGAAATCCTTCCTTTAAAAGTTCTTATGATAATGTTGTCAAAGAGTACCTCGAATCAGATCATATGGAAAAAGTAGACTCCAAAGTTCAACTCTTTTCCTTCCCACTGCTATCTCCCGCACAGCCCCGTAGTCAGGTCTGATAGTCGTACAACTAAGCTTCGCGTTGTTTTCAATGCAACTAGTGCCACAGCTTATGTCAACTGCTTAAATGACGTTTTGTATGTAGGACCAGTTTTACAAGCTGATCTTTTGCTTCTTCTTCTACGCTGGCGTATGTTTCAGTTCGTTTTCAATAGCGACATTCAAAAAATGTACCGGCAAATTCTAGTTAAACCTTCACATTGCCCTTATCAAAGGATTTTATTCAAAGAATGTCCTGACGATGCGATATCCGATTACCAGTTAAAAACTGTTACCTTTGGGGTTAATTGTGCCCCTTATTTAGCCATTCGATTGGCCCTATGCTCCTCCTAGGAGTTAAAGGAGAATACATACATACATACATACATTTAGCCATTCGCACTTTGCTACAGCTTGCACAAGATTGCCAGGAAACTTTGCCTTTGGCAGTGCATATCCTTCGAAAATGTATGTATGTCGATGACGTCCTGGCTGGTTCCCATAATCTATCCATCGCGTTGAAAGCAAGAGATGAATTGGTCCAAGCGCTTAATTCAGCTGGATTTTCCCTGAGGAAATGAACGGCGAACAACAAAAATATCCTTAAGGATATTCAAAAAATGCACCTATTGGAAACGGATTTTTTGGACCTAGAAGACTCTAGCCAATCGAAAGCGCTTGGAATATTTTGGAACGCACGACAGGATCACTTTTACTTTGTCACCGAGCCAATGTGCAATAAAATAAATTTTACGAAAAGGGAAGTTTTATCTGCAACGGCAAAATTGTTCGATCCAGCGGGCTGGCTGGCTCCCATTGTAGTTGTTGCAAAAATAATAATGCAGCAGGTCTGGCTAGACCAAACTCAATGGGATGAAATTTTAAACGCAGTCACACTTAACAAGTGGAAAAATTTCGTACAAAGTTATAATGGTATAAATGATATAAAAATACCTAGGTGGGTTCAATATACTGAGGATTCTAGGTTACAAATTCATGCTTTTTCTGATGCCTCGGAAAAAGCATTACGAATAGAAACCAGTTCGAGTATCTGTACTCATTTGTTAATGGCGAAAACAAAAGTAGCACCGGTTAAAACCATTTCGTTGCCACGTCTAGAGCTTTGTGGAGCAGTTTTGCTAACAGAAATGCTCAATTCTCTTAGGGCAGAAATAAATATTAAAATTGACAGAATCTTCTGTTGGACTGATTCTACAATCGTCCTTTCATGGCTACAAAAACCACCATGTACGTGGACATGTTTTGTAGCCAATCGAGTTGCAAGCATTCAGGAAAATGTTGAAAGCGGGAATTGGCATCACATTGACAGAAAGGAAAACCCTGCTGACATAGGTAGCAGAGGTAGCACTCCTCAAGAATTGTGCAACAACGAGTTGTTGTGGTTTGGGCCAGGTTGGCTCAAATCAGAAAGCGCCAATTTCTAAAGGTGTTATAGAAGACACAACCTTAGAGGCCAAAGTCATAAGAACACATGTAAGTTTGTTAAGTAACTACGAAGATATACTAAATAGGTTTTCCTCTTTTAAGCGGGCTCTTCGTGTTATAGCTTACATTTTTCGTTTCTTTCATCGATGCAAGAAACAAAATCAAAATCTCGAAAATTCGTCATTAACTGGTGGCGAAATTTCAAATGTTAGATCTCGTCTCATTATGATCGCTCAAAAAGTTTATTTTGCTGAGGATTACAAGCAGCTTTTGGAAATATTACCCTTGTCACTAAAAAGTAACCTACTTTGTTTTAATCCATATTTGGATGCAAGAGGTATTTTGCGCGTTAACTGTCGTTTAACCAATTCTCCAATGCTAACGTTAAACGAATCTCATCCAATCTTGTTGCCATATAACTGCCAATTTTCTACTTTGCTCATAAAATTCATCCATGAAAACTCTCTGCTGGTATTACGTTTAGTTCGACACCAGTATTGGATACCCAAAGCAAAAATTCTGATAAAAACCATAATAAATAAATGCAAAATATGTGTGTTAGATAGGAAAAAGCAACAAACGCAGATAATACTTAACTGCACTCCCTTTATGTTTGCGTTTTTGTATGCTTTTCGACAAAAGCTATACACTTAGAGGCTACTAGTGACTTGTCGTCAACCACATTCCTTGCAGCATTTACTAGATTTGTCTCCAGAAGAGGTTGCCCACAAAAAATGTTCTCCGACAATGGTACGAATTTTGTTGGTGCTTCAAAACAACTCAAGGAAGAATTCCAAAAATTCCTTGGTTCGTCCCAGGAAAAAGTTTGCTCCTCATATATTCATCAAAATATCGATTGGAATTTTATTCCGGCTGGGGCGCCTCATATAGGGGGTTTGTGAGAATCGGGTGTTAAAAGTTTTAAAACACTATTCCGCAAGATGACAGTGAATCATAAATATACGTTTGAAGAATTAACGACACTTTTATGCCGTATAGAGGCATGTCTTAATTCAAGGCCACTAAGTCCTATGTCCTGCAAGGCTCAGATCTCGCAGCACTAACTCCTGGACGCTTTTTAATTGCAACGCCAATAATAGTACCGGCTGAGCCTTGCATAGAAGAAAGTCCCTTAAGTCTTGTTAATAGGTGGCAAAAACTTAAAGCATTTGCACAGCAGCTCAGCCTTCGGTGGAAAGAAGATTACCTTAAGGAACTGCATAAGAGGCACAAATGGAAAAATCCAGCTCGAGATATAGCCATCGATGATCATGCTGTAGTGAGACAAGAAAATTTGCCCACAACAGAATGGCGGTTGGGAAGGATAGTAAAAGTACATCCAGGAAATGACAAAAAAGTTCGTGTTGCGGATATACGAACGCAAAGGGGTATCATCACCCGCCCTCTTGTAAAACTGATTATCTTACCAAACTAAATCATGGTTTTTTCATCTTTATACTCCTAACCTACTCTTTACTTTTGCTTCGTTTCATGAATTTTTCCTCCTTACTAGATAATAATATGGAATCATCGCGGTCGACACACAAAAACACTCGTGGTGGCCCATTTTCGTACCGAGTCTGCAAGAAAAGGTATCCTTTGAGGTTTTGCCGCAAATTTCTTGCACTGAATTGTGAAAAGCGTCTTAGGACTGCTTTAATTCATCGCTATTGCGTTAGATGTCTCGCCCACTCTCACCAATCGAAGGATTGCAATAGTCAGTCTTTTTGCACCTATTGCAACCGAAAGAATAACAGCCTTCTCCATTTAAATTCGAGACTGAAGGAAACAAGCGGAGAAATTGCTTCAAGACAACAGTCATCAATTTCGAGCATTAACCAACCTATGTCGCTCTTGCCTACGGCAGTGGTTAAACTGCTCATACGTAATTCGTCGATCATAGCGCGAGCATTATTGGATCCATGCTGTGAAGTCAGCAAGATATCAGCGGCATTCGTCAAAAGTTTGCAGATACCAACTACAAAAAATGGTGACAATACTGTATGTGAAGTGATGATAACGTCATGTCACGATCCTACGGTGCGTCTTAGTTTGCAAGCGCGTGTGGGACATTACTTCAATTTCAAGACGCCAACGAAACATGCAAATGCAGTTTTAAAGGAGATCTTCAATTTGATGTTGGCTGACCCGAACTTTTTTACCTCGTCAGCTGTGGCTGTTATCCTTGGGGCTGACATCTATACAAAATAGTGCGATCGGAGATGATATCCAACCCGGTCTTGCCTCTAGCTCAAAATACTCTTTTTGGTTGGGTCCTTTCTGGCCCATGTGTCCTTTAAGACACTTTCAAATTATTAAAAGGGGTCCCTTATGGCCCGTGTGTCCTTCTTGACACTTACATTTTCATTCATAGATGATTTTTTGAATTGAATTGAATTTTGCTTAATTATAATTTAATATCCAAAGATAATGAATTTAAAAAAAAAAAAAACCGAAAACGCTCATTAAAGGTACTTTGAATATCAAATTATCACGTAATAGCCGGAGAGCCAGCGTCTAAAAACAACTTTGCGTTTCTAAAAGCTGATTTTGTTACAGTTGGTTATAGTAATTGTGTACATCAATAATCTGTCGGTCAGTCAAGCGAACTGTAGAACAGGCGGCTGCTATATGGCGTCAAACATGTAAAATTTCGATTTTACTGCAATCAATTTCTAAAAACTGAAACTTCTTATACACGTTATATAATGCATACAAATAACAGTTTTGTCGGTCAGTCAGTTAAACGTTAGAACGGGGCTAGTCAGCAAGCCCCAATATATGTGCAATAAATGAATCAAATCAAAATTATTTCTAAAAGCTGAAATTTTTTTTAGGGGTACTTAATTGTATATTAACCATAAATAAAGCAGTCAGTCAACTATATTGTAGAACAATCTCCGTCAGCAAGCTCAACAAAACAAAACAAAATGGTTTTTAAAATCTGAAAATTTTTTTAGGGGTACTTAATTGTATATTAACCACAAATAAAGCAGGCAGTCAAAAAAAATGGTTTCTAAGAAATTTTAGTAATAGTGATAGACGTAAATTGTTCAATCATCTTTATATGAGTGAAACCATTTTTGCAACATATCTCCAGGCGTCCGGCATTATTATTTTTTTATTCGGATCCTTTTAAACACAATTCAAATTAAATTTATTGACACCAATGGAAAGATTATTTGATAATTGACTTTAAACAGTGAAATCTTTAAAGATAATAAAGATATAACCATTTTTTTTTTTTTTTTTTTGTTTTGTTGAGCTTGCTGACGGAGATTGTTCTACAATATAGTTGACTGACTGCCATATTTGTGGTTAATATACAATTAAGTACCCCTAAAAAAACTGTCAGCTTTTAAAATCCATTTTTATACCCTACACCCAGGGTATATTCACTTTGTCCTTCCGTTTCTAACGCACAGAAGGAGGCGTGGCAGATATAGAAAAGTATATATATTCTTGATCAGCGTCACCTCCTGAGTCGATATAGCCATGTCCGTCTGTCTGGCTGGCTGGCTGGCTGGGTGGCTGTGTGTGGAAATACACTTTTTGGGAAAACTAAGCAAGATAATTCAATGAAATTTGGTGCACAGCCTCCGTATTGAAAATGAGCGAAATCGGTCAACGGACACGCCTACCGCCCATACAAAAAATATATTCAAAATGGAATTTTAAGATATTTTTCACGAAAATGCAATCAAAATACACATAAATACTACGAATTGTAAGCGCAAGTTCTAAAAAAAAACAAGGCGAATTTGGACAAGAGGGCGTGGCACCTCCCATATAAGCAAAAGCTTCAAAACGCTATACTGAAACGTTTTTTGATATATTCGAACCAAATTTGACTCAGATACTAAAAACTATAAATGAAAGATCTCAACAAGAATTGGGTGAATTCAGACAATGGGGCGTGGCACCTCCCATATAAGTAAAAGTTTCAATATGCAATACTGAAAGAGTTTTTTGAGATAATCCAACCAAATTTCACTCAAATACTAAAGACTATAAATGCACTCTCTAAGCTGAAACTAGACGAACTCAGACAAGAGGGCGTGGCACCTACTTTATAAGCAAAAGCTTCAAAATACTGCAGTGTAGGGTATTTATTTTTTGGCCAGGCCAAAAGTTACACCCTTACTAGTTTTTTGTTTTGTTGAGCTTGCTGATGGAGATTGTTCTACAATATAGTTGACTGACTGCTTTATTTGTGGTTAATATACAATTAAGTACCCCTACAAAAATTTTCAGCTTTAAAATCCATTTTTTTTTTTTTTTTTGTTTTGTTGAGCTTGCTGACTGAGATTGTTCTACAATATATGTAGTTGACTGACTGCTTTATTTGTGGTTAATATACAATTAAGTACCCCTAAAAAAAATTTCAGCTTTTAGAACCATTTTGTTTTTTTAACCCTAAACAAATTTTCAGCTTTTAGAAACCATTTTTTTTTTTTTTTGTTTTGTTGAGCTTGCTGACGGAGATTGTTCTACAATATAGTTGACTGGCTGCTTTATTTATGGTTAATATACAATTAAGTACCCCTAAAAAAATTTTCAGCTTTTAGGAACCATTTTTTTTAAATTTTTTATTTTTTTTTTTTTTGTTGAGCTTGCTGACGGAGATTGTTCTACAATATAGTTGACTGACTGCTTTATTTGTGGTTAATATACAATTAAGTACCCCTAAAAAAAATTTCAGCTTTTAGAAATAATTTTGACTTGATTCATTTATTGCACATATATGGGGGCTGGCTGAATAGCCCCGTTCTAACATTTAACTGACTGACCGACAAAACTGTAATTTGTATGCATTATATAAAGTGTATAAGAAGTTTCAGCTTTTAGAAATTGATTGCAGTAAAATCGATAGTTCGCTTGACTGACCGACAGATTATTGATGTACACAATTACTATAACCAACTGTAACAAAATCAGCTTTTAGAAACGCAAAGTTGGTTTTAAGCGCTGCACAGTGGGGTATTAGATAGATATTAGATTACGCTATTAATTCATCCAGACATTTGAGGGTTATAATAACTTATTTTTTTACTTAATTATGCATAAAAAAGTAGAAAACTTATGCAGTTGCACATTATGTAGTGAAATTTTTTTTTAATAGCAATAAAAAACGGAAATTGAAAATTGTCATCAAATTTTTTACGCATTATTCTGAAGTTTTAAGAATTTCTGTCTTTGGTGAATCCTAGTGAAATTTTTTGAAGAATATTTTTGTAGAACATTTTAACCCATTTTAACCAAGTTTTTGGAAAAAAGGGTCAAAAAACCCTTAAAAACAGGATATAATGGGTTAAGATGCAATAGAAAATTGTTTCTTGCATGATTTTATGATAAACTTAAGAAAAACATTTTTTCCAAGATGTAGTTTAAGAGTTTTATAGCAGGCCGAAATATCGAAAATATGTTTTCTTTCGATTTTTTATCTAAAACAACAATATATGAATGATTTTAAATTCGAGACATAATGTTTTTATATACCTTGACTCAAGACAAAAAATTTGATATATCGGATGACTCATTCCGAGCGTTTCTTAAATCGTAATAAAATAAAAACTGTACTAAGCCGAGAGTTTGCATAAAATGGCGCTGAGCGACCTCTTAATGACCTTCAAATATTTTTTAAAACTCAGCATACTTTATTGACACCCTCTGCAGACTTTTGGGGTAATTGTCTGTCTATATGTCTGTATTTAAATTTTTATTTATTTTTTGCTCCACTTTCATACATATTGGACATGTCAGTTTGCCTTAAAAAAATTAAAACTTCTCACAGCCGCGCAAAAACCCGCAACCCTTTTTTTCATAAAAAGTAACTTAAATGTCTACTCTTTATTAAAATCAAAAGATTTTTGTTTGAGCTCACTTTTGGAACAACTATATGTATATGTATATAGCCAAAATGCACTTAATTTTAAACTTACGAACAAAAAAAAAAAAAAAATTTAAATATAACAAAACACTTTTTCACAAAACAAAAACCACTTTTGTATTACAAAAATACCTGAACTAAAAGGGTCCATCAAAATTTAAGAAGACAAACAAAACAAATGGAAAAAAAATCATTGCGTTGTTGGTGGCTGCACTTGCTTCTTATGATTATAGCGACTGGAGTTCTCTTACAAAAAGTTTAATAATTCCGAAGGAGCAAAACATGGCACAACCAAATTTTTAACACTTATTATGGACAGTCTATAGTTAAAGAAAATCATAACAAGACGAAAACCTTGCACAACCTAAAATACTTTAACTCCACTTGAATAATAAAAAACCTTAATTTTTTAACACATATTTAATATATATAAAACAAATTTTTTTAAACATTAACTCAAAAAAACTTTTATGCAGTAAGAACCACAATTACCTGAAGTTAAAGGTTTCATTAAAACTTTTTCCACAAAAAACTTTTTTTTTAATAAAAATGTACTTTAAAAAAGCCAAAAAATTCAAATTTTTCACAGCGCGCGAACGAAAGCAAAAAAAGTTGATCTTCAACCGCATATAACTTTTTTACTAGTAATGTTAGGTCAACAATTTTTATTGTTTGTGACGCAGAATTTAATGATCTTAAAAACGGTATCAAAAAAAGCCGGTACTTCAAACATTTTTTTTTTTTTTTTCAATTAAATGCGTAAAAGCGTATACAATACCCCTTTGTGCGCTGGCTCTTGGACTATGACTTTATCTCTTTATATACACATATAGTTATTTGAATGGGTTAATTTGAAAGTGGAATAAGTCCAATTTCGTAAAAATTTAGTTTATGGTAGTTATATGTAGCTAGCTATATATGCCGTCTTTTTATATTGAAAATTACATACTCGTTAGACCACGATTTTATCATAAATTACTCAAAAGAAATTTTCATTAAAAGTATTTTTACAAACATAATTTTTTTGAAAGTGGAATAAGTCCGTTTTTTCACCTACTGCTATACAGAAGGTTTTGCTTTTAAATCAATTTAAAAATATTGGCAAGCGTTATTAAGCTGGTGTTAAGTGTTTACCACTGTAAATTAATCAAATTTTGTTATGTTATAAAAATTTTTACAAGTACAATATAATAGAAAATAGTTGAGTTTTTTTTGGTCTGAATGGACTTATTCCACTTTCATTTATAATAAATTTAAAAATTTGTTATACTTTTGTATGTCTTATTCCATTTTCACTCACAAAATATTTTGTAAATAAAAGCAAAGGAAAATTAAAACTTTTAAAAATTTTACTTTAAAAACTGTTGCTGTTTTTTTTTTTTTTTTGCCCAAGTAGGGCTCTGAAAATTAATGAGAACAACAATAACAACAAAAAGTTCTTGTCGGACCTACTTTCGGAGATATAACCACCAGAAGATCGAAATATATATTTTATAAAAATTATTATAAATTGGGAACCCCTAGGATTTTGATCATATTAGTGTCATACGAAGGATATGTTAACTTGCTACAAAATCTACCTACAAAAAATTTTAATCCGAGTAGTGGTTTTAGAGATATTGCAAATTTTCAGAAATTTTAACCATTTTTTTTTTTAAACACTATTTTTCCAAAAACTCTATCATTAATGCATAGTTTTAGTAACATATTATAAAAGCCCAATGTATTTTCTTTCATTTGACTTGTAATTTGTACCTGATTTCTTGCATTAGCATATTTTCTCATAGGAAAACAAAAAAGTAAACCAAAAAAATGTTCATGAAATTTAGCAAAACATTACAAAAACAACAATAATACCAACAAAAACAACAAAAATAACAATAACATCAATGACAACAACAATAACGATGTTTTTGCATAGTTTTCGATTAAGTGCGATTCCTGTAGACTCTTACGATGTTTTTGTTGAAGATAAATATTATATGCAATACAATATGTATATTTGATCATACTGTATCTAAAATCACTGTCACATAAATTCTGTTTTGCCTTTTGTTTTTCAATCTAATTTGTATTGAATTTTCAATTTAAGTTTTTCATTTATTTTACTCTCTCAATAAACTTTCAAATATAAAGTCGTGTGTCGCCTTTTATTTGTTGAACTGCGCTGAAGGATTTATAGTTTTTTCCAACAGGTTATGGGCCCAGGCCACATATAGAAAAGGACGAAATAAATTGAGTTCAAGAAATTTTAAATAATTTTTTCGTGGAATCGGGATAAAGAATTGAGAGAGTGAGTATACTTAAAAATGAGCGGTACCGGGTTGTTAGCTATCGAAAAGCTCGATGATAGTAACTACGCGTCGTGGTCTGTTACTATGAAAAGCGTCCTAGTCCACTCGGAACTATGGGGTATCACCATAGGAAGGATAATTAAATCTGAGTCTGCATCGGCTGAAGAGGTGGCTGCGTTTGACGCAAAGGACGAGAAGGCGTTGGCAAGCATAATGCTTTGCATAAAACCTACACAAATTAACCACATTCGACACTGTAAGACCGCAAATGAGGCCTGGAAGAAGCTGGAGGAAACTTATCGACCTGCAGGGCCAGCACGAAAAATAATGCTATTCAAAAAATTGCTGCACCTCAGTTTGTCAGAAGGTGGAGGAATGTCGGAGCATCTGGATGAATTTTTAGGAGCAATAGAAATGCTAGCATAAATAGGCGTAAGTGTACCAGAAGAAATGTTAGTCATTATTCTGTTGTCAAGTTTGCCGAAATCATTTGAAGGTTTTGTTGTTGCCATTGAAACGCGTGACAATTTGCCTTCATTAAATATGCTCAAGGTGAAGCTGCTGGAAGAAGGAGAAAGGCGACAGGACAAAGGAGCAAAACCGGTAGCAAGTTTGAGTCAGCAAGCTTATGTAGCTCAAGAAGATTCAAGAAAATCGGGTAATGTAGGCTACAGTTGTAGCGGACATAATAAAAATCGCATAAAGGGCAAATGTTTTAACTGCGGTCGTCGCGGTCATTTCGCTGCAAACTGTAAAGCGCAACGAAAACCACAACAAAAAGATCCAGGAAATCCTAAGACTTTTGCTGTCCTTGCTAATGCTTCAACGCATGAATTTTGTTACGACAAATGGATTATTGACAGTGGAGCAACGTCGCATTTATGCTGTGACCGTTCAATGTTTGCCACATATCAAGATCGAAAAGAAAGAATTGATCTCTCTGGTAACAAATTTATTGAAGCAGAAGGACGAGGAGATGTAGACATTGAGAGCAATGGTTTCCGTATTAACCTTAAAGACGTATTGTTTGTACCAGAGCTGCGTTGCAATTTTATTTCAGTTTCCAAAGCGTGTCAAAATGGACTTTCTGTCAACTTTGAAGGAGAAAGAGTTGTCGTACGAGATAAAAGTGACATTTTAATAAGAGGCATTGAAAATGGTGGTTTATTTACTTTTAAACCAAAAACAAACAAGTGTTTCATGGCCAATGATGCGGCAAATAGTGCAATGATTTGGCACAGCCGCTACGGGCATTTAAATTTTGGAAGCTTGACTGAAATGGTAAATAAAAAGTTGGTGTATGGACTCAATATTAAAGAATTTCCAAAGAGAAGTGAATGCATTACATGTGCAAAAAGCAAAATTTGCGTAAAGTCGTTTCCTAGTGTTTCCGAAAATAGGGCAAGAAATTTGCTAGAAGTCGTACATACTGATGTATGCGGACCAATTAACAAAGACTCAATTGGTGGATCGCGATATTTTGTATCGTTCATAGACGATAAGTCGCGTTATATATTTGTATATTTTCTAAAGACCAAAGATCAAGTGCTAAACGCATTTAAATCATTTAAAGCCATGTCGGAAAAGCAGACGGGTCACAAGCTTAAAATACTTCGAAGTGACAATGGCGGTGAATATATCAACAAAAGTTTTGATGGTTTTTTAGACGAAAATGGCATCAGACGGCAGTTGACTGTTCCACATACTCCACAGCAGAATGGCGTGGCAGAGCGTGCTAATCGCACTTTAGTGGAAATGGCGCGGAGTATGATGGAGCACAGTAATGTTGATGAAAGCTTTTGGGCAGAAGCAGTCGCAACCGCAGTATATTTACGCAATAGAGCTGAAACAAAATCACTTTTGAATGAAACGCCACACGAAGCATGGACTGGTAAGAAACCAAGTGTGTCCCATTTAAAAATGTTCGGATCAACGGCAATTGCAATGGACAAAACTCAGTCGAAGAAATTTAGACCAAAGGGAAAGGAGCTTATTATGGTTGGCTATTCTGAAAGCTCAAAGGCATATCGACTGATGGATCCACTTACCAAGAAGATTATTATCAGTCGGGACGTAATTTTTCTTGAAGGAAGATACAGTAGTTCCAATGAAATTCAGGGTGATGTCATTATGTTCGATACTGAAGGCATTGCAGCTGATTTTTCTGAAAGAGAAATTAATGCAGACACAGCTCCGGAAGAAATTTCAGTGAACATCAACGTAGCAGAGCCTGTAAGGTATGGTCCTGGTCGTCCTAGAATTATTCGTACTGGAGATCGAGGTCGTCCTCGAAAAGAGCGACATATATTGAATTTCATCGAAAAAGGAGAAATAAAAATTCCATCGTGTGTCAATGAGGCTTTGGACAGCGAGTATTCAGAGCACTGGAAAGATTCGATGCAGGAGGAGTATGATGCGTTAGTCAAGAATCATACGTGGTCTCTAGTAGATTTGCCAGCTGGAGAAAAAGCCATAAATTGTAAATGGGTGTACAACATTAAAAGAAATGCAGATGGAAGTATTCAACGCTTCAAGAGCCGGCTAGTAGCGAAAGGCTGCAGTCAACAATTTGGTGTAAATTTCACCGAAACATTTTCACCAGTGGTGAGGTACACGACAATTCGCATGCTGCTTGCGTTGGCTTGCGAACATGAATTACACTTAAATCAAATGGATGTGTCATCAGCGTATCTAAATAGCGAGTTGCACGATGTTGTGTTTATGAAGCAGCCAGAAGGTTTTGTTAGCAAAAAATTTCCGAATCAAGTATTGAAGCTAAATAAAGCACTGTATGGATTGAAGCAGAGCGGTCGGGAATGGAACGCAACACTTGACGCAGTACTGAAGAAAATGGGATTTTCACCGTGTGCTAGTGAGCCCTGCGTTTACACAAAAAATGAAAATGGTAATTATAATATTATTGCTGTGTACGTAGATGATCTCATTATAGGTTGCTCAAAACTTGAAAACGTATATGCAATCAAAGCTCAAATCGCAGATGAGTTCGACATTGTGGATGGTGGTCCACTGAAGTATTTTCTAGGTATGGAGATACTTCGAGAAGGTGAAACAGGTCCTTTAGCTGTTTGTCAGCGAAAATATATTATTGATCTTCTAAAACAGTATGGGATGGAAAATTGCAAGCCTGTGTCAACACCGTTGAGTCCAGGGTTTCAAGTGAGCTGTGCGGATGATAGCTGTAAAAAGGTGAATCAATCGGAGTACCAGTCGCTCGTAGGTGCATTGATGTATCTAGCAATTTCAACAAGACCAGATATTATGCATTCGATTTCGAAGCTATCACAAAGAAACACAGATCCTCATTCTGAGCATGAAGCGGGATTGAAGCATATTCTCAGATATTTGAAAGGGACAACAGATTTGAAAATTCATTACAGGAAGACTGGTAAGCCGATAGAGTGCTTTGTTGATGCTGACTGGGGTAGCGATGCCAGTGATCGAAAGTCATATACGGGCTGTGCTTTCTTTGCAGCAGGTAGTGTGTTTTCATGGGAAAGCAAAAAACAAAGCATAGTTTCGCTTAGCAGTACTGAAGCTGAATATGTAGCACTTACGGCGGCGGCTAAAGAAGCTGTTTACATTAAGAAGTTGTTGAATGAGATGGATTTTTCTACAAAGCGTCCGATGGTTTTGAATGGCGACAACCAAAGCGCACAAAGTTTAGTTAAGAATCCTGTTTATCATGCAAGAAGCAAGCATATAGATATTAAGTTTCATTACATTCGTAGTCTGTATGAAAATAAGGAAATAAGTTTAAACTACGTGTGTACTGAAGAAATGATATCAGATATACTTACTAAAAATTTGCAGAAAATTAAGCACTGTAAATTTACAAGGGAAATGGGATTATATTGATTTTGATTTTTAGTTAATATGTTATCAAATAAGTTTGTATTGAGAAGGAGTGTTGAAGATAAATATTATATGCAATACAATATGTATATTTGATCATACTGTATCTAAAATCACTGTCACATAAATTCTGTTTTGCCTTTTGTTTTTCAATCTAATTTGTATTGAATTTTCAATTTAAGTTTTTCATTTATTTTACTCTCTCAATAAACTTTCAAATATAAAGACGTGTGTCGCCTTTTATTTGTTGAACTGCGCTGAAGGATTTATAGTTTTTTCCAACAGTTTTTTAATAACTCAGGCTTTAATTGACTTTTTCTTTGGCTTACTTTTTTGTTTTCCTATAAAAAAATATGCTAATGCAAGAAATCAGGTACAAATTACAAGTCAAATGAAAGGAAATAAATTGGGCTTTTATAATATGTTACTAAAACTATGCATTAATGATACAGTTTTTGGAAAAATAATGCTTAAAAAAAAAAATGGTCAAATTAAAATTTAAATTTTTCTCAGATCGATTTTGTAGCAACCCTGTCGGACTATAACAAACTGGTTGACGAAATTTCTAATTTTTAAATTAGTTGATTCAGAACTACTTGCACAAGTGGTTAAAATACATGCAGAGATCAACCACTTTCCTGTAAGGCCTTAACAAACTAGTTGAGCAAAAAATTTATTTTGAACTAATTGATGGACAACTAACTGCGTAAGTAGTTTTATATACATGCGGAAATCAATCGATTTGTTGAAAACAAAAAGTTCTAAATAAATTTAAAATAGTTTTTTCTTTCAAATTATTTGATATATAAATTTCATAAATTTTGAATTTGTTTTGTCGTGTTTGTTGTGTCGTGCTGAAATATTATCAGTGAAATTATAAAAAAGCAAACAATCAGTGCAATAAAGTGGTAAATTGGTAAGAGGCTCAAAATGAGTAAACGATACATAAGGCGCCTTATAAAAAAGCAAAAGGAACTTAATTTTAAAAATTTATATGCATATAAAAGTGAATCAAGTTGTGATAACGTTATGCAAGAAGTAAATACTACAAATTTTTATGAAACAGAGCTTACGCCATCAGTCAGTCAACCTGACCACATGCCTATACAAAAAACTTTCAAAGAAAAGCTTCAGTCTTGGTACCTGAAAAATAGGCCGTCTAGGGATAGCTTCGAAGAACTCTTGGAAATTTTAAGAGAGGAAAATTTAGATGTTCCACGAAGTGCCAAGAGTTTTCTTGAAATTAAAGAAATCAAAGATTTAATAGTGCTTAAAGATGAGCTTGTTTTCGATATTAACATTGACGGGCTACCTTTATATAAAAGCTCAAGAACGCAACTTTGGCCAATTTTACTCAAAATTGTTAATATTGAAAACATTTCTGTATTTTGCGTGGGTGTTTACGTTGGAAAAACTAAACCAAAGTGCATTAGTGAGTTTTTGAAGGAGTTTATTAGTGACATAAGTCATTTGCTTGATTGTGGACTTACTGTCAAAAACAAAATCATTAAAATCAAAATAAGAGCAATTTTGTGTGATGCTCCAACAAAGGCATTTACTTGTGGTATCGTTGGGCATACCTCTACTCACGGCTGCACAAAATGTATTCAAGCTGCCAAAAAAATAAATGGCGTCTTAACTTATTCCTTAAAATCACATAAACTTATTTCTGATGCAGATTTTCGTAACCGGAAATATTTGACTCATCATCAAAAACAATTTCGTGCCAGAAAAACTTCTTTTGAAAAAATTAACATAAATATGATTAGGC
Source organism: Calliopum simillimum (assembly GCA_951812925.1). Classification (NCBI taxonomy): domain Eukaryota; kingdom Metazoa; phylum Arthropoda; class Insecta; order Diptera; family Lauxaniidae; genus Calliopum; species Calliopum simillimum. Next base: position 80,960,687 of record OX638372.1, on the reverse strand, counting down.
AAATACCTCTTGATCCAATGCATCTTGTAGATTTAGGTGTCATGAAAAAATTTCTTAACAGAATGATTCACAATAGGGATTTCAGTCCCGGGATCCCGGGATTCGAGCCTTTTTGCAGTCCCGAAAATCCCGGGATTAGTGCTACCAATCCCGGGATTTCTTTTCTAAGTTTTTTAGGTTAGAAAAATTGTTAGAATGTTCCAAAAATCACCAACATTATGGTTAAATTGAACATAATAAAGAGCTGAAGTTAATCTTAGATTGCAAAACGAGATGGAGTAGTCTTTTAGATATGCTGCAGCGCTTTATGATGCTTGAGAGTAGCATAAAAACAGCTTGTATTGACTTAAAGGTTTCTTCGAACCACTGTAGCGAATTTAAAATTATTAAACAATTAGCTCGTACTCTTCAACCAATCAAAATAACTATTGATATTATAAAGAAAGAAAATCTGCTTTGAGTAATATCATTTTTACTAAAAGGCACTTCAGACTAGTTCTCTTATGTTTTTCTGTATGATTTTTTCTCTGACTGTCAATTTTTTATTTTTAATTTATATTGTTGAAATTGTTTTAATTTTTTATTTTTCTGGGGGATGTCAAAATACCACCAAAACACCGAAATATTCGAGAATTAAGAAAAATCCTATCTCCAAACTGTAATTTTTTGAAGAGCGCTACTGTGCCATCTCCTCTGGATATTCAAATAAGTCACATTTTTAAGAAAATTTTTTAATTTTTTCGTCTTTTCTGCACCTTCATGACATTTTACATGTCGTCACTCTTAGGCCAGATTCACGAATGTGAAAATTTTTGAATTTGAGAAATTGCTATTTGAAATTTTTTTAAATATGAACCTGCATAGCGCCCTCGTAACAAAACTAATTGCATATGGCGTCGGTGATTCCTTCGCTCGTTGGATAACGAGCTTTTGCTGTGGCCGTTCTATTCGTGTTGTCGTAGACGGTTTCACATCTAGCGAATACTCCATTAACGCTGGAGTTCCTCAGGGTTCGGTCCTATCCCCGTCTCTTTTTCTTGTTTTCATCGATGACCTTCTGTCATCGACCATTAATCCAATCCACTCCTTTGCGGATGACAGCAGTATTTGTCATTCTTATTGCTTCAAAAAGCGTCCAAGCTCTGAGGAGATTGTGAGAAAAAGGCGGTATATGAATGACACACTCACAAATGACCTCAAAACAATCTCCGAGTGGGGTTGAGCTAATCGGGTCGAATTCAACGCTAGCAAAACCCAATGCTGTCTGTTGTCTCACAGACGAGTGGATTGTCCCCCTCCACCCCTCAATATGGCCGGGGTAGACATTATGAGATCAGCGACTCTTGACGTTCTGGGCATATCGATTCAAGCTGATCTGAGGTGGACAGATCATGTATTCGATGTGTCGAAAGAAGCGGCCAAGTGTTTAGGTTATCTAAAACGGCGCAAGAAATACTTCACTCCTGTTGATCTTCGGACTGTCTATTTCGCCTATATTAGACCTAAGCTAGAGTACAATTCGCACATCTGGGCCGGGGCTCCAAAACTACTTTGGAGCTGCTAGACAGAGTTCAACGTCGTGCGATGAAGTTGATTGGGGATGCGAATGTTGTATCCTCTATTGATTCTCTTGAACACCGTCGTAACGTTGGGTGTGTTACTCTTTTTTATAGATATTATCATGGGATGTGCTCTAGAGAAATTTATGGGCTGGTTCCGTCAATTCGTATATTTTCTCGCAGCACTCGGGCGTCCCATCAGGCCCATCCCTACTGCATTGCAACGGTGTTTAACAGAACATCGCACTATCGTGATAATTCGTTCTTTGGTCGTACGATTAAGTTGTGGAATAATCTTCCTGCGAGCGTTTTTCCCGACAGTTGTGACATCGGTAGATTTAAAAAAAATGTTCATCGACACTACTCCTCTTCTCCCCCATCCTTCTAACCTATTTCCTTCTCTACAAATCAACACGGTGCATTGCATTTATAGGGGCTATCCCCTGAGCGTTGGTTTCAGCAATAAAAAAAAAAAAAAATTAATTATATGTAAATCTTGCTTTTTCGTGTAATAAACTTTGCATTTGCTGTTAAACCACTTCAGATATAGCTTTCATACTTCTCGCATAACTTTATTGAACCATTTTGTACAAGAAAACCACATTAGTGCAAAACTGAAAAATTTAAAATTTCGTGAATCTGGCCTAAGAGTGACGATGTTTTTAGTGGAAACTTTTTTTTTCACCCAAAGGTCAGAACCAGAAATTTTTTAAAATTTCTTGTTTTTTCCATGATTCGAAAAAAAATAATTTTTCATGTCTCTGAAATCATTTAAAGGATATGGATGAGATGTGGTATGTGTATTAAGAGTCAGGGGACAAATAATGTCTAAGGGAAAAATGGGCGGTCCCATGTCCTTAAAAAAGTATCATACCTCTGAAACTATCTAATACACATAGATGAGTTTTGGTGCGCATATAAATTGCATCGGAACAATTTACATTCATTGGTTTAATTGGAAATGCTCTGCCCTCCATACAAAATAAGGTATCGCAATGCACACCGGGAAATGCTAGTCGCTCATAAAATTTACTAAATGTGTCGTTTATTTGAATAGTAGTGCATTTCCATATAATTTGTTAAATTGATTTTGTTAAAAATTAATAAAATTAGTTTTTAATACAAAATTATGTAAAAATATACTAAGGTAAAATTATTGCATGTATTTTTTCAAAATCGCAGCCAATTCTAAATAACCACTGCTTGAAGTATTCTTTTTGCATTTCCCAATAATTGAAAAAATGGAGATAGAACTATAGCGCTCTAAGGTATCGATATGTATTTAACTAAGCATATAATGCAGCAATGTACCTTTATGCTTGTTTTTGAAGTAAATAAATTTTTATGAATTTTTGTTTTTTATAAAAGGCGTGAATTGCTTAATAAAATGTATCTGCTTTAAGAAATTGTTCTTTTTTAAATAAAATATCTTTGTAGAGGTGTAGTAGGGGTATATAAGACAAAATATTAGGGATTTTTAATACTAAATTCTGTTCTATTTACGAAGAAAACAAAATTCATACAAATCCCGAAAAATCCCGGGATCCCGGGATTCAAAAATTTCTGATCCCGAAATCCCGGGATCGCAAAAAGTCCAAAAATTGGAATCCCTAATTCACAATAAAAGTTTGCTTAAAGTCAGTGAAGATAACAAGGAAGCCATATCTAAAAGATTGTGTGATATTGCCTCGCATGTTCCTACTGAGTTTGTGCGGCGCCCTAGAGGCTTAGAGGAGATCTCAAATTGGAAGGCAACTGAGTTTCAGCAATTTCTATTATACACCGGTATTTATGCATTAACAGATTTAGTTCATGATGATTTCTACTATGTTTTTTTATTATTACACTGTTCGTACAGACTCCTATCTTGTCCTAAAAGCCACAGTTAAAATATAGAAATAGCCCAAAATATGTTGAATCTTTTTGTTTCAAATTTCGCTGAAGTTTTTGGTTCCAATAGCATATCATATAACGTGCATGGATTGTTGCATTTGGGAGATTGTGTTAAACAATTCGGTGCTATAGCTTCATTCACCAATTATGAATTTGAGAATTATTTACAAATTTTAAAAAAATATGTCAAGAAGCCATCCTATATTTTAAAACAAATTTTTAATAGAATTGAGCACGAGGACATTTCATTGGAACCAAAATCATTAGAGTGCAAAAAAAGTGGGCAGCAAATAATAAGCGTTACATATAACAATTATGTTTGGAGTATAAAAAGCCCAAATAACTATTGCTGCATTCGGCCTCAGGTACCAATAAAAATTGAGAGTTTTGAAATGAGTGAGAACATTATTATTCGGGGAAAAAAGTTAAATAACATTGAAAGTTACTTCAAGGAGCCTTGTGATTCCAAATCGTCTTTAAGTATAAGTTTGGTTGATATGAATCCTTCGAATTGCGAAGAGCAATTCAATTTAGACGACATTGATTGTAAATTGATGTGCCTTCTACTGGAAGATAAACTTTTACTTATTTCTATTTTACATGGCCGCTCTTAAATAAAAATTTTATAAACAAATTTATCCAATTCATTATAAATAAACAAACAAAATAAAAAGCTAAAAATAATAGTAAAATAAAGCCATAGAATGGCCGATAACAAAACAAGTATGTTAAATATAAGGCGCATTGACAACGCTAATCAGTCAATTTCTAAACGTAAGTATATAAATAAGAACATAATGAATTTTCAAAAATAGCGAAATATGCAATGTTAACTTTTATAGTTCTAAGCAAAAATGAAGGCATATGAATTAAAGAAAAACATCCATATGTTTCCAATGCTTTGAAATGTGCTTCAAAAGATTCATTAAATCACTTTATTAAATTTTCTTTTCAGCCGAAAATACTGAGAAATGCTGCTTGGGCTGTGAGCGCACAGGTGCTCAACTTACAGAACTCAAAGGTTAGGAAAGCAAAATTTTGAAGTTATTCTGTATATATATAAATAAATACATGTATTTATTTATGTATAATCCAAAAGCAAAACGAATCAATTATGGAAACACTGGCAGCTGTCATATTAAAAACACTTGTCCGCCAAGACTCCGATTCCAACGCTATGAAAAAGGAATTTTCTTTAAGAAGGAAAGAAGACCTCAAAAACTTTGACCACAAATTAAATGATGAAAATATGGATTTTTACGTAAGTATGGCATCTAAACTTAAAGATTTGTTGTGTAGAATGATATATTTTTGTAGATAAGAGCTGTTAAATCAATAATTCATGGCCAAATAAAGAAAAATTTAAATGCTGTTTTGGGAGAAAATATAATTTTAGACTATAATTTGGATGGAACGCATGGAAAAGGAAGACTTAAAGAATTCACAATTCAAAGTCTACGAATTTTTGAAAGGTATTGAAAAATTAATTATATGTATTTGTGTATGATCCCTTAGGTCGCAGCCTTTTAAGTATAACCCTCTCCGGTCCGAATAAAAACAAAATTCTGAAAGCGAACCTTGCAATTCATCCCACTAAAATTTATTGACGACAGAATAATTATTTAACTTTTAACTATTTTTCTATTTCCGCAGCAAGTATCAACACAGAAGACCCTGAGAAGTCCCTCAGAAATGCAATGCAAATTGTAAAGAGAAGGCATTTCCACAAAATATGTATTGATAAAAAAAAACAAAAGCTTAGTCTATTTAATTTATAAAATAAATTAATAATTTCCATTTAGAATTTATTTCATTCCTCACATTTTTAAATCATGAATAACATCTTTGTACTAATGTTATTATTTTATTCGATGTGTATCAAACTTTCCTGGTTCTTTTCATAATTTTAATTTGTTTCACAATAAACTGATATATATGTAACTATCATATAAAATTAGTATCTCGCTGTTAGTCCTTTTTTTTTAACGGCTCTAAAGTTAAAACTAGATTTGGTTGTGCCCTGAAGCCTTATTGTTTTAACTTGGATCATTCATAAAAAATGGTTATAGCTATGGTATAGTCTTTTCAGATAACTATGGAATCTATACGCTGCAGATTGCTGAAAATTGATTTGCAAGCTAGCTTACCACAACTAACATCAAACTAGTTAAAATGACATCTATAATCGGACTAGTTTGCGCCTAGGACACCATAATGTTAAAATAAACAGTTTGTTCGAAGAAAATAAATCGAACATTCAATTAATTAAGAAATTGATTGAACAACTAGCTTTTAACTAGTTGATTTTTCCACTAGGCTTCTGGTTACGTAAAACTGATTTGCAAGTTAATTTACCACAACTAACTTCAAACTAGTTGAAACGACATCTAAACTCGGACTGACTTGCCCCTAGGACATCATAATGTTAAAATAAACAGTTTGTTCAAAGAAAATAAATCGAACATTCAATTATTTATGGTTGCTAAAAAACTAGTTGAACAACTAATTCATAACTAGTTGATTTTCCTACAGGGAAGTTAACATATCTTTCGTTTGACAATAATATTATTAAAATCCTTTCTGGGGTTCCCCACTTATAATAATTTTAATAAAACATATATCTCGATCTTCCGATGGCTATATCTCCGAAAGTGGGTCCGACAAGAACTTTTTGTTGTTCTAATTAATTTTCAGAGCCCTACTTGGGCAAAAAAAAAGAAAAGAAACAGCAACAGTTTTTAAAGTAAAATTTTTCTAAGTTTTAATTTTCCTTTGCTTTTATTTACAAAATATTTTGTGAGTGAAAATGCAATAAGTCATACAAAAGTATAACAAATTTTTAAATTTATTATAAATGAAAGTGGAATAAGTCCATTCAGACCAAAAAAACTCAACTATTTTCTATTACACGTGTAAAATGTTTGACAGCATAACAAAACTTGATTTATTTACAGTGGTAAACACTTATCATCAGCTTAATGACGCTTGCCAATATTTTTAAATTGAGTTGTACGCAAACCCTTCAATATCTCAGTTTATGAAAAAGTGGACTTATTCCACTTTCAAAAAAACCCATTCATTTATTAAATAAAAAAAAAAAAATTTCTTTTTACATAGATATTCCAGCTATTCTTATTGCAGTAGATATGTATACGTGGGCTGCTCGATATATTTCTGGCCTAGGCAACACTAATGTCAATAGCTAAAATCTGGCAACGCCATAAAGAAGTTTGACATTTTTTAGCATAAACGTACTCACAACGTTTTGATGTACAAATGCTATTTGTTTTGTTTACAGTGAGTTAAGAAAATCAATTTTTCCATTAAAATTTAAGCAATTGATAAATTATGGGGTTTCCAACGAGAACAAACGTATTTTACAACTAAGCGTTCATGCAAAATCGAATGTATTGGAGTGGAACTAATGCCCAAAGATGCCTCTATCTCACGGTATGTCACATGACGATCTTGCATTATTACTTCACGCACGGCATCAATGTTCTTTGGCACAACAGACGTTTTTGGACGACCTTCACGGAATTTGTCTTTGAACGAGCGTAGGCCACGATTGAATTCATTAAACCAGTTTTTCACAGTGCTATAGGATGGTGATTCATCGCCATACAAAGATTTAAGTTCATCGATGCATTCTTGTCGTGATAATCCACGTCGAAAGTTGTGAAAAATTATCGCACGAAAATATTCACGAGTTAATTCCATTTTTTTGCCAAATTGATTTTTTCAAGTCACTGTAAACAACACAAATGATGGTCGTACTTCAAAACGTTCTGAATACGTTTATGCTAAAAAATATCAAAATTTCCAATAGAAATGGCAGATTGCATCTGGCAACACTTAGTGTTGCCTAGGCCAGAAATATATCGAGCAGCCTACGTATACTGCAAGGTGACCGGCAATGTTTATTCCAAAAGATTTTTCATATTAAAATTTGCAATAGTTTTAAAAGCACTGAAATTTCATATCCATAATGATACGAAATTCTGCCTTTGCGAAACGTATGGGTACCAACCCATGAAATTTAAAGTTATGTAAGAATTAGGCGTTATCTCTATTAGATTAGCCATTTTATATTATAAGATTTTAATTTCCTTTTTTGCGATTATTCTGGATTCTAGCAGCATCTACACGTAAGAACACTTGACTCAGCAATAAAAAATAATTACTTGAAATTTACTTGGCGATTTGTCTTTTTTTTTATTTCATTTGTGTATACTTGATACCTTGGAGCCTTCGCACACAATATTCAGAATCTCCGATTCAAAAGTAGCTCAGTATGATGTATCCGCCACAATGCCAAAAATGGTGAACTTTGACTTGTTCGCGATTATGACTTTGCACTATAGGTTATTTTACCCATTTTTGAGGCATAAATTAATAATAGTTACTTTTTGAAGTACAGTAACAAAAATCGATACCTGGGCGTAATCAGATCAAGGACACGCCTACCTTCCATATAACTCAAAGTTTAAAATCGCCATAACTGTTTGAATATTTGAGGGGGTTAGAAGCAAAGGGGTACAAGTGACAATTTATGAAAAATTGAGTTAAGCATGGGAATATATAGAGCGAGCATTAATCTATTTGGGAAAAAAATAATAATTTAACTTTTAAGGTCCTAAGCCTCTGTAGAGCACGATTCAGAAAAGCCAGTCAACACAAATACAGTTTTGTTTAGAAGCAAAGGGGTACAAGTGACTTAATTTTTTTTTGTAAGAAATAAATAGTAAAGTTAACGATGCATTACAGCTCACATAGCCTAAGGAATAATGAATTACCCCAATTTTAAGAATCTTTGATGAATTTTCTGTTTAATGTATTTTTTAAAATTTTTCAAAGTTTTCTCTTTCAGAAGTTATTGGTACTTTACTAAAAGCCCTTGTACTTGTACCCCTTTGCTTCTAAATTATTTTTTACATTAGAACAAAAATTTTAATAAAATATTTTTGTTCAAATGCGAAAATTTATTTACAGATGTTTAGAAGCAAAGGGGTACAAGTGCAGTAGGTTTTCAGTAAAATATTAATAACTTTTTATTGGTGATGCATAGGCAATTTTTGAAAAATACGTTGGATAGAGGATACTTCAGAGATTCTAAAACAAGTTAAGTTTTAATATTTAACTCACACTGGAATTTACTAAATAACATTGACTTTAACTGTATTTTACTCACAATTTACTTTTTGTCACTTGTACCCTTTTGCTTCTAACCCCCTCATTTGAAGTACAACAACAATATTTGATACCTGAGGTGTTGTTGACGTCCACACCGAATTTAGCACATATGATGATAAAATTTTTGAATGAAAAATGTTGGTTTTATGAAAAAATTAGCTGAAAGTAAAGTAAGGCAGTAAGGAAATTTTGAAAAATTCGATCCTTTCCTCTCATGTATCCCAAGAAGGATTTCTGTATTGGGTGTACAACTTTGCTTCCGCCGTTTTCCGATAGGTGGCTGTACCGGCTGAGGCTGGTTGAAATACATAGATGATAATGCCTTTAAAGTGAGTGTGGACAGTGCCTAACGAATTGTCATCGCCGTTTCAGTGACAGTTGTTCTTGTTTTTGTATTATTCACGCTCGAAAATGTCCGTTTATGTGCCCAATTCTCGCCATTTGCGGGAAGTTTTACTTTTCTGTTACAATTCGAAAAAAAAAACCGGGTGAAACCATCACAGGAGATCGCTACCGAACGCAACTGATGCGCCTTAGTCGCGCGCTAAAAGAAAAGCGGCCACAATATCAAGAGCGACATGACAAAGTCATCCTCCAACACGACAATGCTCGGCCTCACGTCGCAAAAGTGGTCAAAAAGTACCTGGAAACGCTGAAATGGGAAGTCTTGCCCCACCCGCCGTGTTCCCCAGATGTCGCCCCTTCTGACTTCCACCTATTCCGTTCGATGGCACACGGCCTGGCAGATCAACATTTTCAATCCTTGGAAGAATTGGAAAAATGGATTGCTTCATGGATAGCGTCAAAAGAGGACTCCTTTTTTCGAGCCGGGATCCGAAAATTGCCGGAAAGATGGGAGAAAGTTGTCGCTAGCGACGGACAATACTTTGAATAATACATCTGTAAGCACTTTTTCGCAATAAACCTTTTAATTTTGGAAAAAAACGGCGGAAGCAAAGTTGTACACCCAATATAAACAAGTATTTATTTTTTAAAAATGTTCATCAAAACAAACTGTCTAAAGTTCTCTATATTTCTCAAAAATCGCTTCGAACATCAGGGTGAAATTGAGAGTTTTGGAAGCAATTTTTGAGAATTTTCTTTTGCTTATAAGAAGAATCAACATGATCCTAAATTCAAAAGTTGATAATATTCTGATTAGTTTTCAAGATATAGAGTACTTATGTTTAAAAATATTGCTGAATGAAATAAGCTGTGAGCCACTGTATATACATTTCTATTTCTTCTTAAAAAATTTCCAGAATTTTTGCATCATTTTGTAAGCTCCAGGGGGGCAGCTTCCCCCTGGCCCTACCTGTCAACGCTTTTGTCAGTTGTTAAGAACTGGGCATGGCACTATTTACCGTCAGCTTTTCTTCCAATACATGCTAATCATGCCTAGAACTCCCCTATCAAATTGCATCAAAATACAGTTTGCGAGATGTAACATTTAACATACTTTACTTGTAATATCTCACCCTGTTTTAGTGATCCCTTATAGTAAGTGCTAAAATTCAGGAAAATTACTTTATAGATTCTCTAATTATAATGTATCAAAGTTTTGTGGGCAGTGCCACGCCCTTGGAGAAGTCTGTATAATATAATACCTCGTATTGATGCGTATCTATAGAGGCAAATATACTATTGTCAAGTATACGAGTTGGTTTCTGGGGTGCTTGTTAACTAAAAACTTACACTTGCTTGTGAAAAGAAAAAAAAGGCAAAAACAACAAGTCCCGAAAAGAAGGTAAAAATTTGCTTTATTTTTTATTGCATTGGAACAGTATTATCGCAACTAATGAATTTCGCCTTAAAAACTCACGAAGCCAGAATACTGCTATTCTCCTTACAGAAGGGAGATTTTGGTAACGCTATGAACCTAGTTGGTCTATGTGAGGTTTTTTCTCACGCAATTACCGCCACCCTAACCTAACCTAACCTAACCTATTGCATTGATGCAATTTTGATTTCCTCGGAAAGAAAATATTTGAAATTAAGGATTTAGATTCATATTTTAATGAAAAAACAGTTGCATTTACATATTTTCTGACAATGAATTGTACCGCAAAAAAAAGCGTAACGTTATCAACGATATATATTTAGAAGTTTCTTGTAGCGGAAGTTCATTTTTTCGAGTATTTTCAGTCTTGTTTCTGAATCAATTTTAAAATTATCTAAATAAAGCATCTACCATGGTGATCATAGCCACTAAATATTATTAACGCTACTAACATTCTTTAATCAAAAATCATAAGTTATATTTTTCTACTAAAATTTCTTCTGATGTACGCGCTGAGCGGTGGTAGAGGTAGAATTTCCTTACAAAAATTTATATCAACTAATAAGACCGGGGGATTGAAGTGGAAGTTATAGACACAAATGACGCTAATTGCTATTTTGAGATCTATCCGAGTACGAAGGATATCAAAAATAGTTCGTCGCTTAAAGCCTTTTTGAAATATCCCATACCTAGGTATTGTTACAATATTATCTGTAACAAATTTCATGCATCTAGCTTATTCGGCCGCCAGTCAGGGCATGATCGGTTAATATACATGCATACTTCCCATACAATGTTTCATCTAGCCTATATGGGAGTTAGGCGTGAACATTAAACGATCATTTTTAATCCTAATCAGACCACGACTCTCAGTATTATCTGTGCCAAGTTTCACGCATACAGCATTATCCGTATGGGCATAATCGTAATTGAAAAAAAAAAAAATGTAGAAGTATTTGAGCATAATAAACTCCATACAAATTTAATTTAGTCATTATCATAAAGTTGCGATACATTGATTTTAAGGAAGATATCGTACTACTGAAATTTGGAAAAATGTTTTTCTTCTATTTAATAGATCGTCATTCTGTTTATTCTATAGAATAGAAAAACTTCTGAAAACTAATAGAAATTGAGTTCTGAGCAGTTTTTTAACCTCTCACAAAAAAAAAACGACTGGAAAGTTTCAAGCTGACTCAACGATAACTCGGAAAGTTATAATTCAAATGGAAAAGTTAACAGGTACACTACACTATGAAACCGAAACATATGTCACCATAGCCATGCTTAGTAGTTTTTTTCTCTAATCCTAATTGTCATGATTTTCTAAGTTGAAAAATGCATAGAATTTTAGATTCTTGCAAATAATGACTAAAGTTCGTTAAATTAGTATAATTTTCATATAGTCAACATAAACCATTTTAATTAATTATGGAGAACACGCCAATACATGTGCAACTGGCAACCCTAGTAGCCACATGACAAACCGGTATTGATTTCGCAGCCAATGGCTGGACCTTACCAAACAACAACAACAACAGGAGTCATGACAGAAAGGAAAAGAGAACAAAAATCTCACTACATGAATATAGACACTTAAGCTACCAATTATTCTGAGGGTACATAGCGCAGTCCATTGATAAATGCGCTATGTAGAGAGATTGACTCCGAGGTTCATAGTTCAATCCCGGCCTCAGACAAAAAAAGTTCAAAAATTTTTCAATTGTTATTTCATTTAATTTAAAATAAATTAAATAAAACATAAATTGGTCTGATGATGGTTACGTGGCGGTAACCGAAACATATGTCACCATAGCCATGCTTAGTAGTTTTTTTCTCTAATCCTAATTTTCATGATTTTCTAAGTTGAAAAATGCATAAAATTTTAGATTCTTGCAAATAATGACTAAAGTTCGTAAAATTAGTATAATTTTCATATAGTCAACATAAACCATTTTAATTAACTTTTTTTGCTCTAAGGTCAATAGTATTTAATAAAATTGAAATAAGATGTTTTTGTCAAATATTTTGTATTTAAAAAATTCTGCTTCTTTCCATAGAAAGAATAACTTATTTTGAAGAAGTGCTTTTATGATATTTTGTTTGCCATTTAACCTGTATCTTATCTCGACTTAAGATGTTCTGTGAAGAAAAAACCATTTTCTTATGTCGATTTAAGTTGTTTTGTGAAAAGCATTTGAAAAAGTTTTTTGCTGTTGCAAATACTTAAATTTTTTAACCTACACGACGAGCCTTAACCAAAATAAAATTTTATTGCAACCACGCAAAACTCGGCGTATGCAGGCTTATTCTATTTAAAAACACTAATAACTGTAAATAAAAGTTTCGTACCTGATCGTCTGAAGAAGATATTGAATTTTTACGAATTTTTTTCTTTGAGTGCATTTATTTTCATATTGTTTTAAGTTTTAAGAAAAAGATAAAAAACTGAGTATGCAGAAAGTTTTCTGCATGTCTTTAAATTTAAAAACTGTAAACCAAAAAATCGTAGCTGATTCCATTCAGGAGATATTGAATTTTAAACTATTTTTAATGCTTTTTTAAAAAAATTGGTTTTTTCGCATTTAAGACAAACACAAAGAAAAACCAGAAACACTAATAGTCATTCCAGATGTGATTTTTGATGCTTCACAACTTTGTAGAAAACAATCACAGGACCACTTTATAGCTCATTTTGGAGATAAGAAATGGTATTACATGATTCGGTCAGTAAAAAAAGGCAGGCGAATTTCGTCCGTTCTGTATACAACCTCAAATATAGCCAAAAACCGAGATTTTTCACTTTGGGTTTTATGATGTGATTTTAAAATTATCATAGCTTTGCAGAGAAATATTACAAATAACCATTTGATAGCTCAATTTAAAGCCAAAGAAGAGTACCAAATGATTCTGGTGATAGAAACTCACAGAAAAATTGTGTGCGTCCTGCATGCAATATAGCCAAAAATCGTGTTTTTGTACTTTTTTTAGCATTTCAGGTTAAGATACGTTCGACAAAAAAAAAAGATTTCGATATTGGTCTAATTGTGTTTTGAAGAAAAAAACTGGGGCTATTAGTTGTCATACCAGATTTTTCGGCTTAAAATTACCTTGACTTGTTATATAACTTCAAAAATAGGAAAAAATTGTGTCCTTTAAACTTTTATGTAAGGATATTTCAAAACCCAGATGTAATATAGCAATTCTAAGAAAGGATTCGGATTAAGCATCAAATCATGGAATGACTATTAGTGTTTCTGGTTTTTGTTTGTGTTTGTCTTAAATGCGAAAAAACCAATTTTTTAAAAAAAGCATAAACAATAGTTTAAAATTCAATATCTCCTGAATGGAATCAGCTACGATTTTTTGGATTACAGTTGTTAAATTTAAAGACATGCAGAAAATTTTCTGTATACTCAGTTTTTTTCTTTCTTCCAACTTAAAACAATATCAAAATAAATGCACTCAAAGAAAAAAAATTAATAAAAATGCAATACGCCGAATTTTGCGTGGTTGCAATAAAACTTTATTTTAGATAAGGCGAGCCTATTTGAGATAAGATGTTTTTTAGTTGCAGAGATATAGAATCGGAAATCAACCTATCGCGATGTTTTATTTCGAATTGAATTTGACAAGTTATAGAGACATGGCGATTTCACCAAAAGAAACGTATTTAAGTTTTATGTTTATGATTAAAATCCTGGAAAATTGTCTTATTTCGAGTTAGGTCGTTTTGTCAAAAGTCCACAGAATTCAATTCAACTAAACGATGAATTTTAGCATGATGGCATTCTTAGGTTTGTTTGAGGTTGAAAGTGGAAATATACCCTTTTGACAAATCACTCAAGTGAGCTACTATTCATTACATTCATTCGCGCAGAGTTTTTAATAACAATTTTCTGTTTGTGCCGCTCTTTTACATTTAAATTAGAGAATGGCTATTCGGGAGGACTCGCGCACGCGAAAGCTCAAGTAGCGTATGCGAAAAGTTCTTTCCCCCGGGGAGCTTGATTACGCATGATTAATTTAGTGATGCAGCGCACGCTAAAAAATGTTGCGTACGCTGCGCGCAATTTGGGAGTTTTAAATCCTGAGCTGCGGCTGCAGGCCACCCACTTACCCCTACTTTTATGTAAAATTACTGTTGTAGTAGTTGTACTGCACTTCCTAATATGCACTGCAGCGAAACGAAGCTGCGCCGCGGGGGAAACAACTTCACTGGATTTCGCGCACGCAAATTTTCCGAAGCTTTTTTCGCTTACGCTAATTTAAGCTTTCGCGTACGCGAGTCCCCCCGAATAGACAGACTCTTTAAATTATTTCTATCATTTCATCCTAGCTACATCAAAATTCGAATTTGGAACAATTTTACTTGATCGACTGTTGTTGTTTTTTTTTTATTTTTTTTGCCCAAATAGGGCTCTGGGAATTAATTACAACAATAACAACAACCTCTGAGCGGATTTACTTTCGGAGATATAGCCATCGGAAGATAGGGATATATCTTTTATAAAAATCGGTATAAGTTGGGAACCCCTGGATGGATTTTAAAAATATTGGTGTCATATGAAAGGTATTTAACCGGGCTATATAATGACACACAAAGTTTTTAAATTAGTTTTTAATTTAGTTTTCGAGGTATGACAATTTTTCAAAAATTAACCCCATTTTTTTCGCAAAAAAACTTTATTTTTCCCTAAAAATGTGTTATTATTCTATAATTTTAATAATTTAATTAAGAAGCCTAATTTATTTCCTTTCATTTGATATGCGACATGTTTCTGAAATTGCATCATTTATAAATTTTTATAGAAAAAAACAAAATGGACCAAAGCAATTTTCTTAAAATTAGGAATTTTTAACAACAACAATGCCAGAACAGACAACAAAAACTTTACTACTACAATAACAGTAATTTTACATAAGAGTAGGGGTAAGTGGGCGGCCTGCGGCCGCAGCTCAGGATTTTAAACTCCCAAAAATCCAACACCGGCTTCGCGGCGGCCTTCGGCCGCGGATCAGTCTATATGGGCGCAATTTTGAATAAAAATTTTAAATTTTTTTAAATAATAAGTAGCTGTTGCTCCTACAATTTCTAAAAATTTAGAATGGTTTATGTTGACTATATGAAAATTATACTAATTTTACGAACTTTAGTCATTATTTGCAAGAATCTAAAATTCTATGCATTTTTCAACTTAGGAAATCATGACAATTAGGATTAGGAGAAAAACTACTAAGCATGGCTATGGTGACATATGTTTCGGTTACCGCCACGTAACCATCATCAGACCAATTGTCATGATTTCCTAAGTTGAAAAATGCATAGAATTTTAGATTCTTGCAAATAATGACTAAAGTTCGTAAAATTAGTATTTCTAAAAATTTTAAGTTTTTTTGAAATATGCGCTTGAACAAGTAGCTGGTTCACTTTGTTGTTGTAGCAGTAGTTGTTGTAGTAGTAGTTGTTGTAGTAGTAGTTGTTGTAGTAGTAGTTGTTGTTGTAGTTGTTGTTGCTGTACTTGTTGTTGTTTGTTCTGGCATTGTTGTTGTTTAAAGTTCCTAATTTCAAGAAAATTGATTTGGTCTATTTTCGTTTTTTTCTATAAAAATTTATTAATGATGCAATTTCAGATACATGTTGCATATCAAATGAAAGGAAATAAAATGGGCTTTCTAATTTTGTTGTTAAAATTATAGGTTAATAACACATTTTTTGGGAAAAATGCTTTTTTTTTGGGAAAAAAATGGGGTGAATTTTTGAAAAATTGTCATATCTCGAAAACTATGACACAAATTGAAACAATTGTGGAACAATTATATAGCCCGGTAAACGACCTTTCATATGACACCAATATTTTCAAAATCCATCAAAGGGTTCCCAACATATACCGATTTTTATAAAAAATATATCCCGATCTTCCGATGGCTATATCTCCGAAAGTAGATCCGCTCAGAGGTTGTTGTTGTGACTTATTTTCAAAGCCCTATTTGGGTTAAAAAAATAAAAAAAAAACAACAGTCGATCAAAAAACATTAAGCCAAGTATTTTTAAGCCCCATTTTACAAAACAATTTTTCAAGTTTTTAAAATAAATAGTATTGGTTTTTTTGTTGTTTTTGTGTGGTTCCAGAAAAAAAAGTTTGGTCTTTGGGAGCAGCGGTAAATTTGTCCCCAGGTTTCTTACAGGCTAGGTTAGGTTAGGAGCATATTAGGAGCATACCTCAATGCATTTCCTTTTCTTAAAATTTATTGAAACGTTATGCTGTACTGAGTTATCTACTAAACAAGTAAACAGATTCTTTTTTGAAGAATTATCCAAGTCATCGACGCAATGTCCTTTGCTTTTATGTGTGTTATTCATAGTGTGACAAATTTCGATTGTGTCGTCTGACAATAATTCATAATTTACTTCGTTTTTGTCAACATTTTCATTCGAGCTATCCACAAGTACATCCAGTTCTGAATCGCTATGATATATTTTTCTATCATGTTGTAAAGTCCAATGTTCCAGAAAGTTCGACATATTTCCATATCTGCTACCGCAAATGAAACAATTCAAAACAAGTACGCGGTTAGTTGTGATGAAAATTTCGCCGCATCGATCATCGTAGAAATCATCTTCTTCTAGTTTAAATTGTCTTGGTTCAATAAGTTTATACTGTTGGCAGCTTGGCTCCACTGTAGTCATTTTGTCAACTACGGAATACATAAATATTAGCTAAGACAATTTCCTTTTGCACCAACGTTCAAATTGTTGTTCAGGGTTGCCAGAATTTTTTACCGCATTGAAAAAGCGCAAGTTTTTTGGAAAAATCGCTCAATTTTATTTATGTTTTAAAAATAACTTTTCGTTAATGTTTTTTTTTTTTTAATTTTTGAATAAGGGTTGTATTCATTCAATAATTTGCATGCATCATATGAATTGCAAGCATTATTACAAGGTCTTCAAGGTTTTAGCACTGGAAATTTCCTACAAAATTACATAAAAAATATTTTCGTACGACTTACTGTTTAGGAGATCACCCAATTTAAAAAGTTGTAAACATTTTGAATAGCGATAACTCTTCAAAAAGGAGTCGTGCAAACAAAATTAAAATGCTGTTTAAAAAATAATTTAATTCTCTATATACCGTTCTAATTTTTTTTCGAGCTACTCATGGCCAAAAAAATATTTTTGAAAAACCGCTAAGAAAATTCTGGTTTTTGGAGGATATCTCCGAATCGGTAAGTACTACGATAAAAAGTAACAGGCCCAATTTTGTAGAGAATCACAAGTTCTAAAAGAAGTAGGCGAAATGTAAAGATATGATAAGACCTGTTTTTGGAATATCTTTTAAACGGTTACTTCTATGTGTACACATATTGATTACATACTTTTGTAGATCTTGTGATTTTTTACGTAATTGGCCCTTTTACTTTTTATCATATGACTCTTCGTTTCGGAAATATCCTTAAAAAACCAATATTTTCGAAGCCTTAACGGTTTTCCAAGAATATCCTTAAGGTCATGACGGTGGCTTGGTTTTTAAATTTTAAGATAGCGTAAAATTATAATGAAATCACATAGACTCAAATGATTGAAAATAGCCCAATTTGCGACTTTTAGCCCAACGAAAAATTTGGCGTAAATGAATGCTGAAAATAGCCCAATCCGCGATAAGTAGCCCAATCTGGCAAGCCTCGCCCCTTGCGTAAAGGCGCTAGTACATACAGGGCAGCGCGTGCAACGCGCGCATCATACGCATCACAACGCACGCGAGTGATGCTTGTGCCGTTACATAGAACGCGTAAATGCGTTTTCAAATACACTCAGAATGGCCTTTATTATACAGGCAGACTTGCTCCTGCACTTCGCTTATACGTTTTTCCTTCATTTTTATTTTTTTTTCTTTTTTAATTTATATTTTCAACTGCGAAAATTATTTATAAATAAATAAACAAAAGAAACGAAATGTCAAACGCAAGTGATGCGTTCGAAAAGTTGAAAGTTGGTCAACTCTACGCATTGAACGCAGCGCGTGCGTTGCTCGCTTTTCTGTATGTATCACTCTCCATAAGGAGCTATGTTTTTAAATCAACTGTCAAAGCCTATAATGCGCGCGCTGCACGCGCTGCCCTGTATGTACTAGCGACTTAAGCTCTCTATCTGAAAGCGCTGTGTAGCATTGCCAGGACTTTTTTGAGAAAGTTACATTTTTGCTGGTACAATGATACATTTTTTGATAAAAAGTTACATGTTGATTAATTTTTTCTAAATAAATGGAACAATTTTCAATTGCATATGCATACATAGCTTTTGCATTACGAAAAATTTCGCCGAAATTTGTTCAAGATATATTTTATTATGCAGTGACTTTTCAACATTCTATAACAGCAATTCCAAATAAATTCAATGCATAGCTGAGCTTCCTTTTGCGCTTATCACCTTAACCAACTGAAATATATTTAATTGGTCATGAGAAATACCAATAAAATAATAATACGTTTCTACCGAAAATTTGTAGAGATGATTTTCTTTTGTTTCGAGATTTAGTTTATGACGTGATCTACCACACAAATATTAAATCTATTTCTGTTGTGATTTATTTTAAATCTGCGTAAAAATCTCATCCGCGCTACAAATTTTTGCGATTTTCGACCAAATGGCACCCATTTACTTGGACAATTAGCATTAAATGTAATTAAAAACAAAGCAAATCGGAGATAAGTATCAAAAAGAAAAGGAAAACCAACATTCATACGTATCAATATATGAACAATACTAAATCTCTTTCGGTCGGTGGAAACGGATAGGATTTAACGACTAGATTTATAAATCACGTCACAGCTAAATTTCAAGCGAAAACTTAGTATAAAGCTCACACGATTCGGTGCCTGGTACAAGGTTTAAATGGGCAAAAGCTCAGGGAGATCATAATCACTGGCACATTATGATTTAGTGATGTTTTTTTATTGTAGAGTTTATGGCAGTAACATACCGAAATTTCGTTTTTTCAGTGCAACAAAATTGTAAGAAAAAAACCTAAAAAGTTACGGAAAATGGCCAAAATAAAAAATTTACTAACAAGTTACGTTTGATGTAATGCTAGCCACACACGAGGCAACCGTTGCCTCGTGTGTAGCCCATTGATTTTCGAGTTGTCGCAACCGTTGCCAGAAATATCAAAAAGTTTTGATATTTGTAGCCGAGTATAATTAACAACACAACGCTTGCGTGTTCTCAGTTCGGTTGTACGTTAACGACTGACTCCTTTTATTCATTTTCTTATATTTTCGAGTTTGTACAATTGTGTGTATGTATGCATAATGATAATTGACAATTAATGGGATAACCTAATGAATGAGTGAGACAGATATATACACTTAAACTTATGTTGCCACACTGCGATATTTATAATGTCGATATGACAATGTTGCCAGAAGTTATTTAATGTTACGAATATTGGGTATTTATGATAACACTACTATAATATTAATGATACTTATAATGGGTGCTAATATAAATAAAGGGTAATAATATACATATATACATAATATACTACTACAATCGGCCATCCTGATTCGGAGAGCTCCTGATCTCCTTATCTTACAAAATATGCTTATTTATTAATATAATTAATATAATACATAGTGGTTATATTCCATATAAACATTAAACAAGTGTAATGTTATTATTACAATTATTATCATCTTTTGATTTTTTCCTCTTTTTTATTAATCCATGGTCGAATATTTGCAGCGGCCCACACTCCGTTGTAAGGAATTCTTGACTGTTGAAAACCCTCCACATCACCCACTACATATCTATCATTGCGCAATACTTTTACTATTCTGTATGGGCCTTTAAATTTTGGTATTAATTTCTTGGACACTCCTGTATGTGAATCAAAATTTTTTATCATAATGTAATCGTCTTTTCTATAATTTTGCGGTTTCTGTCGTTTGGAATCTACATATTTTTTGTTGTATAACTGACTTTTTTCTTGACATTGAACTGCTTTTTTTCTTATTTGCTCCAAATTTCTACAATTTGTTTCGCCTTTCAACTCTTCTAAACTTTACTTTAGCATATCTGCTACCTTTCCTTTCTGATCAACACCAAAAACCATTTTGCTAGGGTGTTGATTAATTGCTCTCTGATTTGTATTGTTTAAAGCATGCTCTACAGTTTCTACTACTACATCCCAATATAAACCTTTTTCTGGTTCAACCAATTTGGCTATCATCGGCCCTATACTTCTATTAATTCGTTCTACTTGCCCGTTAGCTTGAGGCGATCCAGTTGCTATTTTTATATGATTCACGTCGTTTTCTACTAAAAAATCTTCAAACTCTTTTGAAGTGAAGCAACTTCCTCTGTCAGACACTATACATTTGGGTCTACTGTACGCTCTAAAATAATCTTTAAGCGCCACAATCGCTTCTTTTGAATTTGTGGTTTTGGTTGTATAAAGTCGAACGAATTTAGTAAATGCATCTACAACGACAAGTATATGTTTTTTTGACCTACTTTTATCAACAGGTCCATAATGATCAATATGTATGACATCAAATGGTTTCGATCCTTTTGGTATATTGTGTAAAAATCCCTCATCTTTACCGTGTTTCGTCGAGTAGACTATGCATTTAAGGCAATTTTTTATGTGTTGTCCTGCTTTCATTCTAACCTTTGGGAACCAGTAGCTTTTCGTTATCAGTTCTGTCATTTTGTCCATTCCTATGTGGCCTAACTCGTCATGGTATTTATACAACACATGGTCTTCCATTTCTTCAGGTACGTAGAATAAAAGAGAATTATCATCTCTTTTTCTGTATAGCACACCATTTCGCATTTCGTAGCATTTTTGTTCTGACTTTTGTAATCGTTCTCGCAAACTTTGTAATTTTTTATCTTTGCATTGGCAAATTGTTAAATTTTCTTCGAATGTGTTTGAGTCTATCGTTAAGATGTTTGTATTTCTACTTAATGCATCTACATGTTGCATTCTATTTCCTGCTCGGTGTTCCAATACGTAGTCATAGTTTTGTAACTCTAACGCCCAACGGGCGATTCTAGGATTTAATTCTTTTTTATTAAGCGTCATTGTCAAAGAATTACAATCTGTTATGATCTTAAACTTGATACCCTGCAAATATACCCGAAACCTTTGTAATGCATATATTATTGCTAAAGTCTCTAATTCAAAACTGTGATACTTTGACTCGGTTTCACTCGTTCGCTTTGAGAAATAAAATATGGGATGCTGCTTTCCGTCTTCTTTCTTTTGCATAAGAATAGCACCGAAACCTAAAGAACTTGCATCACAATGCAATTCAGTAGGATCATTAGGATTATACAAAGCCAAAATTGGCGACTCTAACAGTTTTTGCTTAAGTGTTTCAAAAGATTCCAATTCCTCTGTTCCGAAACTAAACACTTTTTCTTTTTTAATCAAATCATATAAAGGCTTTGCTATAGCCGAAAAATCTTTAACAAATCGTCTAAAGTAGGAGCACAGGCCTAAAAAACTCTGTACTTCGTGTGTTTTAATTGGAACTGGAAAATTTTGTACTGCCTGTAGACCTTTATCATCTGGTCTTATTCCTTTTCCTGATATAATATATCCCAAATATTTTACTTCTGAGTGAAGAAACTCACATTTGTCTAACCTTAGTTCTAATTTGTTTGCTACTAAGCGTTTGAAAACTTCTGTTAGTATCTCTAAATGACTGACGATACTTTTTGTTGCTATCATTATATCATCAAGGTAGATTATTACTTTGTCTTCTTTGATCATATCAGAGAATATTTTATTAACATATCTTTGGAAAACCGAAGGTGCGTTTCGAAGCCCGAATGGCATTCGCAACCATTCGTACTGACCTACAGGAGTTGTGAAGGAGGTGTATTTGACTGAATCTTCATGCATATATACATGAAAAAAACCATTTTTTAAATCTAATTTGGTAAAAATACTTTTTCCCGACAACTTATCTATCAGATCATCGATCAAGGGTATTGGATAATTGTCCTTTAATGTTCCTTTGTTAAGCGTTCGGTAGTCAACGCACATTCTCAAGTCACCGGTTTTCTTTTTCACTAGTACTATCGGAGAAACATATTCTGAATCGCTCGGTCTAATAAACCCTTTTTCTAAATATTCATCTATTAAATTTTGTAATTTCTGCTTTTCTGAGTATGATAAGCGCCGCGGGGGACAATGAAAAGGTTTTGAACTTTCAAGACTTAATTTCATCTCACACTTCACAGTCGGAACTGTGGGCTTTTCTGCTTCATAATAAAATCTTTTGAAAACATTATTTAATTGCTCTACAATAGCATAACTACAATTCGTTCCAATATTAAGGTTATAACTTTCATTTGATTCTGTACATTCTAGCGACAAAATGTTAAAACAATCATTTTCAATTTCATTTTTCCTTCCATCATTAAATTGTGCTTGGTTTTCTTTCAAATAATCATTTTCATAGCAACAATTTGCTAAACAATCATTTTTAAAATTATAATTTTGCATGCAATTTTTTTTCACATAAGTGCAATCTTTTTTAAAGTGACTATCATTTGAAAAGTTTTTAGACAAAATTTCACTTGTTAATTTGAATTCAAAAATATTCATAAAATCCCTACCAAGAACCACATCATAGCTCATCGACTCATTCGCCACAATCAGTAAATCAAAATAAAATTTTTGGTTGTTAGCAATGACGTAACTTTTTATTTTTCCAAAAACACTTAACTTACTTTTATTTAAACCAAAGTAATTGACATTTTCAAAGTCATTGTAATTAAAATTAAATTTTTCAAAACTTTCAAATTTGTTTTCAAGGCACGAAATTTTTACGAAACTGACTGGGCTTCCCGAGTCTATGATGCATTCTGAAACCAAAAATGTATCAGCATTTTCACTAAAAAATATTTTAAAAATTCTTACATATTCTTCATTAGTTGATTGTGACAGCATTTTTCTATTGGGGCAAGTTGACACCCGATGCTCAGCACTTCCGCATCCATAGCAGGCTCCTACTGCTCTTTTCGGCTTACGGCATTCTGAAGCATAATGGCCTACTGAATTACAGTTGTAGCACCTTATATTAATTTCCTTAGCAGCACCAGCATCAGCGACAGAAGAAATATTGTTTCTACGTGGCTGTTTTATTTTTTCCTTCGGCGGTTGCACTTTAGAGAACGCTTGCAGCAACTGGTCCGTTGACTTGTAACATTGCATATATGCCTGATTCCGTAGTTGCTCGTCTGGAATTCCTTCTATTATATTGTCGATCAATTCGTCTTCTTCAACATGAATTTGGGACCCCAACATTATTTTTTCGTGGAAATATGATGCGAAACTTTCATTTGAAGACCACTTATATGCCTCAAACTTACGACGCAGTGTCAATTTGTTACCATTTGTAACGATAAGTAACAATAATTTTGGCGAAAAGCTCTTTGGCCGGAATGATTAAATAATCTACACTTGAATGCAGCCATATCTGCGCTCTGTCTTTCAATTTTGACATGATAAGCATGCGCATCATGTCGTCATCCAATTTGTAAACACGCACAATAGTTTCAAGTTGTGCAGCCCAAATATTTACCGAAGTTTTTCCATCAAACGATGGCAGCATATCCATAAACATACTTAAAGATATATTGTTGGGAACACTGTTATTGTTTATATTTGGCGAAACATTTGTATTTGTTGACCTGTACAGCGACACCTCAGCCTTTAACAAATCATTTTCACGTTGAATCAAATCTAATTGTCGTCTGATAGTTTTCAACTCGAAATTCAACACGCTGTCATTTTCAGCTACGTCACTTTTAATTTCACCACTTTCGTTTTGGTTTCTATCATTTTCATGTTGCTCTCCTTTGCTTGTCTCGTTTCCATTGTCACTCGTTTGTTCATCATTTTGTTGCTCGTTCGTTTTCAAATCGTTCATTTTAGTTTTCGCTTCGTCATTATCTTCGCTTTTAGCATATTCTATCATTTTCATTCCTTTTGTAGTCTCATCGTTGTTGGCGTCTATTTCAAAAATGTTTGATGCAATATGGCGTCGCTCAACTGGAACCTCTTCTATGCGTTGTACCAAATCAGCTTTGCTTCCACTTGAAGACAAATTCAAGCTGCGAAGCCAATGTTTCAGCTGCACGACCGTATATTTATCAGCATCAATCAACTTATCCATTTTTAAGACTTTGTTATGCGTTGGTAAAGAATAAAAAAAAAATTTCACTCCGATCCCACTTCTGAGTTTGTAGCCGAGTATAATTAACAACACAACGCTTGCGTGTTCTCAGTTCGGTTGTACGTTAACGACTGACTCCTTTTATTCATTTTCTTATATTTTCGAGTTTGTACAATTGTGTGTATGTATGCATAATGATAATTGACAATTAATGGGATAACCTAATGAATGAGTGAGACAGATATATACACTTAAACTTATGTTGCCACACTGCGATATTTATAATGTCGATATGACAATGTTGCCAGAAGTTATTTAATGTTACGAATATTGGGTATTTATGATAACACTACTATAATATTAATGATACTTATAATGGGTGCTAATATAAATAAAGGGTAATAATATACATATATACATAATATACTACTACATATTTTTGGTCTGTTGCTGCAACCATTGCTTCGTGTGTATCATTGTTGACTACATTTACAAGCGAATAAGAAGGTTCGTGTGGAGTAAAATTGAGTGAAAAAAAGACAAAAGGAACATGGCAATTGCATGACTCATTTTCTTTGAGTTCTTTCAGCAACCTTTCGTTCGAAAATTCGTCTTTTTTTAAAGGCCAATTTTTTGACCAAATTTTCTTTTGCTTTTTTGGCCACCCATTTCAAAAATTAAATTTTACTTTCCTTCTGCTTGTGTCTTTCCTACGCCACAGCTGCACACAGTACTGAGGTTGCGTCAACAGTTGCCACGTGCGTAGTCAACAAACAAAATACGATGCTGTAACCCGTTGCTGCAACGGTTGCCTCGTGTGTGGCTAGCATAACGTATGCGCTTGATAATAACTGTGGTTTTATGATTGCGCTGCCACACAGTGCGTTGAGCCCATACAAGCAATGGTCAAAAATAGAAGGAGTGGTTGGATATCGATGAAATTTGGTACTATAAGTAATTTGGGGTCGCTGAGCTCAAAAAAGACCTCAAATTTGTTGTAAACTTTATAGTTTTGCTAAAAACCAGGTATTTAGGACGATTTTCTTAAGGTCCATATATATCGATGATGAAAAAGTAATGTTTAATGTTAACAAATGAAATGTACGTAGTAGAAATAATGTTTTTTGTACTTGTGAGACCATTTGTGTTCATAAAAACAAAAAAAAAAATTTCAACATAAATTTTATATTTCATACAAATTTTTCGTTTTAAGCATTTTTTAAAAAAAGAAAACAAATGTTTGTAGGACGAAGTAGGAAAAGTTATTTGCAGTTCTTGATTATATAGAATTTGAACTAGTAGATTAAGAAAAAAAACGGCACTTATTTTTATAAGATTTGTTTTTTTTTTTTTTTTCATTGAAATTTGTCAATTTCTGAAGTTTTTCATTTGATAATATCGTGTATTAAAATCACTACAAAATACATCAAATTATATGTTTTCCAAAATTTTTTAGTTTTATTTATTTACTCAAATATTATTTATAATAAAAAATTTTACTACGCTCAGTTTAATCAAAACACAAATTTTTGATAATTATTTGTTTAAGAAAACCCAAAACGAAGTGAATAAAACATGATTTTTTTTGAAAAATATCTCAACTTTGAAGTGTCACAGCGTAGCCAAAACTGAGTTTTTCCCCTTAATATTTTGTTTTTATTTTATTGATACAATTACCTGTCGATTGATACCAATATTATTAGGTTTCGAGTCACAACAAATTTTGATTTTTGCCCACTGGCCAACGCAGTGTGTGCCACCTGAATGCGTTTAGTAATACGTATGCGCTGAACAATTGAAACGGCTGTGGCTCAATGATTGCGCTGCTACCTGAATGCGTTTAGTAAAACGTATGCGCTGAACAATGGAAAGGGCTGTGACTCAGTATCATGAATTTTTACAGTACCAGAAACACAAAATAAGGGAAAATTCTTAAGCGTTGAACAGAATGATGAAGCTGTAGTATGCCGCTGTAGTACAAAATGTAGTGTAGCAGACGATGAAGCGCTTCGAGAATTTAATTTAATTTTTAAATGACCTAAACTTTTAAAACTTGAAATTATTTTCACAATTTTATTTGCTGCTCTTTTTTATGAATTTTTTATGAATTTTGCGCTGAATTAAACTTTAAATCATTAAATAATTTTTACAAATTTATTTTCATCAATTCGGTAAAATTGTTCTTCTGTCAAAAAGCATGCAGCAAGCGACAAAGTTGAAAAGTTCGAACTTTGTGCTACGCCGCAAGCTTCAGCTACAGCGTATTAAAATATATGTAGTCTACTTTTGACAGTTCGTCGCTTACTTCGTACTTCAAGCTTCAGCTACAGATTCTGTTTCAGCAGTTACTTTCAACGTAACGCAGTATCAAAAAACAATGATCTAATAGAAATATGAAACTGAATTGATACAAATAAATATTGATTGCTAAAATTTTGCAATTCGCCAGATTTACAAAACAAAAAATTTGTGTATGTGATGTATCTACTACTATATTAAATGAGCTAAAATTATATATAAATATATATATATTTTAACGAAACTTAGGAAAGTGATAAATATTAGTTCAGAATAAAAATCGGTCTACGTTTTGATCTTGTAGATGGTCACAAAGGCACCGCCCTAAACTTTAGAATTTAAAAGGTCATATCTTTTAAGCTATGTAATGTATTTGATGAAATTTGGTACAAATTCATTTTGGTACATGGTGCCGATTTTCAAATCGATTAAATGGATCAAAAAGTGGGTGGCATCAAATAAGTAACACGCCTACTTTTTAACTGAAAATTTAAATTTAAAATATCTTTAGCTCTTATTTCCAAGAAAGAATTTATAATTTATAAAAATGCCGGAAAAAACTTTCATGAAAGCCGATATATTTTGGAAACTCCAAACCCAAAAATAGATTAGAGAAATGTCGTTTTTTTTTTTTTTAAGTTTTGACCTTTTTTGTTGAAAAAACAGTTATATTTTCCAAATAATTTTTACTGAACACAGTCTTACTGTCATATTAAAGATGACTGATTTATTTCCGCTTACATGATGTTATTTGTACCTAAATTTGGTTTGTCAATACATTTTTACAGTAAAGCAAATATTTAAAAAAATTTAGACCCCTATTGTGAATAGAAACGCGAATGAAAACAAAATACTTTTCTCTATGTTAATATGCGCAATTAACACTTGTTCAAATCGCAATAGGGGCCTTATTCAATTTTTTTTTTTCATCAAAA
This sequence comes from Calliopum simillimum, assembly GCA_951812925.1. Taxonomy (NCBI): domain Eukaryota; kingdom Metazoa; phylum Arthropoda; class Insecta; order Diptera; family Lauxaniidae; genus Calliopum; species Calliopum simillimum. The sequence continues at coordinate 80,932,836 of OX638372.1, read as the reverse complement.
AATTAAATTTATTTTACAATAAGCTTTAGAAAGTTTTCTTAGGACACATTCGAAGATTCCAAGCTTTCCCTTTTTTCGTTGGCTATTTGTCCAGCATATGAAAAAACACGTTCACTAGGAACTGATGTGGCTGATATACAAAGTCTAGTTTTAGCAATATGATAAAACCTGGGGTAAATATATTTTCGCTGGTTCCACCAAAACAATGGGCCTTGAGAGTTTCCTTGACTATCTTTCCTTGGGAATATAAGATATTTATCCAATTGTATTACTGCGGATGCTAGTTGATTTTGGGGCCTTGTGTGCTCTGTGGTAACAACTAACGAAAGTGAAACTTCTATAAATGAAATAATTAATAATCAGCAATTTTGAATATGTAACAGTGAAAAAAATAGATTAGATGTGGTATGGCAACATTTCGATGCAGAAACTCAAGGCCCCAAAATCAACTAGCATCCGCAGTAGAGCTGCGACATCGATCGTTGCAAACTCTGACAAAAGGAATCATATATGTATGTCTCAAATTTTTTTTAGAACAAGGTACAGTAAAATTAAATACGTGCTTTTATAAATGGAAAAAATTGCTGCTGTCTTGAAGCATTGCTTATTTCTGTATAAATTTAAATATTCCACTTCAATATCAAATTATAACGGCCATAACTTTTTGAATATTCTCATATTAGTGGCTCTTAACCTAGGATTTCTATAAGAGTCAATGAATTTATATGTTCGAGGTGGCATTTTGTTTTTTATGATATAACAAGAAAAGATTACCATACATTTTTTGGACTTTTGAATGTTCATTATTTAAGCAATAACTATGAAAAGTTAATTCAACACAAGATTAAAAATAATTGTAACATTTTGCAAACCATTTTTTATACCCTACACCCAAGGTATATGCACTTTGTCCTTAAGTTTGTAACGCGGAGAAGGAGGCGTGGCAGGTATAAAAAAATATTTTTTACGGGAAAACTAGGGAATATAATTCGATAAATTTGGTACAATGGAATTGAAAATGAGCAAAATCGGTAAACGCCTACCGCCCATACAAAAAATATATTAAAAACGCAATTTGATGAGCATTATTCACGATAACGCAACAAAATAGACGTAAATAATAACGATAGTGAGTGCAAGCTCTAGCCAAAACTAGGTGAATTCGGACAAGAGGGCGTGGCACTTCCCATATAAGTAAAAATTTCGAAATACTATACTGAAAGCGTTATTTAAGATAATCCAACCAAACTGCACTCAGACACTATGGACATCAAATGCAAACTCTGAAAAAAAAAAAAACTCGGCAAACTCGGATGATGGGAGCGTGGCACCTTCCATATAAGCAAAAATTTCAAAATGCTATGCTAATTGTTTTTTAAGATAATTTAACTAAACTTTACTCAGACACTAACAACAGTAAATACAAGCTCTGACCAAAAACTTGGTTGATTCGGACAAAAAGGCGTGAAACTTCTCATGTGTTCAAAGTTTACGAAATGCTATGTGAATTCAGAAAAGAAGGCATTGCACCTACCCTACAAGCAAAATTTTAAAAATGCTTCAGTGTAGGGTATTTATTTTTTGACCAGGCCAAAGGTAACACCTTTACTAGTTCTAAACTAATTTTAGGTATACCAAGGATTACGCTCCCAACAAAATTGCAATTAAAAAAAAAATTTTCATATCAACGTCAAATGAAACACTTTGTTTTTGGCATGTAACATTTAACAATTTATCGCGTTATATCTCGCCAACTACGTCAGCTATTTAGATGAAATACGGTAGGAATGTGCCATACAAAGTTACCACTAAAAAAAAAAGAAAGAAAAGAGCTTGCACTAACAATCCCTAGATTTTGTGCGAATTTTGTTGATTTACCTCAAACAACGCTCCCACTACAGCATTAGAAAAAGTTTCCATGTATGGGAGGTGAAAAGCTTTGTTGTCTAAATTTACCTTCTAACTATTCTTAAACTTTAACTCAAAAAACGCATTCAGTATAGCATTTTGAAACTTTTGCTTATATAGGAGGTACCAAGCCCTCTTGTACGAATTCACCTAGTGTTTAGAGCTTCTACTTACTATCCTTAGTATTGATGTGTATTATGGTTGCGTTATCTCAAAAATTCTCTGAATATTGCGTTTTGACTATATTTTTTGTATGAGCGGTAGGTGTGTCCGTTGACCGATTGCTTTCATTTCCAATCCCACGAGCTAACTGTGAAAGAAGTGTACCAAATTTCATCGAATTATCTTGCTAAGTTTTCCCGTGAAAACTATTTCTACAGATAGACAGCCAGACATGCAGACCAACATAAACCAACTTTCAATGCAATGCTCCTAAGCTTTAAAATTTCTTTCAGATTTTGAATCTAAGTTCAATGCCCAAACTTACTTGTATTTTGTAGACAGGTTGTGCAGTTTTGCACGCACATCTTTTGCATTGCAGGCAAATCCAGCCTTTGATAAATTTTCTTCCAGGTTTTTTCTGGCTCCCCGCAACATATGGATCTTGTCCTCCCAATCTTCCACAAGCTGTGCTTCAAAGAGCTCCGTCCATTGGGTTTTCTTCTTATACTTTCTTTTTGAACTGTTCTGAAAACCATATTTAATTAAAAAAGGCCACCTAATATTTATTTGGAACACAATTACTTACATTGTCTTTAGATTCCATCACTATTTAAATTAATATGGTTTATTTTTATTTATGGTTTTTTTTTTTTAAATTAATGTCAAATGTGACATGTGAAAATTCACAGTTTACTATATTCATTCACAATTTACTACATTTATTCACAATTGCACCTGTTTTCAATGACAGTTTGGCTCGTTTTTGTAGAAAACAACTTCTGAGATGTTTTCGTTTCACATTTAATTTGTATGGAAAACCAGCCGTTTTTGGCTGGTTTTTCCTCAAAAACGAATGATATGGAAAACGAGCCGTTTTCGATGCCAGTGTGAAAAGGGTATTAAATATTTGTTTTACTGTAAAACTGTATTGACAAACCAAATTAAGGTACAAATAACATCATGTAAGCGGAAATAAATCAGTCATCTTTAATATGACAGTAAGACTGTATTCAGTAAAAATTATTTGGAAAATAAACCGGTTTTCAACAAAAAAGCTCAAAATTTAAAAAAACGACATTTCTCTAATCTATTTTTTGGTTTGGAGTTTCCAAAATATACCGGCTTTCATGAAAGTTTTTTGTGGCACTTTTATTAATTATAAATTCTTTCTTGGAAATAAGAACTTAATAAACTTAAGATATATTAAATTAAAATGTTTAGTTAAAAAGTAGGCGTGGCACTGATGCCGCCCACTTTTTGGTCCATTTAATCGACTTGACTATCGGCACCTTTTACCAAATTTCATCAAATACATTACATAGCTTATTTATTTATTTCATCTACTGGGCTAAAACCCTTACAGATTACAAAAACAATACTTAAAAACTATGTTAACAAAGATTCTTAATTTAAAGCTTGAGAGTAAATAATAATGGTCTAAGACTTTTAATGAAAAAATTTCTATTAATGCTAAAATCTAATTTGCGAATGTATTGCAGTAAGAAAGGCATCGAGAAAGAGTCTCATTGGAACCATAATTAGTTCTATGGTAAGGAGTATAGAATACATTTGACTCCCTAAGATTTCGTGCCGGGACTTTAAATGGAATTAATGCCAGTAATTCAGAAGAATAAAATTTCCATCAATAATATCTTTAATAAACATGATATTATTAAAGATTCGTCTACCAGATAAACTACTGAGGCCTAGCAGACGGCAACGCACCCAATAGATAGGCATATTTTCCCAAGTGTAAAGCGTTTTTGGATATTTTCAATCCGGGTAATCGACACCTCGTAAAATGGGTCCCATATAACCGACGCATACTCTAGTAGAGATCTTACCAGGCTACAAAAGATAGTCCTAGGTGTTAAGGGATCAAAAAATTCTTTAGAATTACGTTTCAGAAAACCAAATTGAGAGTTCGCTTTCGCGATAATATATTCTAAATGCGTATCAAACGAAAGCTTTTGTTCAAAACAAACACCAAGGTCCTTATATTGACTTACCCTGAATAAACTATCGCCAGCGCAATGCTTATACTCATAAACAATAGGAGTGACTTTCCGAGCAAAAGTAACAGCCTTACATTTTTCAAAGTTAAGGTTCAGCTGGTTAATAACTCACCATTCCAATAGAGAAGAATTATCATACTGGAGTTTTTCACAGTCCGAACGATCTTTAACTTCTAGAAAAATCTTTAAATCATCCGCATATAGAAGGCACTTACTGAACTTAGAGGACTGAAGAACATCAATAATGAATAAATTAAAGAGTAAAGGACCTAAGTGACTGCCCTGCGGTACACCTGATGTAATCTTAATGGATTCAGAACAATTTTCACCAATCTTGATAGCTAGTGTTCGATCAGAAAGATATGAGTGAATCCATTTTAAAAATTGCGAGTGAATACCCAGTTTTTCAAGTTTAATCAACAAAACTGGATGTTTTACGCTATCAGAAGTCTTCGAAAAGTCAGTGTATAATACATCCACCTGTGAACCCTTTTCAATTGCGTTAATAGCAAGATTATAAAAAATTGCTAAATTAGAAGTCCACTACTACCTACCTTTGAAAAACCATGTTGTTGGAAAGCGATATAACTACGCACTTCAGCAAAGAGGAGCTTGTTAACAATTTTATCAAGAACTTTAGGGTTAATTAATAGCTTTACTATAGGTCTGTAATTTTCGACCAAATATTTTTGGCCAGACTTAAAATTTGGTGTAACACAGGCAGTTTTCCACTCCTTTAAAAATATACCACAAGAGGGGGATTTGTTAAAAATTAAACCCAATGCTATGTGTAACATTGGAGCACAACTTTTTAAAAAACACAGGAGGAAGCAAATCGAAACCCGCACTTTTAGAGCAGTCTAGGTTCAAAAACGCGTCCAGTAGCTCTTGATCCTGTATTACCAACTTACCAATATTCAAAAATTGAGGCAAGTCAGAAAAATTATTTGCATCACATGGCGAACTCAATGCATTGAAAACCGATCCAAAGAAATCAGCAAATAGTTCAGTAACCCTTTGACAATTATTAGTCACCTTTCCTTTTATTATTTAAAAATATCCAAAAGGATTTCGGATTCGACCTAAGGTCTCTCTCAATGGAGTCGATGTATTTCTTATACAAAAAGTTCGACAGGAAGTCAAACTCACGCCTACGTAAAACAAAAATTGCTTTGTCCGTCAGCAAACCTGATTTCTTGAACCGTATATGACTAACCTTCTATTAAACCATGGATGCTTAAAAGAGCAAACTTGGTTTTTAACTTGTACGTACCGCTGCATTTGTAATACGCTTGAATTCACTATACATGTCATTGATATTCATATTATGATGAAACACCAAGCTCCAATCCAAAGACCCAAAAAAGGAATTTAGTCCTTCATAATTAGCGCCCTTAAAATTGTACAAGAGACCACAGCTAACGTGCGAGTCATCTCTGCACGTATAAAAATTTATGTTCAAAACAAGTGTTTTGTGATGAACAGAATCATTGGTAAGCAGCATATCGCATTTAAAAAGTTCATATTTAAAATCATATTAATAAAAATGAGGTCCAAAATTCTCATGATATCATTCTTTTTCTTAAATTGACATGCCATGATTGAACTTGTCTTTCTTGTGGATTATTGTGTTTTCTCAATGTGCGCTATTATATGCACTTTTATTTTAATTTAGGTTTAGGTTAAGTATATTGTTTATTTTGTTAACAAACGTTAAATTGAAACAAGTAAAATGCTCCGGGAGCAAGAGCCATATATTCTATTAAAGGAAAACATAGCCATGAGGCATTTTAAATTTATTAATTGTAATATTGTTAAGAGTTGTGCAGGCAATACTTCTATAGCCGCTGAAATGTACCAAAAGATACTTGTTTGATTAAGATTTTTTGTATACTCGCTGATATAAGACTCAATAAAGAATTCAATTCAATTCAATTACATTGTTTATCTGAAAAAGATTCAAAGCAAATAGACTATCACAAAGGGTATATTCAATAGTAGTTTTTAAGCCAAAAGGCAACAACATTTTTTCTTCGAAGCAAAAATTTCATTCAATATTGCCTAAATTAAAATCACCGAGCACGCATGGAATTTGATTATTATTAAGAGACCCCACAACTTAATTAATATTAAAAATATGATCGTTAAATATACTCAAACTACTACAAGGTAGAATATAACTTAAATAAAAACAATTTCATTTTTATTAAGAGTGAAATCACCGCTAAGTGAAACCGAAACACAAATTTGCTCAATATCACCTGTACATTTAGGAAGCTGAATTTCCCTGCTGGAGAATTTAGAAAAAACTGCAATTAATACGCCACCTCCTCTTGACACACCAGGTTTTAAAACTCGATCTCTGCGGTACACGATGTAGTTTGAGGCGAACAACTCATTCGACAAAAAAATTTGACGTCAGCCAGGTTTCAGTGAACAAAATTATTTCATAGTCGCACGAAGAAGTAGCAGAGTGGAGTGCGCAAGTTTTAGAACGCAAACCACCTACATTGTGGAAGTAAATTAAAGCATTGCTGTTGAGATTAATTGTTGAATTTTGGTATTGTATATTATTTACTGCTATAGGAAGGCCTTGCGGTGCGAGCTCCGATACCTGTGCAGCAAACAAATCGCAAGCCAGCAGGGATGACTCTAGCGGTCCAACTGATTCTTCTTCCCTTTGGATAAAAAAGAGAAAGGCCGAATACGGACATAAGACTACCACAATGCTGAGTTGCAAACCTTCTCATAGTCACACTCAGATATAACCAATTTGAAATTGACCCGTTTCACATCTTTGGCCTCCACACCTCTCTTTAATAGACAATGACATTCTATGTCATTTTTATCAATCCGTGTACGAGTAGAAATATAGTCTATAATATTATCCGCTGTAACAGTTGATTTGAATGAAGACAGATGAAGAACTTTCTTGGGTGAAACTACATCCAGCTCATTGTTAATATCGCTACCAACAATAACACTGCCATTGTTTACATTGCTTTGTTGCTTTTATTCTTTATAATCTGCTTCTTATTCCGCACTAAATTCCACTTATCACTTGGCATCATAGGCAAAGAACTAGGAAAAACCGCATCCCCAACCATAACAACTTCATCAACAGCAGCAGCATTGGCAGCAGCTGTAGAATTCACATTACCAGTTTGTAATGCAGAAGATAGAGAAAACACAGGCAGAGCAGTAGTCGCATCCCAAGAGGAAAAATTTCTAGCGCTTCTGATCCAAGCACTTCAAAAGTGCTTGTCCCCATAGAAATTTAAAGGCACTATCACAATGATTTTTTATAAGGCTGCAGTAAGAACAACGTGAGTTCGAACCCAGCCCGGGAGAATTTTTTTTTATTTTTTTTACTTTGTTTTGCTTTATTTTTTTTTTTATTAAAATATTTCTTATTCAACATCTTTTATTTCACTTTTCAATTTTCCTTTCTCTTATAAATTTACTTTTGTTTAACTGAATTGAAATTGATTACACAATGATTCCATATAAGGCTGCAGTAAGAACAACGTGAGGTCGAATCCAGCCCGGGTGATTTTTTTTTCCTTTTCATAATTGTTTTTGCTTTATTTTTTTTTTTTTTTATTAAAATATTTTTTATTCAACCTTTTTTTATTTCACTTTTCTATTTTCCTTTCTCTTTTTTATTTTTTTGTGTACTAGAATTGAAACTGATTGCACAATGATTCTATGTAATGCTGCAGGAGCATTTGTATGTCAAATTCTGTTTGGACAACATTTGCTTAATATACAAATTTAATACCTCTTCATATTATCGGGCATTGGTGTAGCGGTCTAAGGGGTTGGTAAATGTAAGAAAAAATATCTAGCACGCGGACGGTCGTGGACTCAAATCCTGGCGCGGGCAGTTTTTTTTTCTTTTTTTTTTCATTTTATTGAAAAAACGCTTACCGCAGCATTACAAATAAGCGCTTTAAAAACTCTTTTTTGGTAAAGCTGCGGTAAGCTTTTGCTCACTTACATCTTATGACATGCAATGTTAAAAAGAAAGTATTGTCTTCCGGAGCGGAAGCGCTTATTGGTGAAAAGTATGCACTTCAGAAGGGTTTTTGAAGCACTTTTTTTTCCCTTGGGTTCGCTTATTTTGTTGTTGTTGTTACTCATTACACTTGCGCTTGTTCTAGCATCATTTTTAGGCAACTGTAAACCAGCCACAAAGAAAGAGAAGAGTTTAAAAGTGACTCATCGTTGGTTGATATAAGGAAAACCCCATCAGCTGTTGCATTTAAAACTGCTTCTATTTCTTTTCCTTTTTTTTACCAATAACATCATGCTGATCAAGTTTCGATGCATGTGTCTCTTTCTGACCTGCACTTTGCGCTAAAATCTGCTTAATCTCTTCAATATTGGCATTCATCATCTTTAAGTTTTGATCAATATAATATGTAACTTTTATTTCATTTTCTTTTATTAGTTTTGCTATGTTTTCGTAATTATCAATTCATTTCATAATACATATTATTTCCACATCCATCACAAAGAAACTTAATATTTGAGTGTATAAGCAAAGCGTCATCCTCGTATTTGGATAGACCAAAACATTTTTAATGGCAACTTTTTTGACAAATTCCATTGCACGGTATCACGGGTTCACGCGAACTGCTTTCACAATTTCCGCACTTCAAATCCATTTTAATTTAGATTTCCAGACTATTTGCTTCACCAATTACATATTAAATGAAACCAAATTACTTTTAAAATTGTTATTCGGTTTATTATAATATTATTGACAAGGCCGGAGCTATACAATTTCGCACGTCTATTCTATTCGGCATTCGGTAACGATGGCAGTGAATCAAGCTTTAGCAAAATGTGACCTTATAAATTCTAAAATTTAAGGCGGTGCCCTTGTGACCATCTACAAGATCAAAACGTAGACCGATTTTTATTCTGTACTAATATTTATCACTTTCCTAAGTTTCATTAAAATATATCTTCTCTTCTTATACGAGATAAAATTGTATGTACTTATGTATGTTTGGAAAGGGAATAGTGGAATAGTGTTTGATATAAGGATACAATGAAGAATAAGCTAGGTGTGAACTTTGTAAATGCTCACCAGAGGACGTGGCACAGCCTTAAATTTTAAATTTGATTTAGACATAACTCGCAAACCATACAAGGTATTTAAATGAAATTTAGTGAGCGGGTACGGATTAATAATACCTTGTAACAGACAAAAAGTGGGCGGGATCGAAGAAGTGCCACGCCCACTTTTTAGCCCTTGAAAATTTTGATTCAATATTACTCAAAAACGACTTCAACAATTTTAATGAAAATTTAGGAGATGTTACCTCTGCAAACAAGAATTATTATGTGATACGTCGTTATATTGGGATAAATCGTTGAAGGGCGTGGCACCGCCAACAAAAATATAAAATGGTATAAAAAGAAAACTAATCAAGCAAACATTCTGAAATTAACTGTGAGGTGCGTAATTGCTAAAAGGCATCTCTGTTCTGAAAGTGGGCGAAGTATTGACGTTGCGCGTGGAACCTCCCATACAAGCAAAATACGTTAAATGCTATTTCTCGCAAATGTTACAAGATATTTAAATGAAATTTGGTATGTAGATACTGCTTATTAATGCCTTGTAATAACCGAAAAGTGGGCGGTATCGAAGAAGAACCACGCCCCCTTTTTAACCGTTGAATATTTTGATTCAATATTACTCGAAAACGACTACAATTTTAATGAAAATTTAAGAGATTGTACCCTTGAAAACAAGTATCAATATGTGATATGCCTTTATATTGGAAAAACTTGATGAAGGGCGTGGCACCGTCCACAAAAATATTATACGCTATAAAAAGAAAACTACTAAAGCAATCTTTCTCAATTTAACTAAAGGGAGTCTGCTTGCTATTAGACACATGCGACCTGAAAGTGGCCAAAATATCGCCTGTGCGCGTGGATCCTCCCATACAAGTAAAACACATTAAATGCTATTTCTCGGAAATGGTACAATATATTTTGATAAAATTTGGATCATGAGTATCTAAAGCATAACGAAAAGTGAACGTTGTTCAATAATTGCCACTCCCACTTTTTAACAAAATAAAAATTTTAGTTAATAACTCAGGCACAAAAAATAAAAAAATTAAATGAACTTTTTATGTCTTATATGCAGACTTATGTACTTTTTGACGCTGAGCCCGTCTTCATCAGCAGAACTGTCATTATACCTGTAGGATTTTGAAATATCCTTGTTTGAAGTTGAAGATTACGCTGCGTTCAGTCTTACAGCGTAGCTACAAGAAAAGCTGAAATTCTTTTTTATCAATGGCATGAATAGATAAGATATTTCAGCCTCCAAACAAAAGACGAAATATTTTGGGTGTGTGGCACATACCATTTATTTATTTTAGGGCATTCTATTTCACCGAAAAAATTTAGGGTTTTTGATATTTTTCTATACGTATACTATTTGTTACTTTCCGAGTTTTTTCTTACTATTTTTCTCATCGGCAAATTTATCATTTTGAAAACATGAAAATTGGAGGCGAAAAGAAACGAATTTCTTCACAAAATATGAATAAAAAATTATCATATCAGATTTTCAGCCGACCAGGGATCAGTCTCCAGGTACTCTTCTTTTTATACGAGATAAAATTGTATGTACTTATGTACGTATACATTGTATGTATGTTTGGAACGGGCAAAACTTTTTCTCGAAAACGGCTACAGCGACTTTAATGAAACTTCGGAAAATGTTAGATATTAGCATACAATGAAGAATGAGCTAGGTTTGATCTTTGTAAATGCTCACCAGGGGGCGTGGCATCGCATTTAATTTAAAATTTGATATTGTCATAACTCGCAAACCATATAAAGTATTTAAATGAAATTTAGTGAGCGGGTACGGATTAATAATGCCTTCAATATTATTCGAAAACGACGAAAACGAAACGACAATTTTGATGAAAATTAAGTGGCTGATACCTCTTCAAACAAGTATTAATATGTGATATGCCATTATATTGGGAAAACTCGTTGAAGGGCGTGGCACCACCCACAAAAATATAATGCGCTATAAAAAGAAAACTACTAAAGCAATCTTTCTGAATTTGACTGTAGTGAGTCTACTTGCTATTAGGCACCTACGACCTGAAAGTAGGCAAAATATCGAAAGTGCGCGTGGAACCTCCCATGCAAATAAAACACATTAATTGCTATTTCTCGCAAATGATACAACATATTTTGATGAAATTTGGTATGCGAAACTGGATCAGGAGTATCTAAAGCATAAAAAAAGGCTTTGTTTAATAATTGCCACGCCCACTTTTTTATCAAAATAAAAATTTTGGTTAATAACTCAGGCACGAAAAAAAAAAAATGGAATGAACTGTTTAATTCTTATATGCAGTCTTATGTACTTTTTGACGCTGAATCTGTCTTCATCAGCAGAACTGTCATTATACCTGCAGGATTTTGAAATATCCTTGCTTGAAGTTGAAGAAAACGCTTTGTTCATTCTTACAGCGTAGCTACAAGAAAAGGTGAAATTTTTTTTTAATAGCATCGGATAGTTACACTCTTCCTTATCCAAATATCCTTTCAGATTTTTCCAATAGGATTCTTATTTTCCGAGTTATGATCCTTTGAAGATAAGATATTTCAGCCGCCATACAAAAGACAAAATATTTTGGGTGCGTGGCATGTCCCATTTATTTATTTTAGGGCATTCTATTTCACCAAAAAAAAAATTGAGTTTATTATATTTTTCCATACCATTCGATGCTTTCCGAGTTTTTCTTATTATTATTCTCATCGGTTTATTTATTTTTTTGAAAGCATGATCGTTAGAAGTGAAAAGATACAAGTTTCATAATAAAAAATAAATATGAATAAAAACAGGAATCGGTCTCCAGGTACTGTATATTTATATATAATTTTAGCTCATTTAATATTAACATGCACAAATTTTTTGTTTTGTAAATCTTTCGAATTGCAAAATTTTAGCAAACAATTCTTATTTGTATCAATTCAGTTTCATAGTTCTATTAGATCATTGTTTTTTGATACTGCGTTACGTTGAAAGTAAGAATTTGTCCTTATTTTGTGGTACTGTAAAATTTCATGATACTGAGTCACAGCCCTTTCAATTGTTCAGCGCATATGTTTTCCTAAACGCATTCAGGTGGCAGCGCAATCATAAAGCCACAGCCCTTTCAGTTATCAGCGCAATGGTGTAGCTCAGCGCTGCGTACATACCACTACCCCGTTTTAATCAACCGATAGTAAATATGCAGCAATGAAGAATGGAACTATCGCCCAACTATTTTGTCTGTCATGTGAACCAGCTCTTAGGCTATTTATATGCAATATAAATGCACGTGGAGAGTGAAATTGAAGCGACAGGTGAAGGCATGGCTTGGCAAAAACAATTATCAAAAGGAAGACAGACGACAGCGAAAATACGCATTGGCAGTCTCAATCCGAATTTTGCTGGGTATATTAATTACCACAATTCGCATCCACTCCAACACCCGATCAAAAAAAGTATATCAAAAATATATCAAAATGATATCAAAAATTTGTCAGTGACATACAAAATTTTGATAAAAAAAGGATATCACAGTGATATACGGATTGTATATCAAAATGATATACAATTTTTGTACATTTCTGATACAAAAATGACAACCAATTTTGGGTCCGATAACTAAAGTGACGCAGATTATGGCCAAATTTTACAATATTGTGGTTAATCGTCGTCAACTAGTTTTTTTTTTTGTACTCAATTATATTTTTCATATGCTTTTTCACTAATTTCATGGCAAAACTCACTTCTTACTAAAATTGGCTGCTCGTCCGTTTTCCATACTTTTAGTTTTCCCAACCTCAGGCCGCATGCAGCAACTGAATAGAGTGTCGGTTTTTTTGCACTCAATTATATTTTTGTGCTTTTCACTAATTTCAATAGAAAATTAACTTATTCACTAAAATTGGCTGCGCGTTCGTCTTTTATAATTATCTTTAAATAAAATTCACTAACGAAAACGTAAAATTTGACATATCAGCAGCTGATAAATTTTTGATATCATTTTGATATACATTTCTGATACAAAATTGATATCAGCGGCTGATAAATTTTTGATATCATTTTGATATACATTTCTGATACAAAATTGACATGTCATTCAATGATATCAAAAATATATCAAAATGATATACAAAAAATGGATATCAGCCGCTGACAAATTTTTGATACCATTTTGATATACATTTCTGATACAAAATTGACATGTCATTCAATGATATTAAAAATATATCAAAATGATATACAAAAAATGGATATCAGCGGCTGATACATTTTTGATATCATTTTGATATACATTTCTGATACAATGACAAGAACTTGACAAGTTTTTTTGATCGGGCATAGATGCAATAAGCGGATTATTATTAGTAATAGATTGTAACAATTTGACAGATAAAAACATCTGGTTGTCTCACTCTCTTATATTTATAAATGTCACTTCAGTTAAATATTTTTAACAAGAAAAAAAAAAAAAAAATAAAATGTGAGGAAAAGTGATTTGTAAAATAAAAAAAAAAAATATTTATGATAAAAACCAATGAAATGTTTTTCATTTTAAGACCGGAATACAAAAAAAAAAAAACGCACTAAAGGGAGCGGTCCATTCAGTACGTCGAGTACGTCACGTCGTTTTTTTCGACTGACAGCTAAGTTAAAAATATGAGTTTATATCAAGTGTGACCCAATCAGTACGTCTGATTTGACAACCGTAAAATAAATTTATTTTCAATTTCATTTGTTGTTTTTTTTTTTCTATGTCGTTTTTGTTTTATTTTTTGAATAGTATTGAAATAAAAAAATATTGGAGCTGTGCAAGTGAAAAATTTAAATTTGAAATTAATATTATAAAAAGAATTGTGATGTTTTAATCCGTTTTGAAAGTATTCATTGGGCCAGTCTTCTCCGTCAAATGCGTCGCAGTCAGTTAAAAAAAACGACGTGACGTATTCGACGTATTTTATGGACCGTTCGCTTAATTGGTTCGAGGACTATCAGCAGGTGTAGTCAGAAAAACAAATAAACAAACAAATCAGCTGTTTATTAAATGCAGAAGCTGCCAGAAACTGTCGTCTCTCACTGCCATACCTAAATTGGAGCGTCAGGCGTTGCGTTATTTAACGTTACACAAGAGCGTCAAGCGCCATACCGAAATAAAGAGCATTGCGTTGAAGTCATTTGTTTGTCAAAATCATATTATTGTTTCTTTTTTCCTTTTTTGCAGCTAACTTCACTCCATAACGCTTTGTCAAAGTTGGTTATTCGAATAGCTGAGCGTTGAGCGTTGGCAATTTCGGTATGCGCCATACAAATTTTATGTACATGAGAAATTTTCGACAGTAAAATAACGCTGATGCTCCAATTTAGGTATGGCATACAGGGTAAAATTTTCATTTGCAATTTTACGTTTAGAATCCGGTTTTAAGCTGTCGTCTGTCTCCGCTATTAGCCGATCACGGTGTGCCTTAACCCGTTCTAAATCGGACGTCGTAGCACATCAAATTTTTTTCCAGATTCTGTTTACTTATCGTTCAAATGATGTATAAAAAAATTTTCACTCGTGACTCTTCGACTAAATTTTGAGATAATCGCTTTTCCAATTGGGGCATTTTCCCATACAAAAAGAAAAAAAAATTTTTTTTAACTACATTAAACAAAAATTAAAATAATCACAATCGATGTGTTTTGCGATGCTTAACGCGAATCCAACCTTAGATTTGCTCTATCGTGTATAGTTTATGAGATATTGTAACCTAAAGACAAAAAAAAGTCGTTTTTTGCCATTTTTTGAAGCTATATAACTATGTAAAATGTCATTTATTCGTCAAATGTGGCTTAAACACTTAAAAGCCCCAATCATTTCCTTTCAAACCTAATTTAAATTATATTTATATCTTCATACTTCTAAGAGATATCGTATACCGAAATATTGTCAAAACGGGTTTTTTGCACTTTTGTGTCTTTTTAGGTTAGGATATCTCTGAGGAAGAAAAAGATATCAACATAATTTAAATTAGGTTTTAAAGGCAAAGATTAGGACTTTAAAGTTGCTTACCAGATTTAACGAAATTAAAATTTCTTTCACATTTTAAACATGTTCAACGAACCGACCATTTCAAAATTCAGCCGTATGCCATACACGTAACAACACTCGGGGTGTCAAACGGCTGAATTTAGAAGTAGTTGGTTCGTTGAACATGTTTAAAATGTGAAAGAAATTTTAATTTCGTTTAATCTGGTAAGCAACTTTAAAGTCCTAATCTTTGCCTTGAAAACCTAATTTAAACTATGTTGATATCTTTTTCTTCCTTAAAGATATCCTAACCTAAAAAGACACAAAATTGCAAAAAACCCGTTTTGACAATATTTCGGTATACGATATATCTTAGAAGCATGGAGATATAAATATGATTTAAATTAGGTTTTAAAGGAAAAGATTGGAGCTTTTAAGTATTTAAGCCACATTTGACGAATAAATGATATGTTACATAGTTATATAGCTTCAAAAATAGGCAAAAAACGACTTTTTTTGGTCTTTAGGTTACAATATCTCATAAACTATACACGATAGAGCAATTCTAAGGTTGGATTCGCGTTAAACATCCCAAAACACATCGATTGTGATTATTTTAATTTTTGTTTAATGTAGTTAAAAAAATTTTTTTTTTCTTTTTGTATGGGAAAATGCCCCAATTGGAAAAGCGATTATCTCAAAATTTAGTCGAGGAGTCACGACTGAAAATTTTTTTATACATCATTTGAACGATAAGTAAACAGAATCTGGAAAAAAATTTGATGTGCTACGACGTCCGATTTAGAACGGGTTAAGGCACACCGTGCGATTCCACTCCAGAATTTTTAAGCTAAATGAAAAATAAGCTAAGCTGTCTACACTGTTCTCTAGGGTAGCTACAGACTTTGCGAATAAAATGAGCAAATGGTTGATAGAGCTGACCGTGCATGCTTGGTATAAAACTTTATTTACATATTTACCAATAATTGTCAAGTTAAGCAAAAAAGTTGTAACCTATCCTGCATTAATAAATTGAGTATGTTAAAAACTATACCGCCAACGACGAATTGTGGCTGTGGTTACTTTAAATCGAAATGTGCAGAGATCCACTATCAAAAAATGTCCTTCTCTATTCTATGTATATTTTGCGGAGTGAAAACTCAAGACTATCAGGACTTTGTAGACCACTTCAGAAAGTTGCATTACAATGATTTTTCAAATACAATACAGTCTATGGCAGAGCCGGATGCCCCATTTTTTCAAAATGATAAGGCACATAACGACCCTTTAGAATTTGGTGAGAGGTCAGACTCTGATGAAGTAATGGAGAAATTAAAAGAGGAGAGCCTGGAAGTGAAAGCAGTAAAGATCGAATGTTCAGAAAAAGAAACACTCAATGGTTTTGCAGTCGATACATCTGTTTCTGGCCATGATGGAATTTTGAGTAATAGTTCGTGTGTTATTGAGGATCATGATGAATCTGAGGGTTCGGACAACGAATATATACCATGTGAAGTTAAGGTGGAACAATCAGATGTAAGTAATGTGACAGCTACAAATTTACGCTTGGGTTCAGTATATGGAAAACTCAGAAACCGGTTAAGTCTAATTTAGCTTCCAAAGCTTGATTTTATTTAAACCAAACTTTTGGCTTGGGGGGGCTGTTCATAAATTATGTCACACGAATTTCACGATTTTTGGACCCCCTTCTCCCATGTCACACCCTCCCTGTCACATTTTCATAGACCCCCTCCCCTATTTGTGACATCACACTCCTACCTTTTATACGTTAAATTTAATTGAACGATTTTTTTTTTAATAGCGATTTACAGTAAGCATAGCAGTAAGCATAGTAAGTAACTTAACGTATTGATCAATATTGTTATAAGTGCTTTGTTAATTATTTTTGTAATTATTCCTCAGTCCATGGACAAGTGCACCGATCCTTTATACTTGAAAGAACTGGCATGCCACATTCTTTATAACTTATAATTTTCTGGAGTCGACTTCTTCATATATATATCGTCGGGTTAAAACTACAACTAGACATCTACATTTTTCATGTTTTGAGAAAAAAGCGTTTTAAATTTTTTGAAATTCGTTTATTGTATGGGATTTTGCAGTTTTATGCTTTTTATTCTTTATATAAAATTGGATGGAGACTACATTTCAAAAAACCGATTAGACTGGAGCATAGAGCCGTTTTTTCTTCATGTTTCTGTATACTTAACTCAAAACATCAATATATGTAGATGTCTAGTTGTAGTTTTAACCCGACGATATATGAAATTTTCGTCTTCTTTAAGCAAATACAATAATTCTTTGGCGCGTTTTGCTGCAATCCTTTGAAGACGAACATTTTTTTGTAGGTAGTTTTGATGCTGCTAACTCTTTATGGATAGATTTTAAATGATGCGCAGCGGATACGAAGAGAAATATAATCCACAAGTAGGACAACCCCTGTTTTTTGTGAAAATTTCTAAATTTTTTCGATTTGAATTGTGTGACATCACACTTTCCAAGACCTCCCTCTGTCACAATTTGTCACAAATTTGTTAACCCCCACGACCCCTAAAAGTGTCACATAATTTATGGACTGCCCCTTAGGTTTAACTAACATTTTTTTTCAAAGCTAATTAAATTTATTAAGCTTTTAATTCCCGGAAAGTATATGTTATCAAAAGTGTCCCTCGGGTCTAGTTACTGATATATACATAAAAAGCTGGGTCGCTAAAATAAATTCAAAATCTCCACATCCTAATATGTTCTTTGGCTTATTGTTAGACTTCCCACAAAATATTTTGGCTCTGCTGAAAACTTTGATGGTGCCAGAATTTTTTTTGGGCCAAAAACACAAAATTTGTATGGAAAACTTTTTTGTTTGGCAACATAAAGCAAAACAAAAATTTACAAAAATTAAGCATAAAAAATGGTTGAGTTATGCATCAAAAGTTTTTCGAAAATCGCACTCTGTCTCAGGATAATGATTTTAGAAACAGTGAAAAATCTCTAATTTCAAACGAATCACCCGTTGAATATTTTGCCTAAAAATATGCTACGTTTTTTATAATTTCAAAAATGCTGATTTTTATAATACTATCATTTTTTTGAAATTTGTAATGAATTAATTTTCATTTTAATAAAGTCTTGACGTGATTTGAGTGTAGTGAATCGAGCTTTTTTATACGTTGCATACGATTGTAGCTCGTCAGTTGGTCGATTATTATTCATATGTTTTGAGATATTCGTTATTTCTTTAGCTCGTAAAAATTTAGTAAAATTTTAGTTACTAGAAAAAAACCTTTATTTTTCAAATGTTAGAAAATTTTGGAGAGTTGTGATATACTACACGAAAACAATAGAAGTTACGTATTTTGGTAATTATTTTTTATTCAGGATGGAACAGAAGATACGAAGTGAACACATGTACAATATGTAAATTGACACACTTTAAAACCACAGATCGATTGCATATATTAAAATTATGAACTAATAGATACCATTAGTTTCGAAGTAGAGTTTGACGCTTTCAGATATGCAGGATATTGTGATTTTGGAGAAGTTCAAGGTCAAAAACTAAACCCGTCTCGCAACTCCCCATTCTCCCTTACCAGGAGTGCTGCCTTATTGGGTTTTCTTTTTTTAGGGTTTTTGTTACTTTTTAATATTTCACCAAAAACCATCAATTTTAAAGTTTTGATATTGTTCTATTGTTTCCAATAGCATTTGATACTTTCCGAGCTTTTTTTATATTATTCTCATCGGTAAATTTATCATTTTGAAAGCATGAAAATTGGAAACGAATAAAAACCAGCGACTAAAATAATAAGATCCCATTGTCAACCTAGCAGGTCTCCAGGTACTTTATCGCGATTCCTGCAACTCTGACTACAATTGTTCGGATATTCAACGGACACGTGGAAGACCCAACGAGCAGTTCAAAACTTACGAGCTAAAAAAATAACGAATATCTCAAAACACACGAATAAAAAGCGACCAACTGACGAGCTACAATCGTATGCAACGTATAAAAAAGCTCGATTCACTACACTCAAATCACGTCAAGACTTTATTAAAATGAAAATTAATTCATTACAAATTTCAAAAAAATGCTAGTTTTATATAAATCAGCATTTTTGAAATTATAAAAAACGTAGCATATTTTCAGGCAAAATATTCAACGGGTGATTCGTTTGAAATCAGAGATTTTTCACTGTTTCTAAATAGGGGTCTGCACAAAACATCTTGAAATAAAGTGTACTTTTTTTTACACCCATATTTTACACTGAACTGATGCATTTGATCCAAAAAATTTAAGATTCAAATCATCGTGTACACTGAATTAATTTTGACACTATTTACATTGTCTTGTTTTATCAGTGTGAAAAATAAACTTGGTTCTAAAAAATACATCAGTGAACTCTATTTTATAAAAACAAATACTTCAGGTCACTGTAAAACGTGCGTGTAGAGAAACCACAATAAAATGTATGATATGGTAACACTTGCAGAACTGTAGTAGCTTTCATACATATTTGCGACAGAGAGAGAGAGCGTAAACAAAAAAGAGGCACAAGAAGAGAGCGATAAACTACTCTTATCACACCATTAGCATTTAGTAGTGTACACTACTACTACAGTATGCAACTAAAATAACTGAAACAAATCAAACAAGACAAATTAGCACAGTATTTGTTTATTTTCTATCAAATTCTAGTTCTGTCAAGACATTTACACACGACACTGAACTAGAGCATTTGATAAATAAAAAGCAGGTACAAAATATAACGTATCTTGAAACGAAATGTCTTAAAACGCAAACAAGACGTCTTGTGCAGACCCCTATTTCTAAAATCATTATCCTGAGACAGAGCGCGATTTTCGAAAAACTTTTGATGCATAACTTAGCCATTTTTTATGCTTAATTTTTGCAAATTTTTGTTTTGCTTTATGTAGCCAAACAAAAAAGTTTTCCATACAAATTTTGTGTTTTTGGCCCAAAAAACATTCAAGCACCATCAAAGTTTTCACCTGAGCCAAAATATTTTGTGGGAAGTCTAACAATAAGCCAAGGAACATATTAGGATGTGGGGTAAAAACGATTTTTTTTTTGTATGGGGATCGACCCAGCTTAATATATAATCATCGAAAAATCCATACAACATTCGCTTTTATAAAAACTGGCGTAAGATAGGAAAAATATTGTCATATGAAAAGGTATATGACGGTTTCTCGAAAATATGGATTTATTTCGAAAAAATTATATAAAAAAGTGTGGGTGATTCTACTCACGAAAAAATATTCTGCGGCTCATCTAATTTTACATAGTTGTAAAAATAATTCATTGATTTCAGATCAAAACTAAACATCTAAATTGTTTCTAGTATAACACTGAAAATTATGACGTTCTTTAAAATATTTCATGGAAAAGTTGTACTTTAATGTCCCAAATCCTCAGTTTTCTGGCATGTCTCTCTTCCGAAATTTTAGTTAATGCTAAATAAATCTCAAATTCAAGTGTGGATCCGTACACTTTGCACTAAAAATGTAGGGGGTTATCGTGAATCAAGATTCCCGGGGAATTTTCTTAAACTGCAATATAGAATGCACGGCAGTCTGAGAAAATTCCCCGGGAATATTTATTCACGATTGCCCCCGAATTGGAAAATTTAAATTTAACTGCTGTTAAAGTTGAGTTGGATAATTTAAAAAAAATGTTTGAATCTAAGTTCAAAGTCCTCGATGTGAAGCTTAGCTGTATTAGTGATCATCGTGATAGAAAGGCTAAAGAAAAAGTAATAGAAAAAGAGACGATCCTAAACGAAACAGCTGACGGGGTTTCCCTTATATCTACATATGATGAGTCACTCTTAAACTCTTCTCTTTCTTTTACGGCTGGATTGCAGTTACCCGATAATTGTGCTAATAAAGGGTGTTTTTTTTAGAGGTTTGTTTTTCGAATAGAGATAAAACTGGCATTTTGTGGTCAAATCTGGCAACTCTAATGTCATTTATGTTCAGTTTGGTTTGCCATTTCATCATGAACAGGTTGACAAAAGAACAACGCTTGCAAATCGTGCAAATTTATTTCGAAAATAATGGTTCAGTTCGCGAAGTTTACCGCAAGCTCCGTCCATTTTATGGTCGACATAATCGTCCATCAGAGCAATTAATTCGGTTAACCATGGATCGTTTTCGCACTACGTTTACTCTATGTGATAATACGCATCCGCAGAGACGTCGAACAGTGCGCACCGAAGAAACAATTGCCGCTGTAGAGCAAAATATTGAAGAGGACCCGAATGAATCGATTCGCCACCGTGCACAGCGATTGGAGCTTTGTCCATCAACTTTATGGAAGATTTTGCGCAAAGATCTTGGCTTGCGACCTTACAAGATCCAGCTTGTGCAAGAATTAAAGCCGCGAGACCATGCAATGCGTCGTGATTTTGGTGTATGGGCCGAAAATGAGATTGATCTCGATGCTGATTTGGAGTGAAGAGAATCCACATGAGACCCTTGAGACGCCATTACATCCACAAAAACTGACTGTTTGGTGTGCTCTATGGGCTGGTGGAGTCATTGGGCCATACTTCTTCCGAAATAATGCTGGAGAGTCAGCTACCGTTAATGGAGACCGGTATAGAGCCATGATAACCGACTATTTTGTTCCCGAATTGGATGGCATGAATGTGGATGAGTTGTGGTTCCAACAAGACGGCGCTACATGCCACACAGCGCACGTCACAATCGATTTATTGAAGGAAACATTCGATGAGCGCATAATTTCGCGGAATGGACCTGTCAATTGGCCACCAAGATCGTGTGATTTGACACCATTGGATTATTTTCTTTGGGGATATGTGAAGTCGCTCGTCTATGCCAACAAACCAGAAACGTTAGGGGACTTGTAAGCCAACATTTGTGGCGTTATTGCCGACATACGGCCCCATATGCTCGAAAAAGTGGTTGAAAATTGGACCTGTAGAATTGGCTTTATTCGAGCCAGCCGCGGCGGCCACATGCCCGAAATCATATTTAAACATTAATGGCATAAAATTATCCTTCCAATAAAGCCAAATTGATGGACATTAAAACGATTTTCTTGTGTTTTATTTCAATTCGAAGTTCTATACCTCTAAAAAAAACACCCTTTACAAGTGCCTATAAATTGAGTAATAACAACAACAAGATTGGCAAACCAACGAAAAAAGCTGAAGTCATAAACATTGCTGCTACACATACTAATGTTGAAGTGACCACTGTGTCTACTGCTCTGCCTGTGTTTTCTCTTCCTTCTTCATCTTCATACGTGAATTCTACTGCTGCTTCAACTTCGTATGCTGCTGCCGCTGCTGCCGCTACTGCTGTTGACGCTGTTGATGAAGTTTTTGTTGGGGATGCAGTTTTACCTTCTCATTTGCCTATGATGCCAAGTGCGAATGTTGTTGCAAGTTCTGCTAATACTGTTAATTTTGTTTCTGCTGATGGTGCTGTTGCTGGTGTTGATGCTGTCTCTTTAGATGTCTCGCAATCTAACACTATGGGATTGTCTAATGGTAATTGGAATGTAGTAAGCAATCAAAGGAAATCGAAAAAACTACCTATTGCTGTTGTTGGTCGTAAAGAGAGTAGTGATCTCGATGTAGTGGTGAGAATGAAATTCGTGCATTTATCATATTTCAAACCGAATGTTACAGTAGATCAAATAATTGATTATGTAAATAAGTATTCTAACATTGATAAGTCTCATTTTGTATGTTATAAGCTGGTTAAGAGTGATGTTAATGTCGATGATTTGAAAAGTATAAGTTTTAAGCTTGGTGTTTCGGAAAAATTTTATAACGATATTCTAAGTCCTTCTCTTTGGCAAGAAGATATTCACCCCTATTATAAATAAACGGTGAAAAGTGAGTTCACCGCAAAATCAATTTTCACTCGAAAAAATTATTGCCATTGCCAAATTCGAGGGAAAATATTTTCGCTGCGAAAAAGTCGAACTCAACAGCTGTTCAGTCTAACCGACCACATGTGTTGAATTTGATTGTTTTAAAACAGAGCAAAACCTTAAATAAAAGAAATAGACGATGTTTCGAATTGCATTGCGCGAATTTTTAAATGAAGAAGAAGAAAATGACAAATATGGTTGCGTTGATGGAACGCATGTGGCTATTATTCCACCTATTGCTAACAGGCATCTATATTACAACAGAAAAGGTTATTATAGCCTAAACGTGATGTTGGTAAAGTGAATCATTCTACTTAAATATAATATAATCAGTAAAACTTTGAACATGTACCATAAAATAGGTGTGCGACCATAAACTACGTATCATGTTTGTTGATGCATCACACCCTGGAGCATGTCATGATGCAGTCATTTGGAATACAAGCGGTTGCAGAGAAAAACTAAAAAATGATTACGTCATGGGTAATCGAAACGTGTGGTTACTTGGAGACGCTGGTTATCCTTTGGAACCTTGGATCATAACCCCATATAGAAATCCGCAGACTGGATCCACGGACATAAAATTTAATGATACACATTCCCGGTGCCGCAATATCATAGAACGAACAAATGGGGTGCTCAAAAATAGATGGAGATGTTTGTTGACTGCAAGGCAATTGCACTATTCTCCAAAAAAGGCAGTTAAGATTGTGAACGTTTGTGTAGCGCTTCATAATATATGCATTAAATATAAAACTATTTTCCACCAGCCTACAAATTCAAACATAGTTGAAATTGCAGAAGAGCCAATAAACCTAGAACAAATTGAAAATGATAGGTTCCTATCTGTTGCTCAGGAAATATCAGCAGTAACATGTCGCAACAAACTAACAATTGAATTTTTTGTAATAGTTATGTATTTATTTTTCACTTTTATATATTTATGTAAGTAATAAAAAAACCTCATATTTTATTTAATTGTTTATACAAACTTCTTATAAAGTTAATAAACAAGTCATAAATTTTTTAAAGTAGAAAAGAAAACAATACAACAAAAAATGTTATTCAATAACAAATGTCTATAGATTAAAATTAAGGAAGCTGTAAATTCATTTGTGCGATTTCACTTTGAGATCTTCAAGTTCTAATAGTTTTTTGTTCAGTTCTAACTTAGTTTCAAGTTTAATTCCTCAATTTTTTGGTAATGTTTTTCTTTGATTTTGAGCTCTTTTTCTTTTAACTCATTGGCCTTTTCAAGAGCCTTATAAATACGCCTATTATTGGAAATATTTGTTTCATGCCAGGCTTTCAAGTCCAAAGAAATGCTTGCGACAGTTTCGCATAATTGCTTTTGATTTTCCAACTCAACCTGCAAGATGTCGGATGGTGTGGTTTTTTTTCTCTTCGCGGCCGGAGTATACGGGGACCCGCTGTCCGTCCGTCCATTATCAGCATGTGGTGATATACAAGGAGTTACTTCTGAATCAGCAAGATCATCCTGTGGTTCAACAGACGACAAAATTTCTGTTATAGTTGTTTCCAATTCCGTATCAGATACACTTTTTTTGTTGGCAATACCAAAGCAAAGGGAATTTTCAACACCTTCAAGAGCCTCCTGTGTGCCAATCAAGGAATAAATTGCTTCCTCTGAAGGTGTTAATGCTTGATGCTTGTTGGGCCCGCCACCCGTACCTCGACTATATTGAAGGTTTTGCACAGCTTTTTTCCTGACATACCTCTTTTGATCAGTCCAAACCTAATTTTACACGGAATTAAAGTTATATTCTGTGGTAGCTTGTCTGAATTGCAATTTTTACCTTTTTCCATTCAAAAGAGCTTTTCGTTGGCGGACCAGCTCCATTTAAAACTTCAGTCAATTGATTCCAAAAAGCGGCAACTTTATATTTGTTCTGGCGTGTAAGGCCGCAGGCAATCTCTTTGTTTGTTTTCATATGGTCCAGCAACAATTCGCATTGCCTTTTATTCACGTTTTTTGACCTAATTATTACAAATACAAATATTTAAAGAATGCTTTTTTTCTTATATTTAGCAAAACACTCACATTTTCAAATTTCCGCCAACAACAGAAGAGAGGAAAATATTTTCACTTGAAAACAAAAAAGTGCGGTGAAAAATGACGTTTATAATACGGCGAACTTTGTTCGAAAAGTGAAAATCAGCTGATCAAACATTTATAATACGGCGAAAGTGAAAATCGAAAAATATTCGAGGGAAATTTTATTCATAATAGGGGTGATTAAGGTTCGTCCGTTCAAAAATTTTCAGAATTCGGGGGCGAAAGCGACGAATCACTAGTTTTGAGTAGACCTAAATATGGTAAAAAATTTAGTTTATATTTTCATAATTTGTCCGGGATGAGGACAAAATCCAATTCTATTTTCAATTGGACTTCTCAATCGGATTATGATGTTATTGTTTTTGTTGAAACGTGGCTTAATTCGGATTTTTCTGATGGTGAATTTTTTGATCAAAATATTTATTTTGTTTATCGTAAAGATAGGGATAGTTTCAAAACTGGTCTCACGCTGGGTGGTGGGGTATTGATTGCAGTTAAACGTAACTTGTGTTCAGCAGTTTGTAATTTGAAGATTTGTGACACTCTGCTTGACCAACTGTGTGTTGTCATAAAGGACCCCAAGGGTGCTATTTATATATGTGCATCGTATATTCGCCCCAATAGCTCTGATGATTTATATGCTGCTCATGTTGACAATATTAGCCGTGTTTTTTTTGACGCGTATATACAATTGTGGATACCTTCAAATTGCGATAACTCATGAACAGTAAGTCACACAATAGAACTCTAAGAAACTTTTTTTATGGAGAATCACTTTCTCTTTCATTTTGTATTTAAAAAAATTTATTTTTAAGGAGGTATTTTATAAAAACTGGTTAGCGCCGATAAATGGCAAAAAATCACTTTTTTTTAAATAACTTCTAAATAATTATTTTTTTTTTACAAAAGATTAAAATTATTGGTAGAGCATGTGGTTCTCCTTGAAAAAGACCCTTGGACTTTTTATCGTACGACTCACCGTTCAAAAGTTATCGCAATTTGAAGGTATCCACAATTGTATATACGCGTCAAAAAAAACACGGCTATTGTTAGTTTAGCTGCATTAAGCAATGCGGATAATCATCTCTGCATATTGGGTGATTTCAATCTCAGTAAAATTGTTTGGACTTTTCTTGCCAACGAGTTGGTTCTGTCAAATGTAAATCATTCTTTTGAGATTAATTTTATAGATAGTTTACTCAGCATAGATTTGATTCAATTAAATTCATTTTTTAATAAATTAAATAAATTGTTAGATCTCATTTTTGTATCTAATAATTTTAAGGTTCAGGTATTTGAATGCTTATGTCCCGTTTCCCCACCGGACTTGCATCATATACCACTTGTTCTAGAGTTTGAGTTTTATGAGTTTTTATAATATTCACATTCTAGAAATGCATTTAATTTTAAATTTTGCGATTTTGATAACTTGAATAACTTATTTGATAGTTTGAATTGGAGTGAACTATTTTTAAATAGAGATGTTGCAGCGTGTTTTGAGATTTTTAAAGATAAAATTTTTGCTATATGCAGGGATAATATTCCAATTTTGCAACCTAGTGTGTACAAGTTACCTTGGTACACTAAAGGTCTAAAAAAGTTAAAAAATCCACGTAATAAATATATTAAGTTATATAATTCAACAAATGATAATCAGTATCGATTGAAATATTGTCATTATATGAGGGTATTTAACTTTTTAAATAAATTTCTTTATAAACAATACATCTTGCGTTCAGAAAGAAATTTAAAACAAAATCCTAAGTCGTTTTGGAACTTTATTCAATCGAAGAGAGATGGTTCTTGCATTCCAACAGCCATGTCTTATAATGGTAGCTTTTTAGTTACAATTGAAGACACTGCTAATTTGTTTGTTAACTATTTTAAATCGAATTATGATACTGATAGACCTTGGTTTAATGAAGCAATTTTAAGTAATATTGACTCTTTTTTGGACTTGGGTTCCATAGTGCTTTCGGAGACTGATATTTTTAATGCTTTAATTTCTATGAAAAGTTCTGTTAAAGTAGATATTGATGGTTTCTCATCTGTCTTGCTCATTAAATGAGCTCATGCTTTATCTGGGCCTCTGTGTGATATTTTTAATAAATCACTCTCCATGGGCTTGTTTATTGATGCCTGGAAAATAGCTTCCATAACACCAGTTTTTAAAAATGGTAATAAAAATGATGTCTCTAACTATAAACCAATCTCTAAGCTCTCGAAAATCTCTAAGTTATTTGATAGTATTGTAAAGAACAAGTTATTCTTTTTAGTTAAGCGTCATATTTGTCCTGAGTAGCTGGTAGGTCAACGGTGACAAACTTATCTATTTTTTTTAAAAATATTGTATTTCCTCATTTGAACAAGGAAATCAAGTTGATGCAATCTTTACGGATTTTTCTAAAGCCATTGCGAAATTGGCTAAAATGGGTTGCCACTCTGCTTTTTTGGATTGGATTAAATCTTACCTTAAAAATAGAAATCTTTTAAATTTGTGGCATCATCAGGTGTACCGTAAGGTAGCATTCTTGGCCCTCTATTTTTCATTTTATTTATTGATGATATAAGTAAATACATACAATTATCTAAATTTTTACTTTATGCTGATGACTTGAAGTTATTCAGTAAAGTATCTGGGGGTGGGTCTGCTGTCTTACAGAGTGATCTTAATAATGTGTTTTTATGGAGTTAACAGAATTATTTACCATTGAATATTAATAAATGTTTTTCCTTGTCCTACTCTAAATGGAGAAATTGCTTGAGCTCTATCTATTTTCTGTCTGATGTACCTTTGCAGGTTGTAAATTCAATTCGTGATCTTGGTGTGATTTTTGACTCTAAGTTCACCTTTGTTGACCATTTAAATTATATAATTCCTAAAGGATATTCTTTACTGGCTTTTGTGCGCAGGAATAGCTCTGAATTTTCAGATCCCCATACCTTGTTGTGCCTGTATAGTGCGTTTGTTAGGTCAAGGTTGGAGTATACTTTATTTATATGGAATCCTTCCTATAATTGTCATTCCTCTAGATTGGAACGAATTCAAAAATCGTTTACTAGATTTGCACTTAGGTCTCTAAATTTCGAGGTATCTTTGCCTTCTTATAATGCAAGATGTATGCTTCTGGGTTTGCAATCTCTTGAATCGAGGAGAAAGATAAGTTCCATTGTCTTTATTCATGACATTATTTCTGGTAAAATTGATTGTACTCCATTATTACAATTAGTTGAATTCAATATTCCGTCAAGAACGTTGCGACATTTCAATTTATTTTATACTCAACTGCATAGAACTCAATACGCACTAAATGAACCTATTAATAGAGCTTTACTATTGTATAATGAACTATCTATTGTCAACAATTTAGATTTTGCATTAACTAAACTTAATTTTAAGAAATTGGTTGGCAGTTTATTTATAGTGTAATTTATATTTTAATTTTATTTTGTCTCAAATATATGGGGAAATCTCAGCAAGTGTGGCTTTTTCGAAAAAAAAGAAGTTATTTTTCGGCTAAAGTCAAGCGTTGCTCCCAGAACCTAATTTGGTTTAAACCAAACTTTTCTTGTTGAAGTTATAATTCTTACAAAAAATGTTTAATCATAAAGTGTCGCTCGGACCTAGTTTTGGAGATATGGTCATCGGAAGATCGGGATATAGCTTCTATAAAAACCGATATAAGTTCTGAATCCCTTGATGGATTTCAAAAATATTGATGTTATATGAAAGATATTTTAACTGGCTATAAAATTAATCTGAAAAAGTTTTACATCCAAGCTATGGTTTTCAAGATATGGTGATTTTGTGAAAATTTTGAACAGTTTTTTTAAAAAAAAAACTATTATAAAAAAAAAATACCTTAATAACCTATAGCTATAGTAACAAAATATGGAAGCCTTATCTATTTTCCTTCATAAAGTATTCCATGTAAAGCTGAATTTGCATCATTAGGGCATTTTTTATAGAAAAACAAAAATTAAACTTAAGAAATTTTCATGAAATTTAGCAAATATTACAACAACACTACCACTAACAAAAACAGCGCTAACAAAAACAACAACAACACCACCACTAACAACAACAACAATGTCTCAGAGAGACCATCCTATTGGGAGGCCAGGAATAACAACCTTGACGACAATATCTGGCCTGGCGTTCGAGTCGTTACAATAACAACGACACCACCACTAACAAATACAATGACACCACTATCCACAACAACAACATCAACAACACCACTAACAACAACATCAACAACACCACTAACAGCAACAACAACAACAAGAACAACACAAAAACACTAACAAAACAACAACACTACTAACAACACTAACAAAACTACTACTAACAACAACAACAACAACAACAACATCACTATCAACAACACCACTATCAACCACAACAAAATGACATTTTTTTTTCAAAAACGTGAGGTTTACTACTACTTTTTATTACAAAAGAAAAAAATTGTTATTCAAAATTTCGCGCGAAATTTTTAATAACAATTTTTCGCCTGCGGCGCTTTCTTTTTGAGAAATTTTTGCAAATCATTCAGTCAACTTATATAACTGATTACAAAAATAAGGTCTTAACCCCCTAACGGTGAACCACTCAATTTCTTTTAAAGATCCAGTAACTGATGACCACACAAATACGATTGAGGGTCTGTGGCGATATGTCAAAAACGCTTTGCATGTATGTTATTTAACAGAAGAAAACGATTTTACGAAGGATATATTGCAAAATTCATGTTCCTTAAAAAGTGAAAAGCAGAGGGGGTTGAGCCAATGGAGTATTTTTTTAAATATGAGGGAGAATTGCATAAAGTTGTTTCCTATGAAGCAGAGAACGATGATGTTGATAATGTTGTAGATGAAGACATCTTATAAAATAAAATACAAATTTTAATTCTTCTATTTTTTTTTTTTTTTTGGAAAAACCTTACAAATAAAGGAAATCAGATACAAATGGCATAGTTAATAAAAGAAAATAGATTGGCCTTTCATATTTTGTTACTAAAATTATGGATTGATGAGACGTTTTTTGGAAAAAATAGTGTTTTTTTAAAAAAACCTGTTCAAAATTATCTTAAAATCGCCATATATCGAAACCGAAAACTCGAATTTAAGACTTTTGTACACCAATTTGGTAGCTAGTTATAATACCTTTCATATGACACCAAATTTTTTAATATCCATCAAGGGACTCAGAACTTATACTTGTTTTTATAAAATCTATATCCCGATCTTCCGATTGCTATATCTCCGAAACCAGATCTGAGCGACACTTTTTGTTTTTGCTGTTGCTGTTGTAATTAATTTCCTAAGCCATATTTGGGCAAAAAAAAAAAATTTGGCTTTGGGAGCAACGCTTGACTTGTTCCTATTTTTCAAACATGTGGCACCCTTTTTTGGACCGCGAATTATTAATTTGAGATACACTAGAAGTACTTTATAGCCAGCGGTACTGACTTTTTTCGATCGCCTCCCCCAATATCGTCAAAAATCTCGCGTCACGGTGTTTGTGTTTGAACTCCTCTGAAACGGCTCGCTTGATTTTTATGAAATTTTTTATATGTATTTGGTAGATATGGAAATTGGTTATAAAGTATATTTCATTCCGCAAGAGTGTATATTTAGGGTGGCCCTCATACAAAAATATTTTTTAAATCGGATTTTCTCACATACCGGTTAATCGATTCACATTAATTCTACACCACGTGGTTTTTGTGTTAAGTTGCACTGCTTTAACTATAAAACTTTTATTTAGGGTGGCCCTCACACAATTTTTTAAATCGTATTTTTTCAATTCACATGGAATTTGCCTTTTATATCAAGAGGCACAGCTTAGGTTAAAAAACTTTTATTAAGGGTGCATATTTAGAGTGGCCCTCATACAAAAAAATTTTTTTAAGGTTATGATGCACCGATTTTCATGAAAGTAAGCATGGAAATTGAAGGGAATATTTCTGAAGAAAAAAATTTAGCATTTATGTATATTTAGGGTGGCCCCTAATATAAAAATTTTTTTAAGGTCACATTGCTGCGCCGATTTAGCATCGCCAAATACATTAAAAATTACTATTTTAATTTTTGCTTGTTGTTTTTTTTATTTCCAACTCATTTTTATCCAACGAGCAATTAAGTGTCGGCATGTCGGGTGACCTTCGGAAATCTTCAGGTGTCACAGAAAACTATTAGTTAAGTTTTTTTGATAGTTCGCCATGCATTTTTTCCTTCTCGTATTCTCGTTTTGAGTACGAAGCCTTCGGGTGACCTTCGGGAACCTTCGGGTATTTTAAAAAAACTACCTGTTAAAGTTCTTTGACAGTTCGCCATCGATTTTTTCTTTCTCGCATACCTAGGTATTCTTCGTTTTGACCATCAAGCCTTCGGGTGACCTTCGGCAAACTTCGGGTGGCCCAGAAAATTATCAATTATAACTTGATGAAAGTTTGCCATAGATATTTCCCCTCCAGTGTACCCAGATATTCTTCGTTTTGACTATGAAGCCTTCGGGTGATCTTCGGAAACCTTCGTGTATAGCATCAACACATTTCCATACCTGAGATACACTCATTCCCAAAATTTTAGCTGAATTGGCTTAGTAGTTCCTGAGTGATAATGCTTCACACACACACACAGTCATTGTATATATATGTTCTGAGGGGCGATTTTTTTACATATTCATTGGCTCTAGGTCCAATGATTTCGCAAGGTTTGAGACAATTTTGTGCCCTCAGATTTTTGTGCCCCTCAAAATACCATTTTTTTAGACGTAATTTCGCATGAAAAATCGACATTTGAGCTTCTTCTCAAGTGTGTTACCACCGAACCAGTGGTGGCACACCCTTTTATCTCGACATAACTTTTAGTCATAACATTAAGAAATCATATTTCATGAGGAATATTGCGAAAAAATAATCGCCCCCAGAGCAGCATGTTAGAAACCGAAAATTACCAGATTTTGGGTAAAAACCATTCACACAACTTTGGAGACCCATATCTAGCGTTCTACCTGAGGCACATCAACAAAATGCAGTTTTTCTTACGTCTTAACATTCATGTTAAAGATACTAAAAGCCCAAAACAATTTGCTGAACCGCCTCAAAAGTTATGGCTCAATAATGGAAGCGGCTTATTCAATTCACACTCAAAATTTGTGGATTTTGCTCGAATTTCGGCAAAAAAAATAAAAAATAAAGCTTCTAGGCGGTAGCACACGCATGTTTTTGTATTTAACATCATCCAATAAGTGTCCCAGACATGTTGGAATGGATGAGAAATGCAACGGGTGCTAACTCGGCGAACCGAGACCTATTCACACCGAAGTCCACACTTGCTGAGATTTCCCCATATATAACTGTTATTTATTATTTTTTATTTTTTCTAGTCTGTAAGGAACTTGTATATCCAAAGACTGAATAAACGAAATGAAATGAAATGAAATGTAATTATCAAATTCTGCTATTAATATTTAATTTTATTAAAAAATTTTATAATGAACTTTGTCACTCGACATTTACCTCAGCCTTTTGGCAAATCAAAACATCTAAATATTTTGATGAATTTGCGTATCTATCGCGTTGCTGCTTTATTGATACGAATGAACAAAGTAAAGTTATCTTAGAATCGCTTTCGTTTGCCTCAGATCGTGGCTATTTTAGTCGATTCGCCAAGTTTTTTTTGTAAAATTGTGTTGCGGCCAGTCAAATCCACCGGCACCTGGCAAGTATTTTCGTTAAAAATATGTTTTGTCGGAAATTTTTATTGCATTTATGGGTTGTAAATCCATAGTATTTTAATGTAGAACTCCATAACTTTGTCGTTGAGCTTTGTATTGACGATTTATTGACAGAAAAGTGAAAAAACTTCAGCCTCCTGAAAATTTAAAGATCTAATTCTTATTCGTTAGTAATAAATATCATTGGGTTTTAACAAACAGCGCTTAATAAGATTATATCCTTAGGTAAATGTATACGTAAAAAAATAGTCGCAGTAAACAAAGAGTGTAGCGTTAAATAAATGTAACAGATGTAATCTCCTTAGAAATATTTGTCTTACATTTCTTTATCATGGGTTTTTTAGAATTCTGAATAGTTTTCAAAATGAGTTCATCGAAAGAAAATGTGCTAGATTTAATTGTGCGCAAAAAACACGATTTTCCACATTTGCCTAAAGTATAAATATTGCCAAATCAACGGTAGCTTGCGTACTTAAAAACTTTAATGAACGATTATCTACGGAAAGAAAAGTTGGAAGTGTTCGAAAAAAAGGATTTACCTCAGAGGAAAAAGCAAAAGAACTGTTACGTGCCTATGAAAAAAATACTGGACTCAACTGAAAGTTTGCAGAGAGAAAGGTTTCCAATCATGTAAAGTACTACTAGCACCAATACAGCTGCGAAAACCCGCTCACGAAAGCTCTTCGAGCGTTTCGTACAAAATTTTGAATTCATTTTAATGGACGGCGCAACTGTCGACTAAGTCAACTTTTTTTACACCGCAAAGAAGAATGGCGATGTTGGGCCAAATTTTGAAGAGCTCAGTATTTGTCACAACTGGTACAACCACCAAATTTATGTGAAAGAGTGCTAACAGAAATGTCTGCTGAATATGATACGCTTTCACGAAAACCCTGTGTTATTTTGGCCAGATATGGCAAATTGGGCATGAATTGGTATGAAGAGAATGGGGTTAATATTAGGCCGATTGGAAAATACTGGGCTATAATGAAGAGAAAATTGCTAAAAACGAAGAAATTTTTCAAAAATGAAAATAAAACTAAAACAAAAATGGATCAAGGTATCATCGCATGTCACCCCAAAGTGATGTGCAGAGCCTAATGGCAGGTATTAATTCAAAGTTACGATATTTTGCATATATCTCAACATAATGAGCAAACCTTTTCATTTCCGAAAAGATATACCCATGAGCTTCAAAAAATGTATTACTTTCTTTTTGTTGGTCAAAAAATACCCTTTTTATACCCATTTTTTGTCGACTACTTTTTTACGTATACATACCTTACTCAGCCTCCTAAACTAATTTTTTTCTTGAACGGCCATAAAAAGGATAAGCCGAACTTAGGGCTCAGATCTTTCAGGGTGATGAGCACTGAGCATCCTTCGTATATTCCCCATATTCCAATCTTGTGTAGCGCCGTTTTGTTTACTGTTTATTTTGAGTGAACAGCAGTGTTGCCAGAATTTTTTTGAAAAAATTACATATTTGTTGGTACATTTTACATTTACATTATATAAAAGCTAATTAGATGCATATATGATGTTTTCTTATAGATCGATACAAAATAAGTCCAAAATATTAGATTATTAAGGTTTGCAAATTTTTAATACTCGACAATCTTTAGATAAATGGGCTATGATATTTATGTTGGTTTGGTCTTCAACCAGAAATGCAGCCATTGCAAAACAAAACTACAAAATTTCAAAATCAGTGTAAATTTCAATTTTTAAAAATCTTATTAATTAATATACCTCAAAATAAACTATGGAACAATTTAACTTTATCGACTGTTGTTGTTGTTTTTTTTTTGCCCAAATAGGGCTCTGGGAATTAATTACAACAACAACAGCAACAACAACCTCTGAGCGGATCTACTTTCGGAGATATAGCCATCGGAAGATCGGGATATATCTTTTATAAAAATCGGTATAAGTTGGGAACCCCTGGATGGATTTTAAAAATATTGGTGTATAGGTATTTTACCGGGCTATATAATTGCTGTACAACGTTTTTCAATTTGAGTGATAGTTGTCGAGATATGACAATTTTTCAAAAATTAACCCCATTTTTTTTCGCAAAAAACCGTTATTTTTCCTAAAAAATATGTTATTAAACTATTATTTTAATAACTAAATTAGAAAGCCTAATTTATTTCCTTTCATTTGATATGCAACATGTATCTGAAATTGCATCATTAATAAATTTTTATAAAAAAACACAAAAATGGACCAAATCAATTTTGGAACTTTAAACAGCAACAATGCCAGGACAGACAACAACAACAACTTTACTACTACTACAACAACAGTAATTTTACATGAAAGTAGGGGTAATTGGGCGGCCTGTGGCCGCAGCTCAGGATTTAAAACTCCCAAAAATCTAACACCGGCTTCGCGGCGGCCTTCGGCCGCGGATCAGTCTATAATATATCCAACACATAGTTTGCTAGCCAAATTGCGCGCGCAATTTTTAATAAAATTTTTTTTAATATAATAAGTAGCTGATGCGCTTGTACAAGTAGCTGATCCTCTTTGTTGTTGTTGTTGTTGTTGTTTGTTCTGGCATTATTGTTGTTGTTTAAAGTGCCTAATTTCAAGAAAATTGATTTGGTCTATTTTTGTTTTTTTCTATAAAAATTTTTTAATGATGCAATTTCAGATACATGTTGCATATCAAATGAAAGGAAATAAAATGGGCTTTCTAATTTAGTTTATAAAATTTTAGGTTAATGATATATTTTTTGGGAAAAATTCCGTTTTTTTGGGAAAAAAATGGGGTGAATTTTTGAAAAATTGTCATATCTCGAAAACTATCACTCAAATTGGAAAACTTTGTATCGCAATTATATAGCGCGATGAAATACCTTTCATATGACACCAATATTTTTAAAATCCATCCAGGGGTCCCCAACTTATACCGATTTTTATAGAAGATATATCCCGATCTTCCGATGGCTATATCTCCGAAAGTAGATCCGCGCAGAGGTTGTTGTTGTTGTTGTTGTTATGATTAATTTTCAAAGCCCTATTTGGGCAAAAAAAATAAAAAAAAAACAACAACAGTCGATAAAGTTAAACTAAGCCTAAACGATGTTAATGCTGAAAAAAAAAAAAAAAAAACGTGCCACAACATTCAGAAAGTTTTCTGACTGGGTGTTGCGCATCCAACATTGACTCTTCGACTATATTAATATTTTTGGATTTAGCTTTTCAGTTCGACATGGCATCTCTCATGGAAATTTGATGACATGGCGACTCGAAAATAATGACATTTAACGCAATTTAGCTGCAAAACAGTGTTGACAACTTTGGGGTTTTTCCCCTAAATTCAGTGGGAAAATAGCCTCCCTTTGGTTTTTTTAGGGGATTAAAATGCTTAGGGGTTTTATAAAATGTTGGGGGGATTTTTTAATGGTTTTTACAGGTAACTTTGCCATTTATGCACCGATTTTTTTTAATTCATGAGACTATTTTTGCTGTGGCTGTGTCTGACGAGCAATGTTTTAATGTTAGTATTTCAATAATTGGCCAATTGGTGCAGTCTGTAATATTATTGTCGATTGCTAAATTTCTTCTTAAGACTTTTTGTATAGAAATTGGGGCATGTAAAAATGTTTGTATTATACGCCACAAAAAAATGTTTGTAAGGGTATTGTTGAAAGCTTGTAAAAGCCTCGTATACCCGTAAAACTGTCAAAGTTCATATTGATTTTGACAACTATTACGAGTTTACAATATTTTCGAGGCATTTACACGTTTTATGGAATACCCTCAGCGTAAATTTTAGCATGAATAATTGCTCGTCAAATCGGCGTGTTATACACTAATAATAAACAAATATTTTTTGTTCTAATAGTCTGTTTCCAGCGAAGATTTAGATACACTGAGATTAG
Source organism: Calliopum simillimum (assembly GCA_951812925.1). Taxonomy (NCBI): domain Eukaryota; kingdom Metazoa; phylum Arthropoda; class Insecta; order Diptera; family Lauxaniidae; genus Calliopum; species Calliopum simillimum. The sequence continues at coordinate 80,895,993 of OX638372.1, read as the reverse complement.
TTAATCACATCGTTAAATCCTACCCGTTTCCACCGGCTTAAATAAGTAGATTTATTTTTGTCAGTAAATGTCAGAAGCAGTAAAATTAAACTTGTCTTTCATTTTCGTAAACATTTATCTTCAATTTGCTTTGTGTTTAATGCCAATTGTCAAAGTTCGGGGGTGTCACTAGATCCTGAATCTGCCCTATATCACCTTTTAAATCTGCGATGGAAACAGGCTATAAGATAAATAGTACCAATATGTACAAATTTGACAAAATTTGATGTATAAAATAGGATGTTTTGTCAAATATCTATGATTGATAAGCTTCAGTTTCTTTATAAATTTGCATCTTTGTTTTTGCTTTAAAAATTTTTATAGTTTTAAATAATTTTTCTGAACGCAAACGCAGATTTTTAAGTCCTCAGTGCAATTTTAGGGGGTTTTTGAACTGCATTTAAGGGGAAAATTTTTTGATGTTGTCAACACTGCTGCAAAAGTCGTGTGTGTAAATTAAAATTAATTTACGGATCAAAATATTAGCCATGTTCACGATCCTGTGCAAAAGGTCTTGCATCATAGCTTTTGTAAATTAGTGTTGAAAATTTTTGCAACACAACAACAAATTATACATTTTCTATACTAAAAACCTATAGCATAAAAATATCATGTCATTTTTCAAATAAAAATTTTTTGTTTATGCTCTCATTCTCTTTGCTCATACGATTTTCTCAGAGAAATACATTTTTTCGTAGCTTGAAATGTTTATACTTTTAGCATTGCTCACAATCAAGTGAAAATTATTGCTATTTTGCTACTTTGTAAGTCTAAATGCTCCAGATCGTGAACACGGCTATTATAATTTTAGTTAATCTAAAAGAAAAGCAATGGATGAGTGAAGAAAACTTAAACACCTTTCGTTGGTGTCAAAAATCTGCACAGAATTGGACAATCATTTGGGCATCAACGATAAAGATTTGGCGTTCATCTGGACCAACATTTGATGATTTTAAAATGGCGCTTTTTGAAAATGGGACATTCCGGAGTCTTTTATAACAGCTGAGCAACAAAAGATAAATTTCATGGGAATTTAGACCGATACCCTAGGGAGTTAAGACCGATACCCTGGGGAATTAAGGCCGATACCCCCGTAAGTGGGGAATTTTAATCATAATTTAAATTTTTATTAATTTAATTCCTCTTTTAATTTTATTTTATTATTTAGTTTAGTTTTGCTTCTTTTCATTGCTGTTAGTTTTAAATACTGTTATAAATTTTTGTGCTAATTATAAGATTTATTATCTTGAAGCATTTTGTATTAAATTTAAATAAATGAAATGAAATATCCTGGGGAACTAAGACCGCTACCCTTTCTTTGATCGTAACAAAAAATATTTAACAAAAAAAAAAAAAAACAAAATCTTTGTTTAACAATTAATACAACAAGCGCGCTGTTCGTTGCTGGGAAAGCCCTGAGAATTATACTGGCGCTAGCGAATGCAGCAGTTCAGCACAAAGTGCACAAAGCTGCCGCGCAAGCACAACTGGCGCCCAGGTACATCATTACTATGCTAACAATGAAAATCATCATAGTAAATTGATTGAAGCTCTAAAAGCAAGGATCGAATTGCAACATCGTAAAATTTTAGCCATGGAGTTGGAGGACAAAGGCAGCGATGCGCTGACCACTGAGATGGAAAAGCAGCAAGAACGTTTCTCGGCTATAGAAGCTCAAAATATACGCTTCAACTACAACTAGACAATGATTTCCTTAGGCTGGGTGATGCTTCTGAGAGACTACAGAAGCGCATTAAACATTTAAAGGAGTAAGTAAAAGCAGTAAAAATGCAGATAAAAGGTTTTCAAAAGAGGGGACTAATTAAAGTTCCCTTATGAAGTTTTGATTATTGTCTGTTTTTGCTTGTGGTAATGGAAGTGCACCCTGTATTCTAAATGTGAATTCCCTTACTTTTCTGGAAAATTTCGACCAAAATTATTTAAAAATTATGTCTTTCTCTACACAGTTTGCATTAATTTCCATACTATTAATAAGTTGATGAATCCACTTGTCCCAAAAACCTGTTTTAAGAAATTCTCGATGATAACGCTCAAAAAAACACAATAACGCCCACAAAAATTAAAAAACGAAAGAAACCCATTTATTGTAATGAAATTGTGCCCGAACAATATGAAAACGAAATAATTTAAAAAAAAAACGAAACTACGCCCAAATTATTTTCCTATGAATGCGGGCGATAATCGATTGAGAAATAACGCCTACATTTATATGAAAATATTGTGGACGTTTTTTTTTTTTTTTTTTGTAGTCGTTATATCAGGCAATATTGCTACATAATAATCGCGTGTTTTCATGTGGCAATATTGCTCCAAGAAAATACGTTCAACGTATGTTCAATATAATGAGAGCAAAGCATTGAACAATCGAATTAAGGTTGACATTGTTCCGTGGCCATAGGTATATCAGCGAATGATATGAGCCGTTCAAAATGACAATGGTGCAACTCCAAAACGAGGCAAAAGTAATTGGCTGATATTTTGTTAGGGATGAATAAAATTGATTTCTGTTTTTACGAAAAATTTACTTGATGATATGGAGTTGTTGAGATTAAGTTGAGAAAATGCTATCGACCAAATAACTGATCACTATAGCACATAATTTAAATGACATTACTTTTGCCTCGTTTTGGAGTTGGACCATTGTCATTTTGAATGGCTCATATGTTGCATTTGGAACGATCAAAATTATTGAAACCGGGCGATAGTGCGAGTAGCGAAATCAGCAGTTTTAATTGCTGCCTACATCAAGACCAACATTAAAAGCAATCCACGGTGGTTTTTAAAAAATTTTAACTTTTTGAAATACCACCCGCGATTTTTTTCAGCGATAATGTTGGGGGACCCTTCTAGTATCTAAATCCGCGAGCCGCGAAATCGAACGTCCAGCCGTTTTTTTTTTCGACATTTTAGTACTTAAGAAAAACACAAACAAAAACCGGAAACAACAATAGTCATTCCAGATGTGATTTTTGATGCTTATCCGAACCCGGTCTTAAAATTGCTCTATTACGTCTGGATTTTGAGATATCCTTACATAAATGTTTAAAGGACACCAATTTTTTTCCTATTTTTGAAGTTATATAACAAGATAAGGTAATATTATGCCGTAAAATATGGTATGACAGTTAATAGCCCTAGCTTTTTTCTTGAAAACTCAATCCAACCGATAACGATATCTTTTTTTTGTCGGAGATATCTTAACCTAAAAAGTTAAAAAAGTGCAAAAACACGATTTTTAGCTATGTTGGATGTTATATGCAGGACACAACATTTTTTTGTGAATTTCTATTACGAGAAGCATTTAGTACTTTCTTTTGGCTTTCAATTGAGCTATCAAATGTTTATCTACAATATTTCTGTGCAAAGTTATGTTAACTTAAAAATCACACCATGAAACTGAAAGTGAAAAATCTCGGTTTTCGGCTATATTTGAGGTTGTATACAGTATGGACGAAATTCGTCTGCTCTTTTTTACTAACCGACGCATTTAAAACCATTCTTTATCTTTAAAAAATAAATGGTGCGGAAACGATACCTTTTATATGTATATATATATACTTATATATATATTACACATATATACATATACAAGTATATATATGTACTTATATACATATATATGTGTACATAATATGTGTATAAACACCGAGACATACTCAAAAATCGTTAAAAAAACTAAAAAGTCGAAAAAAAAAAAACGGCTGGACGTTCGATTTCGCGGATTTAGATACAAGAAGGGTCCCCCAACATTATCGCTGAAAAAAATCGCGGGTGGTATTTGAAAAAGTTAAAATTTTTTAAAAACCACCGTGAATCCAAAGCCTACCGCCTTGAACACTTCGTTTTGCAACCCAGTTTTGTTGTGAATTGTGCAGAGCTATTTTGGGTGTGAATTGTGCAGCCCAGTTTGGTTGTTTTTTTGATAATAATAATTTTATTTGTTTTATTATGAGAAATGCTGTTCAGGAAAACAAGACAAAGGATTTTTTATCGCATGTTCCTCGTGTTTTTCTTTTGAACGTCTTAATTAAGTGTTGTAACGATTGTATTGGGTCGAAGGCTGAGGTAGGCGTCAGCGGAGTCCAGGGTCAAACTAAAAGACAATCCAAAACTTTCAGTTTACAAAATATTTTGTTTTTATTTATTTATGTCTAGTTTTCAATTACAAGTTATTTTGTATTTAGTTATTGATTTATTGGTTCTTATAAAGGGTTTACAATGTTTTCTAATTTTTGCCGGTATATTAGCACTGTGGCTGGCTGAATTCCTATTTTTCGGAATGTTTTCCTGAGCGCGATCTTTGATCCTTTAGCCGGATCCTATCCTTTTAACTATGGCAAAGTCTTCCAGGTGACTATGGATTTTTATGACTACGGGTACTTTATATGGATACTATAAAGAGCATCCAGCACCGTGGATAAACCTCTGGTCACTTAAGGTTCCAGGAGCCTTTGTGGGAGATATACAAGATCTTCCAGGCAACTACGATCCTATGACCACGGGTACTGAGTGGATACTAAATCTACTAAATCTCTGGTCACTTAAGGTGCCAGGAGCCTTTTTGGGAGACATACAAGATCTTCCAGGCAACCACAATCCTATGTCCACGGGTACTGAAATGATACCATAATGAGTATCAAGCACGGTGGATAAATATCTGGTCACTTAAGGTGCCAGGAGCCTTTGTGGGACATATACACGATCTTCCAGGCGACTACAATCCTATGACTATGGGTACTGTAAAGATACTATAATGAGTATCCAGCACCGTGAATAAATCTCTGGTCACTTAAGGTGCCAGGAGCCTTTATGGGAGATATACAAGATCTTCCAGGCAACTACGATCCTATGACCACGGGTACTGAGTGTATACTATAATGAGCAACCAGCACCGTAGATAAATCTCTGGTCACTTAAGGTGCCAGGAGCCTTTGTGGGAGATATACACGATCTTCCAGGTGACTACAATCCTCTGATCACGGGTACTGTAAGGATACTATAATGAGTATCCAGCACCGTGGATAAATCTCTGGTCACTTAAGGTGCCAGGAGCCTTTATGGGAGACATTCAAGATCTTCCAGGCAACTACAATCCTATGACCACGGGTACTGAAATGATACTATAATGAGTATCCAGCACCGTGGATAAATATCTGGTCACTTAAGGTGCCAGGAGCCTTTGTGAGAGATATACACGATCTTCCAGGCGACTACAATCCTATGACCATGGATACTGTAAAGATACTATAATGAGTATCCAGCACCGTGAAAAAATCCCTGGTCACTTAAGGTGACAGGAGCCTTTATGGGAGATATACAAGATCTTCCAGGCAACTACGATCCTATGACCATGGGTACTGAAATGACACTATAATGAGTATCCAGCACCGTGGATAAATCTCTTAGGCAGGGAGCCGGTGACAGTAAAACTGCACTTACACGGATTTTCAAAATTTTTACATGAATGGATAGTGTGTGGTCATAGGTACAATTTAAACTTGGTGTGCCGCGATTTATCCTGGCACCACTATTTTTTAGCAATTTTTGAAATTTGCATTTTTGGAAGCAAATCGCACTCATACGGATTTTAATTTAAAAAACGCCATTTTGTTGCAAATTTTTTTTAATTGAAGAAAAGTTTGGTGTGCCAACTGATATCCTGGCACAAAGGTCTGGCACACCGATTTAAAGGACATAAATGCAAAGAATTTTTTTTTTTTTTTTTTTTAATTTGCTTGTTATAGCTCTACTTGGTGACATAGTACAAAGCTTAACCAAAATACCTGTCATACCAGTTTATAATATATCCTCAACCTCAGATATTATAGTTGTGTAGCCAAGCGATTTTGAAATGATGATATGTTTTAGAGAAAAATCATTCAAGACCAATAGCAAACAGCAAAACAATTTTGTGCGCTTTCTTAATAAGCTCAAAAAACGTATTTTTGAACTTTAGGTTTGGAAATCTTAAAAAACATACGGACAAATACATTGAAAATGACTATTCTTGTGTCGGCTCTTTGTTTTTTTTTTTTTTTTTTTCAAAGATACGATTGTTGAGCCTTTTGTATTTCAAAAAGTAGTAGGTAAACCTATTTCAAAAACTTTTTTTTCTAATTCACTAAGGGGTCAAGAGTACTTTAACCTTTTTTAGTTCACGACAACTTGGCATGGAGCGTATTGCTTAAAATTTTTTTTGGATCAACTGTTTCTTATGAAAATATGTCTGTTATGACATTCTGAACTTTTCAACGTCCTAATCAGTATAGGGAGTTTAGTTATTGTTTCAATAATATCCGTCGCTTGAACGAATTCAAACCGTGTTGCACTTTTTTCTTGAAAATTTCAAAATGAATTGTTTCATTTGTAATCAATGTAACACAGCGAATGAAAAAATAATTCAATTTGAAGATGAAGACAAGTTGAAAAAGTTTGTATTTTGGTGGTAATTTTCAAGCACATCAAGCATGTCAGCTCGCTGTGCACGTAATGGTTGTTCGTGTTTTAACGTTCCACTCTTCAAATGGTTTTAATGTTCATCGCTGGACTAGATATAATTGGTATGACAGGTATTTTGGTTAGGCTTTGTACTATGTCACCAAGTAGAGCTATAACAAGCAAATTAAAAAAAAAAAAAAAAAATTTCTTTGCATTTATGTCCTTTAAATCGGTGTGCCAGACCTTTGTGCCAAGATATCAGTTGGCACACCAAACTTTTCTTCAATTAAAAAAAATTTGCAACAAAATGGCGTTTTTTAAATTAAAATCCGTATGAGTGCGATTTGCTTCCAAAAATGCAAATTTCAAAAATTGCTAAAAAATAGTGGTGCCAGGATAAATCGCGGCACACCAAGTTTAAATTGTACCTATGACCACACACAATCCATTCATGTAAAAATTTTGAAAATCGGTGTAAGTGCAGTTTTACTGTCACCGGCTCCCGGACTATCTGGTCACTTAAGGGGCCAGGAGCCTTTGTGGGAGATATACAAGATCTTCCAGGTAACTACGATCCTATGACCACGGGTACTGTAATGATACTATAATGAGTATCCAGCACCGTGGATAAATCTCTGGTCACTTAAGGTGCCAGGAGCCTTTGTGGAAGATCTTCCAGGTAACTACGATTTAACAAACTACCCTAAGATACCTGGGAATACGGGGCCTTTGCACTTTTACCTTTTGGCATTCAATGTTTAAAACATCAAGATTATATTTGCTTAATTTTGATGTTGTCGCACCGAAAGTTTGGCTGTGACTGCCTGCCTTCTGTACATTGCCATTTATTTAATTTAATTACTTTAAAATACATTTTGTCTTAATACTTCATTACATTACATACATTCTTTCTTAACATACACACGTATTTATCTAAGAGTTTCTTTATTAGGTTTATAAATTTCTAAAAATAATACATAACATTAATTATAAAATACATTGTTAAATTGAGTTACTTTTTCCGAAAAAATTTAAAAAAAGGAAATTTCATTATTGGTTTTTATACTTAAAATCTAAACAATATCTTAAAACTATATAACAACAGATAGAGAACTCTTATTTTAGCTCATCATTAATTTTGCAGAAATTAACTAGTGCTATACACTATACTTCTGACGTCAAGTGTTTTAAATCTTATTTGGTAAAATAAGAGTTCTTTACCTGAATATATATTACACAGGCCCACAAAAAAAAAGGACCATGCGCGAAAGATCAGAACTTTATGTTTTCGGGGTCGCTGAATCCGATTATGGTGCCAGATTAGCGAAGTTGGTTCGCGTTTTTTCAGAAATCAACAATAATGCTGAAAATTAATGATTTTTGCTGGTTTCTGAAAAAACGCGAACCAACTTCGCTAATCTGGCACCATATTCGGATTCAGCGACCCCGAAAACATAAAGTTCAGGTGGTCTGATCTTTCGAGCAGGGCACATTTTTTTGGCCTGTGCACAGAACAAAAAAAAAAAAAAAATCGCTGCGCAAACGATAAGATCACCTGAACTTTATGTTTTCGGGGTCGCTAAATCCGAATATGCTGCCAGAATAGCTGAGTTGGTTCGCGTTTTTTCAGAAATCAGAAATAATGCTGAAAAAAAAAACTTAAATTTTCAGCGTAATTGCTGATTTCTGAAAAAAACGCGAACCAACTTCGCTATTCTGACGCCATATTCGGATTCAGCGACCCCGAAAACATAAAGTTCAGGTGGTCTGGTCTTTCGCGCATGTTACTTTTTTTTTGTGGGCCTGTGTTATTATTATTATTTAATACACTTAAATATATGGGTAACATGTGCTTATCTTCTATGGGGTACGCTATATCACTTTCCTTATTTAAATAATTATCTAGCAGATTGTTATTGACAAAAGGCAACTTTCCTAAGTATTTCAATGCTAAGCCTACCGGAATGAATATATTCTTATTAATTTACTTTGGTCATATACTACTTTATTAGGAGTATTTCTATAGGTGCCATTTACGTATCGCTTAGCTCTAATACCCAAGCACACCCTGAGAGTGTATCTCTCGAAAATGCTTAGCCTTTCCATTTGGGCTGACGAGATATCAAACCAAATAGGGAACGCATAACCTAAAATGGGCCTAATAATTTGCTTATAGCAATTTAACCTTATCTCATGTTTGAGATGTTTTGCTCTGCGAAACAGGTTCGAGTAGCAGAAGAATATTTTTTTGGTTTTCGATAAGGTGTAGTCAATATGGGTTTTAAAAGTAAATTTCCTATCAAAAATAACACCTAAATACTTAATTTATTCTGTACTAGTATCGCCCAGTGGTCGAAACTCGACCACAAATAAATTAAATAATTTTGGTACTTTTTGCTTTTTGACACTTTCATTTCCCTCCGTTTGCCTACAAATTTGACGTGCTCGTGCCCTTCGTGTGAGTTTGCACTAAGCATTTAAACATGAAATAGCTGCCACTACCGTATTGTGTTTCAGCTATTTCTCTTAATGCTATATGCTTTCTTCGTTAAGGCATAAGTCACACGTAGGGCATATGGATGGTGGCGAATCCGGCTTTTTTTTATTCTTTTTCATATTTTTCTATTACAACAATTTACAACTACTTGTAGGCAAGCGGAGGGACCACTTCCCATTGTAACTATCGCCCGATAATTTAGTCGTGTGTGTGAACCAGCTCTTATGTGCTTTATTTTTATTCTGTTTGAAAATAGCAGGTAAAAGACTTAAGTTTGCAAAAAATTAGTGCAGATACAACTTAAAATAACCATATCCGTTTACTTTGGCATATTTTTTTCTAATTGAAAATTTAACTTCAAAATTTCCGTTTAGAAAAAAAAAACAAATATGTTATAGCTGTGTTTTAGACGGCAGCGTGCTAATATTTTAAACGAATTTGTAAACTCTTGCTTTCTTATTTTATTTTTCTTTATACTGCTTTTCGCTTCCGCACTTTTCTCTGAATGCCAAGAGGATGGATAAAAATGTGTGGCCACTATGTTAAAATCCCATTAAACACAGCTAATATTCAGTGTAAAACGGCAACATTCTCAGATCTACTTCGTACTTAAAAATTAAACACGCAAGTTTATTAGTGTTAAATTAAACACTTTTGTTGTTACTTTTCCATACTATTCTAAGTGATTGCTTAATTAAACACTGAAAACTGTCGTCTAAAATACAGCTAATGTAAATGGATAGAGTTGTTTTAAGTTGTTGCACTCTTTTCTTAAAATAATGTATTTTCACTTCTTTATAAAGTAAATATTACATTATTTTTTTTATTTGTTAAATCGAAGCACTTATACCCCATTAAGTCCGTCAGCAAAGCACTTCATAAAATGAATTATTGTGCCCGCTTAACAAAAATTCATTCTCTCGCTCAAATGATTCTGTTTATTTGCTGTAAAAAACTACAAAAATCTAAGTCCCCACCATCATGAACCCTACCTACGTTTCACTACGCACAATCCGAAAAATATACGTAGAGCAAAATTAAAGAAATAGCAATAAATAATGGACCACATGCCCAAAAAGTTTTGACCAACAAAGAAAAAAGTCTATTAAATTCGATCTCGAAAAATTAATCCAAATTGATGAATGCCGCCGCTTATAAGCCCGTTTTGCATGGCCCCCTTCGCTCCTCAAGGTATGCCACTGCATTGTAAACAAATATTTAGAGATAAGTCGGCACATCGTCCTCAGCAGAAGATGCTGCATATTGGCCATAAAAAAATGTGAGCACTGAACTATATTTTAATGCAAATCTTGGATCTGTTGAAGTTCTGGTACTTTTAGTACTTTTTTTTTGATATTTGGTACACATTTGTCATCCCTTGTGCGATGTTAGCGAAGCGAAAGCAAAACAAAAAAAAAAAAAAAAACCAACATGTGTCTGCCTGTGCTTTAGTTCTTCGTCTTTCTCTTTGTGCTGTATTCTCATTTCAGCTATGTGTGATCGTGTATTTTGTTGTTGTCAATATTGAAAAATTTTTTTTTAATTTTACCTGGGTAAAATGCAAAAATTAAAATAATTTTAACTTTGTGCACACCTACACACAAAAACTTTTCCAATGGTGTATAATTCAAAGTTGAAGTGGATTTCTAACAAAGTAAAAAAAGATGGACAAATTTTTGTCTTGCGTATTAATATATAGATACCTTATAGAATCTCCATTTATTTCTATATCAGGGATAAATTGCCTGGCATTAGATATAAGTCCTTTTTAAGGCCTTTAAAAATTTCACTTTCCTATGTTCAACCTTAGTTTCCATTTTCTAAAAAAACCTATTGAGAATCTCTAGGTGATCAGCCTGCCTTCTGTGTTTTGTTTTTTTCCATTATGTGTGTATTAGGGATGCCAATTTTTGGGCTTTTTGACAATCCCAGGATTTTGGGATTATAAAATTACAATCCCGGGATCCCGGGATTTTTCGGGATTAGGTATGATTTTTATTTTGAGATCAACAAATTTTAGTGTACAAAAAATTTTTTAAATTTCAAAATGATAGCGCCACCCGATTTGTGTAAAACCTACCTAAAACGACCGGCTAAGTCTTAGCATTGTAACATTTTTTTGAAACGATATCTCATTCCTTATATAATGCAGGAAAACTATGTAAAAAAAGGCTATAGTATCTAATTTTGTTGAACAGGGACCGATTTTGATCCGACTGGCTCATTTTTGTTGGTAATAGAATTTAGAAAAAAAAAAACACTTTAGTTTATGCAGTTTTTAAAAAAAAATTTAATTAATTCTAAACAAAAATAGGAATTTCCGATTCTGAATCCGAATCGGTTTATCAAGTACGGTTTTTGAGATATCCTTAACTAAAAGTTCAAAAATCACGATTTTCGAGGTTATATGGGGGATGCACGAAATTATTTTACTATTTTCTATTAAATGCAGCACCTAGTTCTATTCGTTGCGTTCAAAATGAGCTATAATAAGGTCTTAACTGATTTTTCTAGAAAAAGTTACGATCATTTCAAAATGGCATCATGAATTTATATCTCATTTTGAAGACACAAAATAGTACCATATGAAGCATTCAATAGAAAAAAAAAAAAAGAAAGAACAAAATTTAGAAAAAAAAAAAAACTTTTTCAATTGTTTAAATACGAATTTCACATAACTACGTCAATAAGCTTTATAGACGAATGAGCTAAAGACTTCGTCATTTATCTACATACATAGGTGAAAAACTTTGAACCCCAGGTTCGAATCTCAGTGTGGGTTGTTCGATTTTTTTTTTCTTTTTCTTTACTAAGAGAACGCCTTACAAGCAAGCTTCTTCTCACTAGATAAATAGCTAGTGAGCAGTAGAGCAAAGGGTGGCAATTGACCCCGGCCTATGACATGCACACGTTGAATTCGCCAGTTGAGAACGAATAAAGTAAATCTGGGAGGAACTAGTGCTGGTTACCGGTAGCTAGCGATTTCGCTAGTACGGTACTAGTTCCGTGAACTGAAGGGTATTATTATATTGGGACGTTACAGAGTGCAAAAAAATTATTTAACAATTTAAAGTATTGTGCTGTAGTGGTTAAAAAAAAAAAAAAAATACAAGAAAAATAAAAGAATACAGCAAAGAGGTTTGCATGCAAAAGGTATACAAGCTTAAATTGTATGTCTGTATATTTGGAACGCCAACTTTTCTCGAAAACAGCTGCAGCGATTTTAATGAAACTTTAGAAAATGGTACAATAAAGAATGAGCTAGACTTGGACTTTGTAAAAACTTATGGGTTATAGTTCTGAGAAATTTTGAAAACATAGAAATGCAGTTTTTGCTGTAAGCGAGCCCAAATTGGCTCTATGCTGATGTCACAAGTGCCGTCCGGTCCACTTTAGTCGGATTAGATTTTGCTTCCTGCCTACGTTGCACTACCATTGCTGTGGCCGAACATCATTCAGCCTTTTGCATCTGGCATTGATATTTTTATCTAAAAACATTCTTATTTTTCTAAGATCTCGCATATCCTGAAATAGGAGCCAAATATTTTAAAGCTTGGTTTTGCAAGTGCCAAAAACTGGCTGTTACCAGTTGGTGATATATATACACCCAGCGGAGTGCCTCTTTACGCCTTGTCAAAGATTTTAGATGGTCTCTTGCCAACTACCGCTCATGATTTCTGAATGCAACGAAACCAGAAATGGGTCGTTTGCGCTGACTTCATGGAACAAAATTTTTCTGTTTCTTTAACAACATCGCATTGGTACCTACTGGGCCTGGAGAGTCCCAGATGTTAAATATATGCAGAATAATGACCAAAATATGTTACGGCTGAGCTGTTATCGAAGCAGAAAAAATGTGCCAACATATCAACTTTGTCGTCCGATCGGAGGTCAGTGATTGGTCAAATCTGAGGTCGATTGTTCAAAGGTTCATTCTAATTTTAAAAATTGTGGAAAACTGAACTAAAATAATCGTACCAATTTTAACTCTTTTGTTATCTCAGTACTCAGTGCTTCAAAAAGCCTTCTGAAGTGTTTATTTTTCACCAATAAGCGCTTCCGCTCCGTAAGAACAATTCTTTCTTTTGAAGTTAGTTTATTTACTGTTTTTTTGCTTGTATAGTACTAATGACATTGCAAGTCATAGGGTGTAAGCGAGAAAAAGCTTACCGCAGCCTTACCAAAAAAACGGTTTTTAAAGCGCTTATTTGTAATGCTGCGGTAAGCGTTTTTTCAATAAAATTTAAAAAAAGAAAAAAACTGGCCGCACCAGGATTTGAATCCACGACCGTCCATGTGATAGATAGAAACAGATTATTTTTACTTACATTTACCAACACTTTGGACCGCTACACCAATGCCCGATGATATGCAGTGGTATTAAATTTGTATATTAAGCAAATGTTGTCCAAATAGAATTTGACATACGAATGCTCCTACAGCCTTACATAGAATCATTGTGCAATCAGTTTCAATTCAATAAAGCAAAAGTAAATAAATAAGAGAAAGGAAAATAGAAAAGTGAAATAAAAAAAGGTTGAATAAAAAATATTTTTCAATAAATAAAAGGGCTTTAGGTCAGTTTTTAAATTTATTTAATTTATTCCAATGTTTCGAATTTCTCCGGAATTAATTATCAAGGACTAGAAATAAAATACATTAATAAAACAATTTTTTAACAATCACTATCGGTAAGAAAAAACTTACAAAATATTTAAAAATTAAAAAACTAAAGAACAAAACTTCGACATCAAAGACTGCAACTAACAAAAACACAATTGTCCTTATCGTAAATCTGAAGGGAGTTCCATTCTCTCCCTCCCGGAGAAGGAGCACTGGAAGTAGTGAATATTTCATGAATGGAAACTCCCCTTCCTGCAGGGATACTTTTTTTATTTTAATATCGTTGACATTTTCAGAAATAACCAGTTTGCAACGCTGTGTTTTTCCAAGAGCGTTGACATTTTACACAAAAACAACATCTGGCAACGATAAGTCTTTCCCATATCTTTGACATTTTGCGCAAACAATCAATCTGAACGCTGATTTTTTCCAATTTCGTAGACATTTTGCACAAAAAAAAAATGTGGCAACCCTTTTTTCCATAAATCGTTGACATTTTTTTCCGATATTGACAGCTGACTTATAAAAAAAAAGATAAACAAGAAACAGCAATTGCAAAAGAAGAAAAAGAAGCAATTGCAGCAGTGAAATTTAAGTTAATGCTTTGCTTTTTAAAGTGAAAAATGTCTTTTTAATCACTTTTGTGGATTTCAAAAATCAAAAGATTGCGCCAAAAAAAAATAAAAAATTAAGTGAAAAGTATTTTAGCAGAACCAGTATAAATTGGAAACGCTTAGGTGGATATTAAAAACTTTAGTGTCATATGAAAGCTATTTCAATAAGCTTTAAAATTGTTGTACTAAAGTTTTTAATTTGTCAAACGTTATTTATAATTATTCATTTATACTTTAGTACTCCCTAGCAAAATGTTGAGGAGCAAATTTAACAAATAAAAGTGAAAAAACTCGCTCCCAACTTATTTCCAGTGAATTTTCCCTTTCCACGAATTTTTTTTTGCGATTGCAAACCAGGGAGTTAGCGAATAAATTCTCGAGAATATTTATTTACGATAAGGCCCAATAAAACATTGAACACTAAATAAGCAAAAAAAAATATTGCACTTTAAAAAATTGCACTGTTTTGGTAGCCCTCCAGTTGTCCAATGTTTTGTTTTATTTGTGTTGTTTTTGGTCTATGCTGTGTTTTTAGCTTTGCTTTTTAGTCTGTTTTGTTTTAATCAAGTGTCTGTGAATGTGAGCGCAGTTGTCAGTGTCTGTCTTATAATTAAATCTGTGTTGTGTAGGTATATTAATTATATGTAACATCTCAAGAGTAAATCTGCGCGCGTAATTTTTCTCATATTGCAGTATTTGTATAGTACGTTGTCAAAATTAGGAAAGTGTCCCGTTCTAGTACAGTGGGCTGCAAGTGCAGTTTTTTATTCAATAGGTTTGTCAAGTGCTTTTTGGTCCGATTTATGTCCTGCTATTCTAGTCCGTAATTTTGTCATTGTTTTTCCAACATATACTTTGTTGCATACGCTGAATCCGTCACCTACGCACGAAATTTGATATATCAAATTCGATTTGTCATTTTTGTCAATATTGCACTTCGTTTTGCTGAATAGTTGTTGTAGTTGTAGTTGTTCCTCATAGTCTTTTATCAGTTTTCTTGACGTCCACATTGGGAAATCGTTTTTATTTAGTAAAGTCAGATCTTTTTTCGCGTTGTTATTATGAAATTCTTTGTCACTTATGCTAAATATTCGTCTAATAAAGTTTTTTGCCGTGTTAATTATTATCTTCTTTGGGTGTTTCGAATAGAAATTAATTAATCGTCCAGTAGCTAGAGGTTTTTGGTACCAGTCAATTTTTATGGCGTTATCTTTTCTAATTACAAGTGCGTCTAAATATGGAAGTTTTCCGTCAACTTCTTTTTCCATTGTAAATTTAATTCGTCCGTGAAAAGTGTTTAGTTTGTCAAGAGTTTCTTTTATCTTGTCTGTTTTAACTATAGCGAATAAGTCGTCTACATATTTAGTCAGTATTCTTGGTTTGACGTCAAGTTCTTCTAAAGATTTGTCTAATAGCTCTTCTAATACAATGTCAGCGACGATTGGCGATGCAGGAGATCCCAGGGCAAACCTTTTAATTGTAGAAAAACTTTTCCGTCATACTTAAAGTATCTATTATCATTTAGTGTCAAAATTAAGATTGGTCATTGCAATTCGTTATTATCGCGTTTTTTAGTTAATGTCTGCACATCAGAAGAAGTAGAAACGGGCATAAAAATAAAACGGTACTTCTGCGAGGAAAGTTATGAATCTGGTGGTGACAGTAATAGTTGTGATGATAATATACCATCTGTATTTAAACCATAAATAATTTCAATTGCGATGTAATAGACTTAGTTAAACAATTATTAAATTTTGATCTAGTTTTTGTTCCTGTGCATAAAAGCCAGAAGTAGTTCTTTATTATTCTTGTATTTTGACCCAAATTTAATTTTTATACCTATGAACTTGAAAAGGTCCCCTGTATTGGTCTAAAAATCGATAGTAACGCGAGATACCAATTTTTTGTAACGCGAGTTACCACATAATTTTTGCTTTATTTTAAAAAATACTACTTAATATTTTTGTTTCTAATAAAAAAATACTTATTGATATCCTGCTGCCTTTATTTATGTCTAATGTAAAGAAATTTACCCACAAATTTCGCAGAAACTTGCGAAAGAAATTTAAGCTCTGAACATGTTGTCCAAAAATGGTAACGCGAGTTACCAGCACTAATCACTATTTTACTGGTTAAATATTAAGTTATCACTGAAAATTTCAACTAATATGCAACAAGAACAAAGTATTTTGTTTATAAAGAATCCAATTTTATTAGTAAATGCAAAGGCTGAGCCTCAAAAGCTCTATTAAACTCTTAAAAAACGTTCTAATTGTAACGCGAGTTACCATGGAATTACCCATTGTCTTTAATGCAAAATTTTAATATGTTCATAAACATATCTTTAGTCATTTTAGTGTATTGTTCGATAATAGTCCATTTTCTGTTAAGTACGTTAAGTCCGAAGTCAACTGGTATGCTAGGAAATAGCGAAACTACGTCAAATGAAACAATGGTTTCACCGTAAAGTACAGGGTGGCTGATTCGAAGTGTTAGCAATTCAAAAGACTATATTTTTAGTTTCCATGCACAGATTTTATTGATCAAACGCTATAATTGTTGGGAAATGTTTAAATTTTAAGAATCTACTTGAGATTTTCGATATGGCCACCTTTGGCCTTAACTATGGACCGTAGACGGTCGAAGAACGAGTCGCATGCTGCACGAATTTGATTTTGTGGAAGTTTGCGCCATTCTCGTTGAAGGGCCACTTTTAGCGCATCAACGCTCTGGTATTTTTAAGTCAAGACCTTCCTGTCCAACATACCCCAGATTGAGAAATCCAGCGGATTCGCATCAGGCGAATTTGAGAGCCATTGTTGAGCAGAAATGAAGCTAGGAACGTTTTTTTCTAACCATTCTTGATTCACACGAGCTTTGTGTGACGGTGCCAAGTCTTGTTGGAATGTCCATGGCTTGCGAACGAAATGTTTGCGTGCCCACGGTAGTAAAGCACCCTCCAACACTGATTCACGATACACCTGGGCGTTTACTTTGACGCCAGCGGCCAAAAAAACGAGTGGTGAGCGCCCATCAGCAGTCACTGCAGCCCAAACCATCACATGCGGTGGTGCCTGCGTCCTGGTGGCCAAACGAACATTGAAATTTTCGTAGGACCTCTCTGTCAAGTAAACCCGATCATTTTGTTTGTTTACATATTGCTGGATACAGTAATTTTTCTCATCAGAGAAGACAATTTGTGACAGATTTCCGGCGGCGTGCAAGCGCAACAATTCCTTGGCTCTATCGAGCCTAACTTTTTTTTGAGCAGGAGTGAGATCATGTGCCTTTTGGAACTTGAGGGCCTTTAGTCCGAGCTTGTTTGACAATATGTGTTGCATTCGTTCACGCGATATTTTCAGCTCGGCAGCCATTTGTCTGCCACTGCGTCTCGGATTTCGCTCAATTCTGGCCTTCACCTTTCGAACCATTTCTGGTGATGTTGCAGTTATTTTCCGACCACCACCATGTCGTTTGGCAACGCTGCCGGTACCATTGTAACGTGTTATGGTCCGATACACAAACATTTTATTCACTTTTAAATGTTTCAGCTCACGAACAATTGCTGGTTGCGATTTTCCAGCCAAATAAAGAGCAATCACACTATTACGTTTGAATTCCATTTCGAAAATTTTTTATTTTCAATAAATTGACGCGCAAATGCTTTTGGTTACTTGTTGACAATAGAATGAACTAACATCATGCCAATTTTTAGACAGCTGTCATGTTCCATCTGTCAGATAAGTCTATCTGAAGTTGGTAACAGTTCGAATCAGCCACCCTGTATATTATGGTCATTCAGTCTTTTTCTAAAGTCCACCGCGTCCTTTACATTATACCTAGAATTTTTGGTTACATTATTTAAAATCTTAACTATATATTGAAATAAACTATACGACGGTGAATTCACGTTCGAACATATAGGTCTTAGTGGTATGCCTTCTTTATGGATCTTCGGTTGTCATCATCAATTTTTCTCGGTCTGTTATTATTTTTTCTTTTAACAATGTCTCCAGAATGAAGCGTAGAAGTGGGATCTGTCTTTCTCTCCTGGTATGTTGCTATGTCTCTCAATAATATCCTCATTTTTTGTCATACTCTGCTTTGTTCATTGCTACGGTGTTGTTTCCTTTGTCTGAACTTACAATTAAAATGTCTTGGTTTTGTTTAAAAATTCTCGTGTTCTGCCCACTGTGCTGATGACAAACTTGTCTCTTGTGTCCAGTTGTATGTGTCTAGTGTGATTTTCTATAAGTGTGGTCAACCTTACTCTCGCTTTTTCCTGTTCTTCTTTTTCCTCGATCGTCTGTATAAAATCTTCGCCTTCTGCGATGCAATTGAATGTTGGAAATTTTGTTTGTGTTGTCGGCAGAGCATATTTTGGTCCATGTGAGAGTAGCCACTGTACGTCATCTGGTATTTCTTTATACGTTTTGTTTATAAACCACTCGGCTTTGTTGTTAATAATGCTAGTTGGTCTCTGTTTTTCTATTATTTTGTTGAATTTGTTTTATTGTATTCGTCCAATTTTCGTTAGCTCTTTGCTATACAGTGAATCTTCACTGGTGAAAATCAGCTCCGCATCCTCTGCGTTTGTAAGTTTCATGGTTGTTGTCTTTGTATTTGTCATCTCTGTCTCATTCTGTTTTAAAATTTGGTGTTTGTGTTTAATCAGCTGATTAAGTATTTTGATTTGAAATGTCCGTATGATTTTTGTGATTGTTTTTTTTGTTTTTGGCGGGACTTTAGGTTTTATTTTAAAAATGTCTTTAATGTTTTTTGTCATATTGTCCAAGAAACCTGATGTTACGCCAAATTTTCTGCAACAGAAACTTGATGGACGCTGTAATTTTGGCTTTGTTTCTACTTATCTTTTTGTGCTTGTTGATAATTGTTTTGATGTTTTTGTTCATGTATTTTTCCTTAAGTTGTTTGTAAAGCTTCATATTTGTGCTTATTGACGGCGTGCCCTCCGTGTTTAATAATTATGTATGATTTCATGACCTCGTTGATTATAATTTTCAATAAATAAATGGGCTTTAGGTCAGTTTTTAAATTTATTTAATATATTCCAATATTTCGAATTCCTCCGGCATTCATTATCAAGGACTAGAAATAAAATATCCCAATGTGCACAAAAACGGATGAGGATCCGTTTCGAATCCATTACGAGTTCATAAAGGTATAAAAAACGTAATCCGCGGTAACGGATCCATTTCGAACCCGTAACGTACATCAAAAACGAATTCAAAACGCTTTGTTTGGATAAAAAAAAAAAAAAACATTTTGAAGCGCTTATTAGCGAATAAAAAAAAATGAAATTCCGCAGTGCGGGCCCGTTTCGAATCCGAAACTTATGTAAAAACGAATTCAAAACGGATTTGCTTTTAAATATGTTAATGCTGTATATTTACAGAAAAAAACCGTTTTGATGCGACTATTAGCAATTAAAAAATAATAAAAAGAAAAAAAAGGAAGAAAAATAAAGGGTAAAAATTCACCTCTGGTAGGATTCGAACCTGGGCAAATCCGTTTCGATTTCGTAAATACTTCAAATACGAACTCAAAACGGATTTGCTTTATTTAATTTTTATGATAAAAAAAAATATTTTTGATTTGTTTTTTTTTTTCTTTTTATTTTATTGCGTATGATTTTTTGTAAACTTTTCAAACTCTGTTTGAAAAAATGTTTTTGATTCCAAATTTGAGTGAGTATATAAGATTTTTATCAAAAGAAGGGAAGAAAAACAACAGAAATTTTTTTAATATACAAACTTTAAATCTCAACATCAAATAAGTCTACATCAGTTTTTTTTTTATAAGCAGCATTAACATTTTTAAAAGCGAATCCGTTTTGAATTCGTTTTTGATATACATTACAGGTTCGAAACGGATCCATAAAAGAAGAAAAAACGATTCGTTTTTTTTTAGGAATCCTTCCCGCAAACGGATCAGTAACGGATACGTAACGGATTCCGTAACGGATAAAAAGAACGAAAATATGAACCCGTTACGGATCCGAAACGAGTCCGTTTGGCACACTGGGTTTGTTTATTTTTAATTAAAAATAAGCGCTTCACCCTGTTTTCTTTTTTTTTTTTATAAGCAGCATTAACATTATTAAAAGCAAATCCGTTTTGAATTCGTTTTTGATGTACGTTACAGGTTCGAAACGGATCCATAAAAGAAGAAAAAACGATTCGTTTTTTTTTTAGGAATCCTTCCCGCAAACGGATCAGTAACGGATACGTATCGGATTCCGTAACGGGTAAAAAGAACGAAAATATGAACCCGTTACGAATCCGAAACGAGTCCGTTTGGCACACTGGGATATTAATAAAACAATTTTTTAACAATCACTATCGATAAGAAAAAACTCACAAAATATTTAAAAATTAAAAAACTAAAGAACAAAACTTCGACATCAAAGACTGCAACTAACAAAAACACAAGAAAACATTGAACACTAAATAAGCTAAAAAAATATTGCACTTTAACAAAACACGAGGTACACAAACGTAGAGCAACAAATTGTAAAAACTGTTAAGCTTCTAGCTTCCAAAATGCAAAATTAGCACACAATTTATTTATTTTAATGTTTTTTATTTATTTAATTCAAAGTTAAGTAAAAGAATAAACTTAATATGAAATTGATGGAAAGTTAAAACTTATTACGATGTTTTACAATTGTATGTTGCTTACGCTTGTGCAGGCGAATGTAAGTTAAAGAAAGACATGAAATAAAAGACAAAATGAAAGAGTTCAATAAAAGTAAAATAGCTTAACCCTTCAGCATAGTAAAATGGCTTATCCCTTCAACAGAAAGCGTTATTTGAGCTGTATGTATTCTCATGTAACTCATAGGAGGAGCATAGGGCCAAAATGAAATGTCTCCATTTATCATGATCCTTTGAGATGTCTTTTATCTCTTGCTGAAACTTTCTTAATCCTTGGATTCCCTTATCTAGCGACCTTTCTAGGCGGTTCTTGGTCTACCACGTCCTCTTCTGCCTTGGGGAATCCACTCAAGGGCCGATTTCGCTGTGAGGTTTCCGGAGTTATTTGAGGTAATTCAACCAAATTTCACTCAGAAACTAAGAATAGTAAATGCAACTTATATGCAAAAACAAAGAGGGCGTGGCACCTCCAATAATATAAATGTGGTGCTGTTTTGATAGTTATTATATTTCAACAAAACCATTATAAAAAATAGTTAAAACGTGTTCTTACTAAGATTTAGTAAGAAAAAAAACCAGTACCCCGTAGCTCCTAGCGTGATCATATGATCACGGACATTTCTGACATATATCCTGACGAGCCGTGGCTAAGGATAAAATTGAAAACCAAAAAATAAGTGCTTAATCATCCTAGAGATTATATTAACTCAGTTTCTATTTCAAAAATTTTAAAAAAAAATGTCAGGATTATTCGGGTTAAAGTAACATTGTGATGGAAAAATCCGAAGACACATATTTACTTTTACTAAAGTTTGCCTTGTGGCCGAAATTCGACCATTTCGATTTGACTTTAAAAAGACCACCAAACTGTTAACTTAAGTAAACAAATTTTCATCTGTGACTATGTTTGTGCATTAGACCTATCATTTGTTATATGGGAAAAATTAAAAATTAAAAAAAAACTTGCTAAAAAGCTATTGGTGTAAGTATCAAGCATAAAATGTTGGTCCCGATCGGAAAATATTTTACTGTGTCGCAAGGCCGTTGAAGGTCGGAAAAACGCTATTTATATGGAAAAATGTGGCTTTAATCGTAAGAATCAGTCCTATCTTTGGAATTATTTGGCATAAGTGAATGAGATTTTTTCACCAAGAAATATTTTTTTATAAAAAGAACACTTCAAAATGAATGGGACCAGTAACTTAGATTTATCAATTTACAAGATTTAGGGATCCATTTCGAACCCGTAACGTACATCAAAAACGAATTCAAAACGCTTTGTTTAGATAAAAAAAAAAAACATTTTGAAGCGCTTATTAGCGAATAAAAAAAAAATTAAATTCCGCAGTGCGGGCCCGTTTCGAATCCGAAACTTATGTAAAAACGAATTCAAAACGGATTTGCTTTTAAATATGTTAATGCTGTATATTTACAGAAAAAAACCGTTTTGATGCGCCTATTAGCAATTAAAAAATAATAAAAAGAAAAAAAAGGAAGAAAAATAAAGGGTAAAAATCCACCTCTGGTAGGATTCGAACCTGGGCAAATCCGTTTCGATTCCGTAAATACTTCAAATACGAACTCAAAACGGATTTGCTTTATTTAATTTTTATGATAAAAAAAATATTTTTGATTTGTTTTTTTTTTTCTTTTTATTTTATTGCGTATGATTTTTTGTAAAATTTTCAAACTCTGTTTGAAAAAATGTTTTTGATTCCAAATTTGAGTGAGTATATAAGATTTTTATCAAAAGAAGGGAAGAAAAACAACAGAAATTTTTTTAATATACAAACTTTAAATCTCAACATCAAATAAGTCTACATCAGTTAAGTAAACATCATATCGGTCAATAGCCTAGTTGTCTAACGTCTCGTGTATGAAAGAGTAATACCCCGGGAGCCTGAGTTCGACTCCCGGCCGGGATGGTAATTTTTTTTTTTTTGTTATTTTGTTTTTTTAATTAAAAATAAGCGCTTCACCCTGTTTTCTTTTTTTTTTTATAAGCAGCATTAACATTTTTAAAAGCGAATCCGTTTTGAATTCGTTTTTGATGTACATAACAGGTTCGAAACGGATCCATAAAAGAAGAAAAAACGATTCGTTTTTTTTTTTAGGAATCCTTCCCGCAAACGGATCAGTAACGGATTCCGTAACGGATAAAAAGAACGAAAATATGAACCCGTTACGGATCCGAAACGAGTCCGTTTGGCACACTGGGAAGGATCATTTCTATCAAGAAGAATCTAAAACAGGTGGTAAGGAAATAATAGAGCGAAATCTCCCCTGATATAACGGAAAGTCTATTCCTAGAACACTGAATGTGGCATTTAAGACTAAAGGAAAACAAATCAAAAAATTAATCTGTAACACACGTATAAAGCTAGTTTTTGTAATTATATTAATATCTGTTTATAGGCGAGGAGCCGGCAATACTAAAAGTGCCGTCATCGCGGATTCTGAAATTTTTAATGCAAAATGGTAGCTTACACTAAGACGAATAAGAAAAGCTTGGTCAGCATGGTTGTAGCCTGGCAGAAATATTTTTAAATGATTTTTGAATTATTAAATTTTCGGAATGTTTTGCCGTCATCGCGGATTTTGATCAATCTTAATATTAATCGATGGTAAATTTCATAACCATTCAGAAAAAATCCGGCCGACCAAATTTTTTTTTGCCGAAAATGACCGGCAGACCTATTTTAATGGTGCGACAGTGGGTACTTCCGGCAGTTTCTAAGCTCGCATACCAAGATATTTTTAAATTTGACATTAAAACAGGTAAATTAAAAAAAAAAAACAAATTTCCGTGATAACAGAGAAATTGTACCCACCATTAAAATAGGTCTGCCGGTCATTTTCGGCAAAAAAAAAATTGGTCGGCCGGATTTTTTCTGAATGGTTATGAAATTTACCATCGATTAATATTAAGATTGATCAAAATCCGCGATGACGGCAAAATATTCCGAAAATTTAATAGTTTAAAAATCATTTGCCAGGCTACAACCATGCTGACCAAGCTTTTCTTATTCATCTTAGTGTAAACTACCATTTTGCATTAAAAATTTCAGAATCCGCGATGACGGCACTTTTAGTATTGCCGGCTCCCGGACTATTACTTTTTTTTGATGCGTAAAATCTGGTCATTATTTAATTTTGGTGAATTATTTCTGGTTGTGTTTTGGTTTTGTTTTATCTTTAAGTTTAGTTCAACTCTCCATAAATGACTACTGAGTTATGTATTATTACTTTTTATTTAAAGTGGATTGCTTTGTTGCAATTCGATTTTAAAAATTTGAAAGCAATGTGTTTACTTTATTTTGACACTCACTGTATATACATTAGGGTGGGCCGATTTGAAAACTGATCTGAAAGTTCATTCAATTCTATGAATATTTGCCCAAAGAACTATATCTCTGCGTTCAACTTTAGTTTGGCGCATTTTTGATCGAAAATTGTACCTTTCATCAATATTTTTTTTATTTTCATACTAAATTTTACAAATTTTTATAAAGACAAAAGTAATGCCATTATATGATTTGGCTGGTATTCTGTCAGTAATCAATTAAATTGCGTTCTGTTTACATAAAAAGTTTACTTGATGGTGTGGAATTGATGCTATATATTTAAAAAAGTGATATGGGTCAAATAGCCGATTATTATGACCGACTTTCACAATAACCGATTCATGATGAATTTTTTCAAACAAAACACCAAGCTAGTCTGAAAGTTCATTCTACGTTCAATTTTAGTTCGGCGCATTTTCAATTGAAAATTAATGTAAAATTTCAATCGAAAATGCACCGAACTAAACTTGAACGTAGTGGTATGGTTCCTTGGGCAAATATTCATAGAATTGAATGAACTTTCAGTTTGAAAAAATTCATCCAAAAATATGAATCGTTTATTTTGAAAGTCGGTCATAATAATCGGCTATTTGATCGATATCATTTTTTTAAATATATAGCATCAATTCCACTTTATCAAGTAAACTTTTTAAAGCCGCTTCAGACTATCTGAGAAGTCATACAGAAACTCTTATGAGTTCTCAAAAATAGCAGCTCTGATAGTGTGAATGTAAATTTATTACACAAATGATTTATCAGAAGAAAACTCATATATGAGTTTTTTTTGGCATTAGATTTGAATCTATTTGAAAAGAGAAGTCATATGAGTTTTCGAATTTTTTAATGTTGTTTGATAAATAAAAAATTAAATCAATTTCAACAACATAAATGAAAAACAATAAAAATGTGACAGTCAGAGAAAAAATCAGACAGAAAAACATAAAGAAACGCATATGACTTCTCAGATAGTCTGAAGTGCCTTTTATGTAAACAGAACCCACTGTTACTGTAGTTCGATTCGGAAGTCATTTCTATGCGAATACTAAATCCAATTCATACTCTCCAGTTTGATCGTAAATCTTTCCGAAAAGCAGCAATACTGTTTGTCTAATGTCAAAAATCAAGATTGAAGAGGCAAAAATTATCTATAATTAACGAATTTTAGAGTAACAATTATTCGAATCGAACTACAGAGTGACCCTCCAGGGCCTTGAAATCGGCAATTTCTGTATTTTTCTAATACTAATGATTTTTAAATGTTCTTTTTATAAAAAAATACTACTTTTAAATTTTTTTCAGTCGTTAATTGAAAGGGTTCAGCTGTTGAATGCATAAAGTCGGCAAAACGCTTTTTTTTTACTCAAAAGTAATGCATCTTTTAAATGTTTTTTGTACTAAATTTTGTGAAATATTATAAAATGTCTCAAAAAATTCATCTTTGCATTTTTATGTGTCGCACGGGACCGTCGAACACATTTAAAGTAAAAACTAGTAAGGGTGTAACCTTTGGCCTGGCCAAAAAATAAATACCCTACACTGCAGTGTTTCTTTTATGGGAGATGCTACGCCCTCTTATCCGTGTTCACCCAGTTTTTGCACAGAGCTTGCATTTATAGTTCTGATTGAAATTTGGTTGGATTATCTCAAAAACGTCTTCAGTAAAGCGTTCTTGTCGAAATCCTGAAGCGTCTGACCCATAGTGGCCGGCTCCCAGGTCAGCATCGGTTCCAGATTGGGCGGCTGTACGTGAAAGTGAATCCTATATAAATATTTTTTCTAAATTTTAGGTTTTAGTACTGCCGTAAGTCAATCAAACATTACACACATGCTGGAAATATAGGGACAAACTCGAAGTTGGATCACTAAAGTTTTTTTGATGAAGTTTTGTTCGTTCACTTCTCCTGAGTTGGAAAATCAAAATCCCGACTCCTCCTTGCGAATAAACTGGGCTTAAGTCCGTTTTTTCGAGGCATGTTTGAAATACCTATATTATAGTTACCTTGAATTGGTATTAAATCGACCACCAAATATTGGCACTGAAAATTTTCGATGAGGTTTTGTTTGTTAGCTTCCCGTTAGCCTTTAAGGTTAAAAAGTGAATCAAAACAACTCCTTCTTGCGAATAAACCGGCTTTAAGCCCCCTTTTTGCTTTCAAATGTTTAAATAATTCATACTACTCATGGAACATACATATAAGTATTTTCATTAAACATTTTAGGAAACCATTGCCTTATTGATTGATAAATCAACGCTAATACTATGTTCTGTAAAAATAATTTTTATGTTTTTCATGTTAAATTCATAACTATGCTTGCCATTGTACACAATGTGGAGGAGCCCGGTTCTATGGAGATTTTTTATTTTTACATATTCTAAATGGGGCAGTGCGTAAAAGGTTATACTCAAATCTTAACTCAAAATTTATAAGTATTAATCTGAATCGTACCTATGCTGCGCAACACTCATACTTATTTACACTTAAAACTTTGAATTAACATTACACTCCCTCTCAATTCAATTAAATTCAGGATCAAGATCTGTTAGGATTTCAGTCTGGAAAAAGATACTGGAACTAAGGGAAAAACAAACCGCATCGTCCGGTCTCATTCGGCTATTTGTTTTGCCGAAATTTAACTTTCATTCTAGATCTTACACTGAAGTAGTCGACTGAGGTGATATTTCTTTATCAGAGCCGCCTCTATTGAAACATAAGTATATCGACAAAAAATTATTTCTGAATGCATTGAAAATCCGAATGCAATCAATCACAGGATTTTTACTCAGGCAACTGAAAGGTGCGTCAACATTGTTAGTGAAGCTGCTGTTGCGGTATTTGGTTCAGAAAGAAAAGATGGTCTCATCAAAACAAGGCTGGAACCACGAAAAACAATGCCTGTTTTTAATACTAAAAAGGAGTACAAATTTGCGTAAAATACCGGAAAATTTGTGATTTTAGAGAGGGATATTTATAGTTTCCAACCTTACAGTTAAAGAATTTATATGGCTTGGTTTTTTCTATGTTAATATAATAATAAAAATCACAATTTGGACACGTTTAAGCTCTTTTATTGACTTTATCTCATACAAACAAACGCTAAGTAATATTATTTATTTTTAAAAACTTATGTCTTTGCGGCAGTACAAAACATTAAAATATCAAAAAGTACTGTATAATATTTTATATTAAGTATATTGTGGAGCATCTTTTCGCATGTGGCCCATTTCGAAAATCGAAAAAAAAATTTCGCTCAACCCTAATGTACATTGATCTCCACAACGATTTCTGTTTTTTTTGAAACGTCTGCAACGGTACTTTATGTATGTATGTATTCTCCTTTAACTCCTAGGAGGAGCATTGGGCCAATGTGAAACATCTCCATTCGTTGCGATCCCTTGCGATGACTTTGATCTCTTGCCACGACTTTCCCGATTCTTGGATTTCCTTTTCCAGCGACCTTTTCCAGTTGGTTTTGGGTCAACCACGTGCTCTACTGCCTTGTGGATTCCACTCAAGAGCCTGGCGACAAACTTCGCTGTGTGGTTTCCGGAGAGTGTGACCCATCCATCCCCATTTGCGAAGCTTGACCTCGATTGCTATAGCTCTCTGATTGCATTTTTGATGTAGCTCGGCATTTGATATAGTGCGAAGCCACCAAATCTTTAGTATACGCCTTAAGCGTTTGTTGACAAATACTTGAAGCTTGTTCGTTAGGTGTTCAGTAACAAGCCATGTTTCGAACCATATAACAAAACCGATTTCACATTCGAATCAAAAATGCGCACTTTTGTTCTGGTGGATATAACGGAAGAAGACCATATTTTGTTTAGTTGAGCAAACGCGGATTTTGCTTTTGCTATTCTTGAGTTGATATCCTCTTTTGCTCCACCATCCATGGAGATAATGCTGCCTAAATACGTGAAGCTATCGACGTTTTCGATGTCATCACTGCCAGCTCTAAACGTGATGTCATCCCTGTTTGCGTTTAACTTCATGCTTTTAGTCTTGGATACGTTGATTTTTACGCCTGAATTAGTGGTGAATGTCGGTGACAACAACACACTGCATTCAAAACCTTCATATTGTGCACGTACTAAGTTTATGGCCTTGGCGGCAATACCTCTTCGTTGCAGTGAAACCCAGATGTTTTCTCGGGAGACACTGTCGAAGGCAGTGCTATAGACTACGAAGACAAGTTGAAGTGCAGCACGCCACTCGCATGATTGTTCGACAATTATTCTGAGGGTGTTGATTTGATCCACGCATGATCGGTTTCGCCGGAATCCTGCTTGCTACCATCGAATGGCCGAATCAAGTTTTTCGTTTACCCTGTTCAGAAGCACTTTCGTCAATACTTTTGATGGTACTGAGAGCAAGGTAATGCCTCTATTGTTTCGGCACTCGCTTAGGTCACCTTTTTTTGGTAGTTTGACTAACATACCATGTAGCCAATCTTCTGGCAAACTCTCTTCGCTCCAGATTTTGGTTAGCAGAGGATGGAGAATTTTAGCTGATGTCGTTGGGCATGCCTTTAGCAGTTCAACTGTTATTTGATCTATACCGGCGGCCTTGTTGTTTTTCATTCTTTGGATAGCTTTCACTATTTCATCGATTGTAGGTGGTGGTGTTTGTATTCGACTACTACTGCGAGTCACTGCGGCAGTTGTAGTTGGTGATTCTAGTTGTAGGGATGTGGTAGACATGTGATTTAGTATATCACAAAAATACTCTTTCCATCTCTTTAATTGTTCGTCCGCGGATGTTAAGAAACTTCCATTTTTGTCTTTGAAAGGGCGGCTCTGTTGGAGTTTTCTGCCAGATAATCTGCGGGTGATATCGTAAAGCTGCCTGAGATTTTGAGCATTTGCAGCGCTTTCGGCTTCGCTCGCGAGGTCGTTATACATTCTTCTTTTGCCTTGTCTGCACAGTGGGGTATTAGATACCAAAACACGCTATTAATTCATCCAGACTATTGAGGGTTATAATAACTTATTTTTTTAGTTAATTATGCATAAAAAAGTAGAAAACTTATGCAGTTGCACATTATGTAGTGAAATTTTTTTTTAATAGCAATTAAAAACGGAAATTGAAAATTGTCATCAAATTTTTTACGCATTATTCTGCAGTTTTAAGAATTTCT
This sequence comes from Calliopum simillimum, assembly GCA_951812925.1. Classification (NCBI taxonomy): domain Eukaryota; kingdom Metazoa; phylum Arthropoda; class Insecta; order Diptera; family Lauxaniidae; genus Calliopum; species Calliopum simillimum. The sequence goes on along the minus strand of OX638372.1, from coordinate 80,866,601 downwards.
GTCTTTGGTGAATCCTAGTGAAATTTTTTGAAGAATATTTTTGTGGAACATTTTAACCCATTTTAACAAAGTTTTTGGAAAAAAGGGTCAAGAAGACCCATAAAAACGGGTTATAATGGGTTAAGATGCGATAGAAAATTGTTTCTTGTATGATTTTATGATAAACTTATGAAAAACAGTTTTTCCAAGATGTAGTTTAAGAGCTTTACGGCAGGCCGAAATATCGAAAATATGTTTTCTTTCGGTTTTTTTATCTAAAACAACAATATATGAATGATTTTAAATTCGAGATATGAATGGGTTTATTTGAAAGTGGAATAGCTAGCTATATCTGTCCTCTTTTTATATTGAAAATTACAGACTCGTTAGACCACGATTTCATCAAAAATTACTCCAAAGAACTTTTCATGAAAAACATTTTTACAAAAATGATTTTTTTGAAAGTGGAATAAGTCCATTTTTTTCATCTTCTGCTATGCAGAAGATTTTGCTTTTAAATCAATTTAAAAATATTGGCAAGCGTTATTAAACCGGTGTTAAGTGTTTACCACTGTAAATTAATCAAATTTTGTTATGCTGTAAAAATTTTTACAAGTGTAATAGAAAATAGCTGAGTTTTTTTGGTCTGAATGGACTTATTCCACTTTCATTTATAATAAATTTAAAAATTTGTTATACTTTTGTATGACTTATTCCATTTTTACTCACAAAATATTTTGTAAATTAATAGCCTCATCATGTATGACGAACGAATCGTTTTACTGATTTTCAACTGCTTATATCCTCCAAGTTAACAGGTGATTTGAAGTTTATGCTTACAAACCTTATTCTTTGAACTAAAATGAACGCTTAGGTTATAGTAAGTTCTTAATAAAAAGTTTTAATAAGTTGATATTAATGAGTGAAAATCAGTCACTTTATTCGTTCGTCATACATGATAAGGCTATAAAGCAAAGGAAAATTAAAACTTAGAAAAATTTTACTTTACTTTTTCTTTTCTTTTTGCTCAAGTAGGGCTCTGAAAATTGGTCACAGCAACAACAAAAACAAAAAGTTCTTGTCGGACCTTTTTTCGGAGATATAGCCATCGGAAGATCGAGATATATTTTTTATAAAAATTATTATAAGTTGGGAACCCCTTAAAGGATTTTAATAATATTAGTTTCATACGAAAGATATGTTAATTTACTACAAAATTTATCCAAAAAAAATTTTAGTCCGAGTCGTGGTTTTAGAGATATTGCAAATTTTCAGAAATTTTGACCATTTTTTTTTTTAAGCACTATTTTTCCAAAAACTGTATCATTAATGCATAGTTTTAGTAACATATTATAAAAGCTCAATTTATTACCTTTAATTTGACATGTAATTTGTACTTGATTTCTTGCATTACGTATTTTTTTTATAGGAAAACAAAAAAGTAAGTTGTTGGAAAACATCGGAAGAGTCTACAGGAATCGGAATCAATCGAAAACTATCTAAAAACATCGTTATTGTGGTTTTTATTGCTGTTATTGTTATTTTTGTAGTTGCTATTATTGTTGTTCTTGTAATGTATTCTTAAATTTCATGAACATTTCTTTGGTTCACTTTTTTGTTTTCCTTTAAAAAAATATGATAATGCAAGAAATCAGGTACAAATTATATGTCAAATTAAAGGTAATAAATTGGGCTTTTATAATGTTACTAAAACTATGCATTTATGATACAGTTTTTGGAAAAATAGTGGTTTAAAAAAAAAAAAAAATGGTCAAAATTTCTGAAAATCTGCAATATCTATAAAACCACGACTCGGATTAAAAATTTTTTGTAGGTTGATTTTGTAGCAAGTTAACATATCTTTTGTATGACACTTATACTATTAAAATCCTTTCAGGGGTTCCCAACTTATAATCTTCTCTTCTTATACGAGATAAAATTGTATGTTTATTTATAAATTTATAAATTTATATATTTATAAATATATATGTGCCCAAATTTTTCTCGAGAACGGATGCATCGATTTTAATGAAACTTGGAACAGTGTCAGAGATTAGCATACAATGAAGAATGAGCTAGGTTTGAACTTCGTAAATGCTCACCAGGGGGCGTGGCACTGCCCTAAATTTTAAAATTGATTTAGTCATAACCTGCAAACTATTCAAGTTATTTGGATTAAATTTGGTGAACGGGTACGGCTTAATTATACCTTGTAACAGACAAAAAGTGGGCGGGATCGAAGAAGTGCCACGCCCACTTTTCGGCCCTTGAAAATTTTAATTCAATATTACTCAAAAACCACTCCAACAATTTTAATGAAAATTTAGGAGGTATAACCTTTACAAACGAATATTATTATGTGATACACCGTTATATTGGGAAAACTCGTTGAAGGGCGTGGCACCGCCCACAAAAATATAAAACGGTATAAAAAGAAAACTAACAAAGCAAACATTCTGAAATTAACTGTGAGGAGCCTAATTGCTATAGGGCATCTCTGATCTGAAAGTGGGCAAAATATCGCAGTTGCGCGTGGAACCTCCCATACATGAAAAATACGTAAAATGCTATATCTCGCAAATTTTACAAGATATTTTAATGAAATTTGGTATGTGGGTACTGCTTATCAATTCCTTTTAATAACTGGAAAGTGGGCGATATCGAAGAAGTGCCACGCCCTCTTTTTGACCATTGAAAATTTTAATTTAATATTACTCGAAAACGACTCCAACAATTTTAATGATAATTTAGGAGACGTTACCACTGCAAACAAGGATTAATATGTGATATAACGTTATATTAGGAAAATACGTTGAAGGGCGTGGCACCGCCCACAAAAAATATAATACGCTATAAGAACAAAACTACTAAAGCAATCTTTCTGAATTTAACTGTAGGAAGTCTACTTGCTATTAGGCACCTATGACCTGAAAGTGGGCAAAATATCGCCGGTGTGCGTGGAACCTCCCATACAAGTAAAACACATTAAATGCTATTTCTCACAAATGGTACAACATATTTCGATGAAATTTGGTATGCGGATCTGGATCAGGAGTATCTAAAGCATAACGAAAAGTAGGCTTTGTTCAATAGTTGCCACGCCCACTTTTTATCAAAATAAAAATTTTGGTTAATAACTCTGGTACAAAAAAACATTAGAATGAACTTTTTAATTCTTATATGCAGCTTTATGTACTTTTTGACGCTGAATCCGTCTCCATTGCTGAACTTTCATTACACCTGCAGGATTTTGAAATAGCTATGAATAAAAACATCGACTAAAATAATAAAATCAGATAGTTGACCGAGCAGGGATCGGTCTCCAGGTACTAATTTTTATAAAAGATATATCTCAATCTTCCGATGGCTATATCTCCGAAAGTAGGTCCGACAAGAACTTTTTGTTTTTGTTGTTGTTGTGACCAATTTTCAGAGCCCTACTTGAGCAAAAAGAAAAGAAAAGAAACAACAACAGTTTTTAAAGTAAAATTTTTCTAAGTTTTAATTTTCCTTTGCTTTAATTTACAAAATATTTTGTGAGTAAAAATGGAATAAGTCATACAAAAGTATAACAAATTTTTAAATTTATTATAAATGAAAGTGGAATAAGTCCATTCAGACCAAAAAAACTCAACTATTTTTTATTACACTTGTAAAAACTTTTACAGCATAACAAAATTTGATTAATTTACAGTGGTAAACATTTAACACCGGTTTAATAACGATTGCCAATATTTTTAAATTGAGTCGTACGCAAACCCTTTAATATCTCAGCTTATGAAAAGGTGGACTTATTCAACTTTCAAAAAAACCCATTCATATAATGTTTTTATATACCTTGACTCAAGACAAAAATTTGATATATCGGAAGACTTATTCCGAGCGTTTCTTAAATCGTAATAAAATAAAAACTGTACTAAGCCGAGATTTTGCATAAAACGGCGCTGAGCGACCTCTTAATGACCTTCAAAAATTTTTAAAAACTCAGCGTACTTTATTGGCACCCTCTGCAGATTTTTGGGGGTAATTGTCTGTCTATATGTCTGTATTTAACTTTTTATTTATTTTTTGCTCCACTTTCATACATATTGGACATGTCAGTTTGCCTTAAAAAAATTTAAATTTCTCGCAGACGCGCAATAACCCGCAACCCTTTTTTTCATAAAAAGTAACTTAAATGTCTATTCTTTATTAAAATCAAAACATTTTTGTTTGAGCTCACTTTTGGAACAACTATATGTCTATGTATGTATATAGCCAAAATGCACTTAATTTTAAACTAACGAACAAAAAAAAAAAAAATAGATATTACAAAACACTTTTTCACAAAACAGAAACCACTTTTGTATTAAAAAAATACCTGAACTAAAAGGGTCCATCAAAATTTAAGAAGACAAACAAAACAAAAGGAAAAAAAATCATTGCATTGTTGGTGGCTGCACTTGCTTCTTATGATTATTGCGACTGGAGTTCTCTTACAAAAAGTTTTATAATTCCGAAGGAGCAAAACATGGCACAACCAAATTTTTAACACTTATTATGGACAGCCTGTAGTTAACGAAAATCATAACAAGATGAAAACCTTGCACAACCTAAAATACTTTAACTCCACTTGAATAATAAAAAACCTTAATTTTTTAACACATATTTAATATATATAAAACAAAATTTTTTAAACATCAACTCAAAAAAACTTTTATGTAATAAGAACCACAATTAACTGAAGTTGAAGGTTCCATTAAAACTTTTTCCACAAAAAACTTTTTTTTTAATAAAAATGTACTTTAAAAAAGCCAAAAAATTCAAATTTTTCACAGCGCGCGAACGAAAGCAAAAAAAGTTGATCTTCAACCGCATATAACTTTTTTACTAGTAATGTTAGGTCAACAATTTTTATTGTTTTTGACGCAGAATTTAATTATCTTTAAAACGGTATCAAAAAAACGGTATCACTTCAAACATTTTGTTTTTCAATTAAATGCGTAAAAGCGTATACAATACCCCTTTGTGCGACGTTCTTTTGCGCTCTAGTTTTAGCGCCGTCTCTCAGTTTTTTCGCGCTTCTTCTTTTTTCAACAAGACCCCAAGTTTCCTCGCTCATCCAGTGCTTCTTGTTCGAGGGTCGAAACCCAAGTATTTTTTCACTGGAGTTTAAGAACGCCGTCTTAACTGCCCTCCATGATGTTTCAATACTTCCACCACAATCGAACGGAGCTGTTTCAAGTTCTTCTACGAAAGATCTGCGTATCTCGCCGTTCTTAAGCTTAAGCACGTAAAATTTTTGCTACAGATTGTTCGCTGGGACGTTTATTAGCGGCAAGTTTTAGTCGAATGACCGCGACGAGAAGATGGTGGTCGGAGCCTATGTCAACGGCCCTCTTTACTCGTACGTCCAGAAGACTCCCTCTCCATTTTCTGCTAATGCAGAAGTGGTCGATTTGATTTTCAGTGATGTTGTTCGGAGACACCCCAGTAGCTTTATGGCATGTTTTGTGTGGGAATAGCGTACCTCCAACGACAAGACTGGCTGCATTGCAGGAGTCAATGAGAAGCTCTCCATTGTCGGTTCTCGCACCCAAACCATGTCTTCCAATCACGTGCTCCAGGTTAAGGTTTTCTGAGCCTACTTTGGCATTCAAATCGCCCATAACCATTCCGATGTCGTTCTTGTGAGCACTGTTTATTGCTGCAGCGAGCTGGCTGTAGAATTCATCTTTGGTTTCTCTCTCTGCCAATTCGGTGGGCGCGTATGCTTGGAAGATGGTAATATTTCTTGCGGGGGTTCGAAATCTGCACCAAATGAGCCTTTCGTTTACAGGTTTCCATTCCATAACTGCCTTTACTGCAGTTTTACTTAACAAAAATTCAACTCCATCCCTGTGGATGTCATTTTGCGCTCTACCGGAGTATAGAAATTTTTCGCCGTCAGGAAGTACATATTCGCCGGCACCGTTCCATCTACACTCGCTTTATCCCAATATCTCAAGGTTGAATTTGTGGAGTTCTCTTACGGCTTGGTGTATTTTGCCTGGTTCATTAAGAGTTCGGACATTCCAAGAGCCGATGCGTGTTCGAGTTTTCATCGAAAGGATTTTAAAATTTTGACGAACCATATTGGTTCCAGTTATAGGAGAATCATTCCTAACTATGCATGTTTCTTGCACCTCCAAATCCGATGTGCATGCTGCCGAGGCAGGTGGATTAACCACACTCTGGTGGGTACCACTTGGAGAGTTATTTTCCATCGTTTTTCGATCCATGCTTCATTAGTATAATCTTCTTCGCAACGCCCCACGCAGTAAGTTATAAGCTTAAGGCTGGATCCGGCAAGCGCTGCAAACTTTGGGTCAGACGCTTCAGGATTTCGACAAGATGCTTACACTACATTACAAATAATTAATATGTGTGTGTAACATTTTGTAGACCATATTTTCTAAACTAATTTGAGGTCGCTGAGTCCGAAAATCGCATTTATTTTTTTTTTTTTTCTAGGGGCCGTTCTAGAGATAGTCGACCTTTTCGATTTTTGAGGTTATAGTTTCATTTTTTCGAACATATTTTGAGAAACCCAATTTCGATCGAATATTTTTTTACACTATTATAGAGAAAAATTCTCAAAATATGTTCTAAAAAATGGAGATATAACCTCAAAAATCGAAAACGTCGATTATCTCGAGAACGGCCCCTAGGAAAAAAAAAATAAATGTGATTTTCGGGCTCAGCGACCTCAAATTAGTTAAGAAAATATGGTCTGCAAAATGTTACATTTTGGCTGTTGTCTAGTGTTATTTTAAGGCGGCATCGACTCGCCTTGTCAGTGCCAGTTACGGGCCTTGTGGGTTTTTCTTTCGCGGCGCAACGCTGCCAACGCTACACCCTTCCACACCCTGGCTTTTAGTTGCCTCATACGACAGTCATGCTTACCTCGGGCATATTCTGACCCCTTACCCGCAGGAAATAATTTTTAATGCCATTTGAGTGTACTCTCAAAGTGTAACTAGCCACTTCAAGTAGATTAAGAATTTAACATTCTGAGCACCTATAGTATTAAAAAAAATGTTTACGAACGTAACGTCCACAGCACAGGATTAGTGCATATACATTAGGCATGCGCTTATTTTACGATTTTCTGATTTTCGTTGATGCCGCCCCCTGAAATCCTTCTAATGGTCTTAAAAACAAATACTATGAAGTTTAACGGCGATCGGATAACGATAACCCGGCCTTCAAGAGAGGTCAAGGTCAAGTTGAGGTTACAGACAAAAAATAATGAAATTTTTTTAAAACTTAATCAAATTAGTCAAAGCATAATTTTATCTTATTGCAAATTGAAATACCGGGTAATAAATACGAATTCTATGAATTTTTTACTTATCGGCACTAGCAAAATTTTTTTGTTAGAAAGGTATTTCAATTTGCTATAAGATAAAGTTATGCTTTGACTTATTTAATTATGTTTAAAAAAATTTTCATTATTTTTTGCCTGACACCTCAACTTGACCTTGACCTCTCTTGAAGGCCGAGTTTTCGTTATCCGATCGCCGTTAAACTTCATAGTATTTGTTTTTAAAACCATTAGAAGGATTTCAGGGGGCGGCATCAACGAAAATCAGAAAATCGTAAAATAAGCGCATGCCTAATATACATATACACTAGAGTGGTCCAAAATCCGAAAGTGTTAAAAAGTCAAGGTGCGCGCGCGTGACTTTTCTGAATCCTTGGATCCTGCTGATTACAAAAAGTGCTTTGGAACCAAATAAAAATTGCGTTTAGATATTCCGCAACGAGCTTGAAGGTACTTTTTTAGAAATTTTTGAGGTTTTGAGTACTTCTTTTAATATAAACGCTATATCTTTTTAACCAGATAAGGATTTTGCAAAAATTAAATCGCATTTTTTTTTTAAATTTTGAGCCATATTCTTCATCAATAATAGTTAATCTACTCTTTCCCAATTTTTTTAGAAGCACTTTAAACTTTAAAATTTGTTAATTTTTTGAGGTGCTTGCATTTTCAAGAACCGATTTTTTTTTATTTTGCTCTACCGAATTTTTTTAAAAATTTTTATATTATTATGCATTAATTTATCTTTAAAATAATTTCAACAACTAAGCTATTAGTAACTCTTTTACTCACTAAAAACAATTAAGTATAATTAAATTGGACTTAAAAAAAAAAATTAATTTTCATGTTTTCAAGGCATTACAGGGTGTCTACAAAAAATGGTATATCAATTTTAAGTACATTTTAAGTATTTCAAGTAACAGTTTTAATAAAATTCAAGGACATTTTTTAAAGACAGAGTATTTTTTTTTTTCAATCATTCATTTTATTTTTTATTACATATTGTTTTACATATGACATTAATATCTTTACAAAATAATTTTTTTATTTTATGATGATTTTAGCAAATGTAAGTATAATTTTATTATGATTTGGTATGAAAAAAATAAAAATATTTAATAAATAGTACATTCTTCTTCTACATTCGTTTTCCTTCCAATTCTTGTAATTTTCTTTCATAAGCTTGAATATCTTGTTTTAGAAAATGGAAATTATCCTCTGCTTCTTTTTTTTTTCAATTTTACCATATTAATTTCTTCAGTATATCTACGTTTTCGGTTTTTTTCTTCATTTTCAGACATTTTTTTTGTTTAAGAGCTTCTACTCTATTGGAAGAAGAACTTTTAAACGCTGTAATAATACCTTTCGTTATTGATATTTTTGTTGTATCTCCATTATGATTATTTATAATGAAATCATGCACAGATCTCTGTGAAACAAGGCTGTTTTCATCCAAATTTTCTACGAGAAATTCCTTATTAAATGAAAAACTTCGTTCGACAGCAGCGTTGCCATGAAAAATCACTAAAATTTTTTGGATAAAATTAAAAAATTCTAACGAACATTTGTGTTTCGTGCAGAGTTCCATCAAAAAAATATCCAACTGTTGTTTTTGTATATCAAAATTTTCAAGCTCTTTTTTAACGTCTTCATTTTCTATAAAATCTGTATATTCTTTATCAATTTTTTCGCATGTTATTTCGCTGAAATGCTTACACTCTACAAATGCTTCTAAAGCTACTTTGACTCTTTGCTTTGCTAATTTTGGTAAAATCATAACATATGGAGATAAACAACTAGCTCCTCGTACAATTTTGTAACTCAAGGGACATTTTTCTTGTAACTTTAGGCATATACTTAATAGAAATTGTTGACAATCAACTTTAAATCGTAATAGTTCCGTTTCTTTTATTTTTCCGATATTTTTTAAAGAATTAGATGCTGAAAACCCTATATCAACTTTACTTGGTAAACACAAATTATCTTTTTTATTTAAATCAATACTTAATAGGTCTTTTACTGATTTAATATTTTGAGTAATGCTATCTTTTAAAATTCGACAGTAAAATTTTTTCATCAAATTGTACAAGTCATTATGTAAAAACGGTAAAAGTGGTTTATTACTTTGAAATTTTGTTAAAAACTTTTCTAAATCTATACATACACTCATCATGAATCCAAGTTTTGCATTAATTAACGGGTCATTTACAAAACTCTTAACTATCTCAAAATTTTTAGTATCTGGAGGTTTTTTTTCTACATAATTAATGTACTTTTTCAATTTAGGTATCATATTTTTTGCTCTCTCTAGAGCTCGAGTATTTTCAACCCAACGTATTGAGCAAAATTTGAACGGGAATTCGTACGATTCAGTAATGCGAGAATATGTCCCACGCCTTGATGGAAAATCCCGAAAAAAGTAAAACAATGATCTCAAAAATGTATCTATATTCCATCCACATTTTTTATGAGCAGTCTTCAAACCTCCATGCACAATGTGAAGTGAGCAGGTGCCGGTCTCTATCATTTTAAAGTCACCAGGTTCAACATCGCAAGTTGAGAGATAAAACAAAATGTCTTTTAAAAATCTCAAATTTACATTGGGTCCGTCCATAGAAATATTAATGATTTTTTTTAGCTTAAGGCCTAATTCCGTTAAAGCAGTTTTGAAAGCATGTAAAAGATCTTGTGCGGTGGCACCATCTAGAAAACAAGAAGTTAAGTATCTAGTCTCTAATTTGTCGTTTTCATTAAAATACCGTACAACTATATCCATTTGTTGTTTTTGACAAATTTTGTTTAGACTTTCGTCAAATGATACTGCAAAAAACGTACATTTTCTTACATCATTTGCTAATTCTTTTTGAAAGTATGGTCCTAAACCATAAGTAATCACATAACTTAGCTTATCTTTATGCATTTTGAACTTTTTAGCGATTTCGCTGTCAAAAAACATAATAGGGAAACAGACAAATCCGCAAAGCACCTTAAAGATGCTTGTTTTTTAACTTGACAAAGTGCGTACAAAATTTCAGCCTTTGTTACATCTTGATTAGATATATAATTATCTATACTAGAACTAACAGTCTTTGAGGGTGGCTTAGAAATAGCAACATTTTTTTCTATATGACTACGATTTATAATACTGTTATTGCTTTTATCACAAGCAGTTTCACTTACGTTATAAGTACTATCAAATGACTGGTTGCACTCAATTGGCACATTATTATTTAGAATTTTATTATTATTATTGTTAGGCGTTTTTTTACTATAACTATCCAAAGTAGGATTACTCTTACGCAATTCCACATACTTTATATGCTTTCCTGCATTCATATGAGAATATAACGCTGAAACTCCCATGCTATTCAGCTTGATAGGTTTTAACATCTTAGGATCACAGAAAGAACATGCTGCATTGTAGTCATCAATTTTTTTAATCCATATTGCTATTGAAGGATATTTTTCTTTATCCATCCAGAGTGGGTTGAAACTACATTTCCCTTTGCTGTTTTTTTTTTAATTTCTCTTCGGTGATGACATTTTAATATTTTCTAAATTAAAACCAGATTATTAATTTTCATTAATTTAATACTAATAAGATGTGCCACTTAAAACTGAAAATATTTACCTGTTTAATCTCTTTATAAATTTAAATTCTAACTGCTGCAAGCAGTGACAAAACAACGAAGTTGGCGTTGCAAACGATTACGATCACAAAAAGGAATGGAAAAAGGCAAAACGAAGAGAGCGTCATAAAGAACAAAATGAGAATAGAACATAATGATACGAAATAAAGAATAACAAACAATGATTGGCAATGTCGACATTACAGCGTTGTACAATATGTTATAATGTTATTATACAATGGCAATACAATACATAAGTTTACTTTAGCTGCACTTATCCTACTACAATAATTAGGTAAAAAAAATTCAACATACATATCAAAATGTCTAATATATATTTTATATATATATATATAAACACAGTAAGTTAATCACTTATTGTTGATGATATTTGTTTATGTTGGATTTTCGGTTCACTATCTATTGACGATTCAGATGAAATGGATAGACATGACGAATCAGAATCACTGTCGGATATTAAAACTGTATCATCTGATTCTGCATAATCCCCTTCACTACTGGTAATAATCGTTTTTTGCAAATGTTTTTCAGGATAATATCTCGAAATACGAGTCGCTACTTCGTCTGCTCGATCATTATCAAGTACTACACGATGGCGTGCACATAAAATCACGATTAAAGACTTGAGCCAAATATATAAATTAAGAAAAATAACAACAAGATATGCACGATTATTCATAACTTACTAATTATATACTTGTTTATAATCTACAAAACTATCTTTTCATACGTATTTACAAATAACGCAAGTTCTACTATGCTATAATGCGCGCTTTACAATGCCTATACCTACGTATCTTAAATGATCCCTATTACCTGATTTCATTTAGTTCGCACATACTGTGGTCATTGGCGCTTTTTAAATGTATGGTATACCTAATATTGAATAACCGTAATTTGGCGACCTCTGCTGGCGTTTCTCCATTTGAGCGTACTTTTGGACTTTTGGAGACTTGAAAAATTTTCAAGGACTTTTCAAATTTTTCAAGTACATTTTAAGTATTTCAAGGTTACATTTAAAATTCAAGTACAATTTAAGTATTTCAAGTATTTCAAGGACTTGTAGACACCCTGCATTAAAATAAGATATCTTAATGGGATGACGTAAGGTACCATTTTTTTCTTATAAAATCATTAGTTCCTAATCTTCTGAGTAAAACAAAATTCTTCGCAATATCGAAACCTTGGCACTTCATGTTATTTTTGGGAAAATAAGTTAACAGATAGTTTTCATAGATCTTCTAAGGAAACCAAAAAAAATAAAATAAATCAAAAAGAAACTAAAATAGCCATTTTCGATGTATTTGTTGATGCTGATTCTGAATTCGTTTTCAAAACTGCTTGTACGGTTAAGGAGATATTTTAACATAAAAGTATATTGATTTTATTTAATTGAACTTTTAGTCATATATTTGCAAAGATCGATTTACATATAAATCTATCAATGCATTTTTCTAACACATAATTATGACAAATCAAGTCTGATGAGTCTTTGTGACGAAAGACGAAACATATGTCACTATAGCCGTGTTTTTAATCCGTTCCTTGATTTGTCATAATTATGTGTTAGAAAAATGCATTGATAGATTTATATGTAAATCGATCTTTGCAAATATATGACTAAAAGTTCAATTAAATAAAATCAATTTTCAATATAAAATGTCATTAAGTAACACACTTAAAAAATTCTTAAACATAAAAGTATAAGAAACACCGTTGTTGCTCTTTTTAAAGTGATATTACAAGTCAAGGTTACTTCCAACCACAAAAAATGGAATAGTGGTTAAAAGTGCCAGTCTGTTTTTTTAAAATTCACTTTAAATTATACCGATATCTTTTTTATTCTCGGAGTTATTCTAACCTAAAAAGTTGAAAAAGTGCAAAAAACAGGGTTTTTTCTTATTTCTGCTTACGATATTTCGGAGGAACAAAGAGACATCGATACAATTTAAATTGGGGTTTGAAGAAAAAAACCTGTCATTTTTAATTACAATACCATGCTGAAAGTTACCTTGTCTTGATATAACAGCTTCCAAAATAGCAAAAACGGTGTTTTTGTCATTTTTAGGTTAGAATATCTCCAAAACCAAATAAGGTAGAGCAATTCTGAGACCAGATTTAGAATTTTTATGAACGCTTACATCGCAAATGACTATTGTTGTTTCGGTTTCACCATGAAAATTTTAAAGTCATAGTTTTATTTCTGGCCAAATTTGATTACACTTTACGGTTTTTAGCAAGTAAAGTGAAGCTTATGGATTAGTTGTTGAAGTCGGTTGATAGATAAGTTAATGCCTAAAAAAATAAAAGTAAAAAAAAAAAATTTGCTACAGCAAAATAAGAAAAAAATTGGTTCTTGAATATGCAAACATCTCAAAAAATTAAGAAATTTTGAACTTTAAAGTGCTTCTAAAAAAAATTGGGATAGAGTAGATTAACTATTATTGATGCAGAATTTGGATCAAAATATTCTTAAAAAAATGCAATTTAATTTTTGCAAATGCCTTATCTGGTTAAAAAGATATACCGTTTAAATTAAAAAGAGTACTCAAAAACACAAAAATTTCTAAAAAAGTACATTCAAGCTCGTTGCGGATTATCTAAACGCAATTGTTTTTTGGTTCCAAAGCACTTTTTGTAATCAGCATGATCCATGGATTCAGAAAAGTCGCGCGCACCTTGACTTTTTAACACTTTTGGTTTTTCCATACAAAATTTGGACCACTCTAATATACACTTTAAGAAATAATAAAATTCACTTAATTTTTTCTGTTTTTCTAACTTTCATTCTTGTAGCTTAAATCTGCAAATCCCACGAAACCGGCAGAAGTAGAACGACGAATAAACTATCCAACTCAGCAGCTAGAATGTGTTCCGAGAAATTTTGAAAACGAAGAGGAAGAAAATTATTTCTATCCATTATTAATGAATGGTATAACAGATACAGAACGTGCAATGGCTATGGAAAACCAAGAGTACTCCGACGACGATGATGGTGTCAATGATACCAAACATGAAAAAAGTATTGAAGACATAGATTGGTCAAAATCTTTTGAGCCAAATCTGTTAAGGAATCACGAAAAGCGACCATATAAACCTAGAAATAAACCAAATTTATGTACTTATTGTGGACGTACTTTTAAACGTCGCTATCAGCTAGAAACACATTTAAATGTACACACTGGTGATAAGCCGCATCAGTGTGAAATTTGCGGACGCCTTTTTCGTGCAATAACCACACTCACGCGACATTTAAATACCCATGAAAAACGTCAAATGTTACATTGCAAATTTTGCAAAAAAGCTTTCACACACAAAGTGGCATTGCTAAGCCATGAACTGCGACACACACAACAACGAAAAGTTCCGTGTGATGAATGTGACAAATGGTTTTATACTGTCAATCAAATGGACACACATAAGCGAAAAGTACACAAGAGTGATCAGGATGATTTGCCTTTCGTTTGTGATATTTGTTCGAAACGATATCGCTCTGGTTCCATGCTAAGTACACACAAATTTAAAAAGCATTACAAAACAGCTAAGTTTTCGTGTGAACAGTGTGGGAAAAAATTCGTTAATGAGCAGCAATTGCACGTGCATAGACATATTCATGTTAATAAAGAATGAATAGTAATATGTTTGTGTTTTTTTAGCGAGCACATTTTTCTCACTTCATTTGCTTTTTTATCCAGGAAAATAAGACGAAAAAAGAGCTGTTGTGCCAAATAATTCCAAGTGAATTTTCACCGGAATTGTCTTTATTTATGCATGATAAATAATGTGTGTGGCTCAAAGGTCGCTTAAATCAGTTTTTTGCACCACAAACAAATTATTTTAATTCGGCTTTAATATCCATTGCAATTTAGATTTTATTCACACTTAAAGCACATACAAAAAAACAACAAAATTTATTTCACCACACTGACGAAAAAAAAAAATATGCGAAGGTATATTGACTTGCAGCAAGTGTTTTTTTCACTTACTCTTATGTTGATAAGTCACGGTCAAAGTCTTAATGACGGTAAGCTCAAGCTCTGAGCAAAAACCAAGCGAACTCGGACAAAAGGGCGTGGCACCCATGCATGCAAAAGTTTCAAAATGTTATACTGCACAGCGAGCCTTAACCAAAATAAAGTTTTATATCAACCACGTCAAATTCGGCGTATGCAGGATTATTCTACTTAAAAACACTAATTAATAACTGCAAATAAAAGTTTCGTACCTGATCGTCTGAAGAAGATATTGCATTTTTACTAATTTTTTTTCTTTGAGTGCATTTATTTTCATATTGTTTTAAGTTTTAAGAAAAAGATAAAAAACTGAGTATGCACAAAATTTTCTGTATGTTTTTAAATTTAAAAACTGCAAACCAAAAAATCGTGACTGATTCCATTCAGGAGATATTGAATTTTAAACTATTTTTTATGCTTTTTTTAAAAAACCCGGTTTTCTCGTATTTAAGACAAACACAAACAAAAACCAGTTATACTAATAGTCACTCCAGATGTGATTTTTGATGCTTAATCCGAATCCGATCTTAGAATTGTTATATTACATCTCGGTTTTGAGATATCCTCACATAAAAGTTTAGAAAACACAATTTTTTCCTATTTTTGAAGTTATATAACAAGACAAGGTCATTTTAAGCTGAAAAATCTGGTATGACAACTAATAGCCCTAGTTTTTTTCTTCAAAACACAATTAAATTGATATCAAAATCTTTTTTTTTGTCGGAGATATCTTAACCTAAAATGCTAAAAAAGTGCAAAAACATGATTTTTGGCTATGGTGGATGTCATATGCAGGACGCACAAAATTTTGTTGTGAGTTTCTATCACCAGAATCATTTGATACTCTTTTTTGGCTTCAAATTGAGCTATCAAATGGGTATTTCTAATATTTCTCTGCAAAGTTATGATCATTTTAAAATCACATCATGAAAATCATAGTGAAAAATCTCGGTTTTTGGATATATTTGAGGTTGTATACAGTACGGACGAAATTCGCCTGCCTTTTTTCACTGACCGGATCATGTAGTACCATTTTTTATCTCCAAAATGAGCTGTAAAGTGGTGTTCTATGATTATTTTTTACAAAGTTATGACCATTTCAAAATTACATTATGGAGTGCAAAACTCACAGGGGTGTCACTCACGAGTATTTATTATATTGCTGCAGCATGGAATCTTAAAATAGTCACTATGAGTTTCATGATGTGATTTTAAAATGATCATAACTTTGCAGAGAAATATTAGATATACCCATTTGATAGCTCAATTTGAAGCCAAAAAAGAGTATCAAATGATTCTGGTGATAGAAACTCACAACAAAATTTTGTGCGTCCTGTATATGACATCCAATATAGCCAAAAATCATGTTTTTGCACTTTTTTAGCATTTTAGGTTAAGATATCTCCGACAAAAAAAAAGATTTTGATATCAATTTAATTGTGTTTTGAAGAAAAAAACTAGGGCTATTAGTTGTCATACCAGATTTTTCAGCTTAAAATGACCTTGTCTTGTTATATAACTTCAAAAATAGGAAAAAATTGTGTTTTCTAAACTTTTATGTGAGGATATCTCAAAACCGAGATGTAATATAACAATTCTAAGATCGGATTCGGATTAAGCATCAAAAATCACATCTGGAGTGACTATTAGTATAACTGGTTTTTGTTTGTGTTTGTCTTAAATACGAGAAAACCGGGTTTTTTAAAAAAAGCATAAAAAATAGTTTAAAATTCAATATCTCCTGAATGGAATCAGTCACGATTTTTTGGTTTGCAGTTTTTAAATTTAAAAACATACAGAAAATTTTGTGCACTCAGTTTTTTATCTTTTTCTTAAAACTTAAAACAATATGAAAATAAATGCACTCAAAGAAAAAAAATTAGTAAAAATGCAATATCTTCTTCAGACGATCAGGTACGAAACTTTTATTTGCAGTTATTAATTGAATGGGTTTTTTTGAAAGTGGAATAAGTCCACTTTTTCATAAACTGAGATATTAAAGGGTTTGCGTACGACTCAATTTAAAAATATTGGCAAGCGTTATTAAACCGGTGTTAAGTGTTTACCACTGTAAATTAATCAAATTTTGTTATGCTGTAAAAATTTTTACAAGTGTAATAGAAAATAGTTGAGTTTTTTTGGTCTGAATGGACTTATTCCACTTTCATTTATAATAAATTTAAAAATTTGTTATACTTTTGTATGACTTATTCCATTTTTACTCACAAAATATTTTGTAAACTAAAACAAAGGAAAATTTAAACTTAGAAAAATTTTACTTTAAAAACTGTTGTTGTTTCTTTTCTTTTCTTTTTGCTCAAGAAGGGCTCTGAAAGTTAGTTACAACAACAACAAAAACAAAAAGTTCTTGCCGGACCTACTTTCGGAGATATAGCCATCGGAAGATCGAGATATATTTTTTATAAAAATTATTTTAAGTTGGGAACCCCTGAAAGGATTTTAGTAATATTAGTGGCATACGAAAGATATGTTAATTTGCTACAAAATTGGTTTTCAAAAAATTTTGATCCGAGTCGTGGTTTTAGAGGAATTGCAAATTTTGAGAAATTTTGACCATTTTTTTTTTTTTTAAAGCACTATTTTTCCAAAAATTATATCATTGATGCATAGTTTTAGTAACATATTATAAAAGTCCAATTTATTTGCTTTCATTTGACATGTAATTTGTACCTGATTTCTTGCATTATCATATATTTTTAAAGGAAAACAAAAAAGTGCACCAAAGAAATTTTCATGAAATTTAGGAAAACATTACAAGAACAACAATAATACCAACTACAAAAATAACAATAACAGCAATAAAAACAACAACAACGATGTTTTTAGATAGTTTTCGATCAATTCCGATTCCTGTAGACTCTTCCGATGCTTTCCAATAACTTACTTTTTTGTTTTCCTATAAAAAAATACGTAATGCAAGAAATCAAGTACAAATTACATGTCAACTGAAAGGTAATAAATTGAGCTTTTATAATATGTTACTAAAACTATGCATCAATGATATAATTTTTGGACAAATAGTGCTTTAAAAAAAAAAAAAATGGTCAAAATTTCTCAAAATTTGCAATACCTCTAAAACCACGACTCGGATTAAAATTTTTTGTATATCAATTTTGTAGCAAATTAACATATCTTTCATATACCACTAATATTATTAAAATCCTTTCAGGGGTTCCCAACTTATAATAAATTTTATAAAAAATATATCTCGATCTTCCGATGGCAATATCTCCAAAAGTAGGTCCGACAAGAACTTTTTGTTTTTGTTGTTGTTGTAACTAATTTTCAGAGCCCTACTTGAGCAAAAAGAAAAGAAAAGAAACAACAACAGTTTTTAAAGTAAAATTTTTCTAAGTTTTAATTTTGCTTTGTTTTAGTTTACAAAATATTTTGTAAGTAAAAATGGAATAAGTCATACAAAAGTATAACAAATTTTTAAATTTATTATAAATGAAAGTGGAATAAGTCCATTCAGACCAAAAAAACTCAACTATTTTCTATTACACTTGTAAAAATTTTTACAGCATAACAAAATTTGATTAATTTACAGTGGTAAACACTTAACACCGGTTTAATAACGCTTGCCAATATTTTTAAATTGATTTAAAAGCAAAATCTTCTGAATAGCAGTAGATGAAAAAATGGACTTATTCCACTTTCAAAAAAATCATTTTTGTAAAAATGTTTTTCATGAAAAATTCTTTTGAGTAATTTTTGATGAAATCGTGGTCTAACGAGTCTGTAATTTTCAAAATATAAAGAGGACATATATAGCTAGCTATAACTACCATAAACGCAATTTTTCCGGAATTGGACTTATTCCACTTTCAAATAAACCCATTCAATTAGTGTTTTTAAGTAGAATAATCCTGCATACGCCGAATTTGACGTGGTTGATATAAAACTTTATTTTGGTTAAGGCTCGCTGTGACTGAAAGCGTTTTTCCAGATTATCCAACAACATTTCACTCAAAAACTAAGAACAGTAACTTCAAGCTCTGATCATAAACAAGGCGAACTCAGACAAGAGGGCGAAGCACCTCCCATATAAGGAAAAGCTTCAAAATGTTATACTAAAAGCGTTTTTTGAGATAATCGAACCAAATTTCACTCATACACTAAGAACAGTTAATGCAAGCTCTGAGCAATAGCTAGACAGACTGGGATAAGAGGGTATCTCCCATATAAGTAAAAGATCCAAAATACTATACTGAAAGCATTTTTTGAGATAATGCAACCAAATTTCCTTAGGCATTGAAAACAGTAAGTGCAAGATCTGAGCAAAAGCTATGAGAATTCGGAGAAGTGTTCTTGGAATCTCCCATACAATGTTTGGCCAGGCCAAAGGTACTTTATATTCAGTTAGACAAATTAAAAGGCACCGAGTGACCTTTTCAGCGTTTCTCCATTATGCTATTACAAGTTTTTGAAAAAATTAATTTTTTATTTATGCAATATATTTCCAAGTGTCAAAATCATATGTTTACTAGTCTTTACTGGCTAATTGCTACTGGACTCTGTTTGGTTTGCGCAAAGAATATTTTTCTCTTTGTGAGAAAATAGTTTTTTACTCTCAAAATTTTTTACTGGATAATTGTTACTGGAAATCAAAACATACAGACCTCATATTTGTTAGCTCCTGACATCCTCATTACTTTCTAATCAAAATTGGGTTTATGTTTTTTAAAACAAATACATAATAAGGTTGGTTTTTCATGATACACAATTGTTCTTAACAAATGGTGCCTTCTAACGGGTTAACATTTAGCCTTGGAATAATGATGTGCAACAGAACCTGGTGTCTTAAGTATTTGAACTTCTTGCGGGTCCTCCCGAGGGCAAACTTAACTGTAGAGCAATGAGAAAAAACTAAGAATGTAGAAATTAACCCCTTTCAAAAATTTGGGCTTAATGACTACCAATAAATTCGTGGTTTCTTAGATAAGTTAAAAAAACTTCTAACGACAATGCTTTTGTCGCTTAAACCTTAATTCAAGGGAGTTTCGATCCAAACCAAGTATGTAGTCTTTGTTATAAGGCCTGCTCCTAAGATAATCTTTGGTGCAACCTTTGATTTTCCCATTATTTCGAAAAGGTGCTGCATTCTAATCAACATGTTGCATACGCTTCTCTGATCGATGTTGTAACTCATATTCATAGTTTTTGAGTTCCAAAGCCCATCGTGCAATCCTCGGATTCAGTTCTTTTCTGTTCAACGTCATGGTAAGAGAATTAAAATCAGTTGCAATTGAGGAAGTTAGAAGCAAAGGGTTATAAGTTACAATTTACGAAAAATAGAGTTAAGTATGCGACTAGGTAGAGAGAGCATTACTCTATTTAAGAAAAAAGCAATAACCAAACTTTTCAGGTCCTACACCATTAAGGTAAGCCAGTTCACAAAATAATAGTTTTGGTATAAAGCTATGTTTCAAAAATTTGTTTTGTAGTAATTAAGCCTACCGCACTTGTACTCCTTTGCTTCTACGTGTAAACGGTTTTAAAATATTGAATAAACTATTTTTGTTTTGAAATGCTAAGTTACGAGTGCGTTACAGCCATACCTAAATTGGAGCGTTGGTCGAGCGTCAGTGTAATTTAACCGTCTCTGTTTTGGTATGCTCCATATACAGGGTTAGGCGCATGAACTTTTACCTAATCAAATGATCATAACTTTTTGTGTGAAATTATTTTTTATTGATTCAAATGACAAAAATGTATGGAAATAATCAAAAAACTAGAATCCGGCTACTTTAGCTTGATATGGCCACCTTTTGCCTTGACTATGGCCTTTAAACGGTCAAATAACGAGTTGCATGCTGCACGAATGTGATCTTCCGGTATTTTGGCCCATTCCCGTAAAATGGCTTTCTTCAGCGCATCCATACTAACATATTTTTTAGTCCTCACCTTGCTCTCTAAGATGACCCAGATGGAATAGTCCATCGGATTTGCATCTGCCGATTTTGAGAGCCATTGTGTGGACGAAATGAAGTGTGGAACGTGGTTTTTTAACCATTCTTGGTTGACACGATCTTTATGACTTGGTGCTGAGTCCATGGTCTGCGACCGAAATGTTTGCGTGCCCACGACTATGAAGCAACTTCCAACATATTTTCCCGATAATATGTCGCATTGACTTTGACACCAGACTCGATAAAAACGACTGGAGAGCGCCCATCGGCAGTCACAGCTGCCCATACCATTACTTGAGATGGGAAATAACTTCGGGTGGCTGTTCGTATTTAAATTCTCGTAGGATCGTTCGGTCAAGTAAACACGATAATTTTGAGAGTTTATTTCTGGCGATGTTGCATTTTTTTCGGTCCACCACCATAGCGTTTGGCAACGCTACCAGTACCATTATAACGAGTTATGGTACGATAGACAAACATTTTATTCACTTTGAGATGCTTGAGCTTACGAACAATATCTGGTTGTGATTTTCCAGCCAAATATAAAGCAATCACTCTATTAGGTTTGAAATCCATTTCGGAAAACTTTTGTTTTATAAAACTTAGACGCAAATGCTTTCGGCGGCTTGTAAACGATATAATGAGCTGTCACTGATATGAATTTGACACAGCTGTCATTATCGGTTTGCCAGGTCTATCGGTCTGAAGTTGGTAACAGTTCATGCGCCTAACCCTGTAAATTGTATGGGCATGAAACAGACAGAGATGGTAAAATACGCCTGACGCTGGGCTAACGCTCCAATTTATGTATGGCATTAAGTCTTTCAGTAAAACACTAATAACTTTTAAAAGGGGGCTCATAAAAATTTTGAAAAATACAGATGGGGCATACTTTAAAGATTATTTAATGCGCAGTGTTGTACGCTCTGTGTTATTAAAGTTTAATAGATTTAAGGAGTGATTTTTTCAAAAGGGCGTATTTTCCAATTCCGACCTCGAACAAACCTAAGAATGCCATCGGCATTGTTATGCTAAAATGAATCCTCTAGTTCAAAATCCATCATACTTATTTCGATCTATTTTCTTTGATGTTTAGAGTTTGATATAAAGAGACATATTACGACCTCCCGTAAGTTAGCAGAGCGAAAATGGCAGAGCTAAAAAAAATATGCTATAATTAAAGGAAGAATTTTAGGCTCTTCATTAAAAAAAAAATTAGCTTAAGCTTAGTCTAGCAGAGCTATTTCGATACAACACATCTGGAACGTATTGAACTAAAGTAAGCAGTCAATATTGAAAGGCTAATTAAAGGCTATTTTAATACCCAATCGCCAAATAAAAAGCTTATTTAAAAAAAAAGATGCTGCTAGGTTAAGTTAAAGCTAGCAGAGCTATTTCAAAAAAAAAAAACATTTTGAATTGAAGTAAGCAATAAATAATTAAAAGCTTAAGTTTAAGGGGTATGAACACTGTAAACGCTTTAATTTCAGATGGTTTTTATTTTACTAATAAAGAAAAATTGACTTGACATATAAATATAAAACTTTGTATATGTATTAATTGAAGTTAGTACTACATGAAACAATTTGATATTTTTTTTTTTATGTATCGAGTTGGCCCGCAGTCCTCCGTCAAACATGACGCCCCTAAAAATTGATCCCAGTGGCATGGACAGCATTGCAGCAAAACGGAGCGTTTAAAAGCAAAGCCAATTTTTCTTAATTAATAAAATAAAAACCACATGAAATTAAAGCGTTTACAGTGTTCATACCCCTCAAGCTAAAAAAAATTAAAAGACTAAAGTTCGTAGACGTCGTATTTCGTATAATCTCCGAAGAAACCAACAGATCAAATAAAACGAATTTATACCATGTGTTGCTGTGTACCGCTGGGAGACTCACCCTTAGTCGTATGCAGCACCAACATTTACCTTGTCTCAACGATGTCGCCAAAGTATACCTCAGTGTCCCAATGTGTCTTGGAAAAATATTCCGCCACACCGTGTCTCAGAAATAATATGCACCGATCCGCTTGTCTCAATAAAAACTTGTTTTCCGTTTTGCGTTATAATTTATTTGTTTTAATTCACTTATATTTACTTTTCAATTTACTTAGTTTTAAGTTATTTAGGATCCAAAATGTAGTTTTAGAGTTTTACAATGGGCGGAAATTTGGAAAATATTGATTGTTAGAAGTCCTTACTGATTTTAACGACTTTTTTGCTTTCGGGATGAAATTTTGCTTTTTTGTGTTTAGCAACTAGTAGTGAAATTGGATAGCGAATTTGTATTTCTGTTTTACATACTGACTCAATATTCCCTTGTTTTAGGTGGCAAAAATGACCCACATGTGGGGTCGAAAAGCTAGGAGCTTTTTCCATATGTATGTGCATATGTTATTGCACTTGTTGATACCCCAGTAGGGATGATGACGGAAAGTTTGCCCGTGATTGCACATGGGGGTTGTACAGGGTTAAAATTTTTTACAAAAATATTCCCCGCAACATCCTGCATAATTTTGCTGAACTCATGATGCACCTCAGATGTAAGGATCATATAGTTAAATTCATCGATTTAACACAAGAATGTGGTATTTTTGTTTTTTTCATGTACGGTATATTAAAAAACTTCAAAAATCGATTAAAAAAATGTGACGTGCTGGAGAAAAACCACGAGGCACGGGTATTTTTTTTAAAGTCTACTTTAAGAATTTTTTGGATTTTCTCATGTTTTTTTTTTTTTTTTGTGTCGAACAGTGTTATTCATAAACTAAAATATAATAATTTTCAAGCGTGAGGCCAGTTTAATTGAAAGCAAGTAGGGTAAGTAAGTAGGGTAATGTGGCTGACCCTGTCCATTTCCTAAAGTAATACCGTCATTCGCAATTTTTGCTGACTAAAAGTCGAGTAGTAATTTTTAAGATTACATTTGCTATGAAATGGCTTTATAGGCTTATTAGAGAATATTTTTTAGTAAGTTAAACCAAATTTATACTAACAAGTGAAAAAATAATACGGGATCCCGAATCACACATAAAATAGTACTCCACATTACTCAAACTTGGGCGTCCCACACATACAATTAGTTTTTATACCCTATTCTCACTTGCTTGGTTAACCAGATGAATGCTGATTAAGCACTAACACGGATAGTTTTCCACATAAAAGCTTTTCGATTTATATGGATAAGATTAGCTAGTTTTCAAATAATTAGATCATTTAACCCAAAAAATCGGAAGGTGGCATCTCCAAATTCAAAAAGTCCCAGGGAAATAAGGAAATTTAATTTTCTTTTGACAAATTCAAAATGTAAACAAATACAACATTTTTAATAAAAAGCAAATTAGAGCTAAAATCAAAAATGTGTTCTTCTCAATCGTTCTAAAAAAATGTAAATAGCCAAATATATAAAAATACATTTGAAGAAAGTGGAAATTGTGTCGCGATTTGGTAAACGCCAAAAAAGTGTCATTGAAATGATAGATGACTCGTCCAGGTAAAAGATGTGAACGTGGTTCTGTGCATGGTTGAATTACCCTGGTTGCAGCGATAACAAATGCTGCTTCTTCTTAAACAACGAAAATGTCAAAATTCTTTATTTTGATTCTAGTTTTTTGACAGATAGCAAGGCAAGATCAGGGTTCCATTTTTTTATTTTGACAAGATTTTCTGATTTTAGGCTGGCTAACCAGGCAAGTAAGAATATGGTATCAAGGTGTAATAGTAGTCAACGTTGATGGGTGTGTGCCAAATCGAAACTTTTTGCTTAAGCAAATAGAGGTGAAAAAAATTTTACTCTGGTGACTAAAATTTTTTATTTTTGCTGTGCCAAATAGATTACAAATTTTGACAGATTGAATTTTTGACATTATAGCAAATCGGAAACTTCAAACTATTTCGTACGGTTTTTCGCAATTGGAGGAAATAAATTCGTTAAAAATATTCCAGAAAAATGAGACCAATGATAAGGAAATATTTTCCATTAATTTTGAATATGATGGAGGAAGCTGAATCAGCAGACGATGCCATTGTGGAGTTCATTTTTAGTGAAGGAAGTCTGACTCAACGGGTTGGTATATAGAAGGTCCCCCAAAAGAAAGTTGTGATGGCTGCTATTGCGTGATGGATATGTTCTTTGAAATATGCCAAAGAAGTTCAGAAAGAAAAACTTCATATGTGTTGATTCGAGGCTGTGTGGAAGCCAATTTATGTCACCTCTCTTGGCGATCAATTTGCTAGGAAGCCAAACAAATATAAACTATCTTTTGGGACACCTTACACTATAACTCTGTTTTTAAAGTTTTAAAAACTAACGTAATTGCTTTTAGACCAATCCAAGTGTCTTGTATATGCAGCCAACAGTCACATCCGTAGACATATCCGATATCCTTAACGGACATGAAAAGAAGACTCGAATGCATTTGAGGATATCCGCAGGAAGTTTTAGGAAAATCGTTCTGTATTTACCTCAAAAGCATCACGGATGGTCGGTTGATTTTGAACTTATATGCTTATTATATTGGATGGCTTGTGGATGCAGCTATCGTGTTGCAGCAGGATTTATGGGTCTTAGCCGATATACTGTTCGCAACATCATTCATAAGATGCTTGATCAATTTATTGGAATGAGTCACATCATAAGCCACGGAACGGTAAATGAATATCCACAGATTGGACAAAAATTTGCCCGCAAAGCGAATTCAAGGAGTTTCGTTAAATTCGTTGGTGCAATAGATGGAACTCATATAAGAATAAAATGTCCGGTGGAAAAACACGATGAGTATATTAATCACAAAAAATTTTACTCTATTCAAGCGCAAGCTGTGGTTGACAGTAACTATAAGTTCACTGATGTATTCGTTGGGTTCCCGGGCTCTGTCCACGATACGCGAGTTCTTTTTAATAGTCCTCTTTACAAAAACGGAAATTACCCACCAAGTGGATATTATTTGCTCGGCGATAAGGGTTACCCTTGCCAAATTACCCCTGTGGCAATAATTACGCCTTTTAAGGAGCCACTTTCACGTGACCAAGCTCGGTTCAACTATGCGCATAGCAAAGCCAGAATTGTTGTTGAATCAGCATTTGGGATACTAAAAAATAGATGGCGGAATATATTTAATAGGGATTTGGAATTAAAACTGGAAAATTGCATAAAAACAATTTTTAGTGCATTTGTTTTGCATAATATTTGTGTGATGCAAGACGATTTTGACCCCTCAGCAGCTTTAGGTGAATTAGAAAATACGTTATTTATTAACGAACCAGCTAGCCAAGTTGCTGATTCTGAAGAAGCGATAAGAGTGCGAAACGAAATTCTGCAAGACCTTTTGCTGGAAAGGCAAGAACTGGAGTAGAAGTTCTACAGCGACATCTGCATCAGTGTTCCTCGGAGGATCTAGAGTACTTCGAAATTTGTATAAATATTCAATCATTCAGTCAGTATATTGAAAAGATGTAAATTTATTGTGCTGCGTAAATAAATGTGGTTTTTTGCACATTGTTTCTTTTTGCACGATATTTGATGAGCTTTTATTTAGTGAAAGGGTGGTGACTGTCAATACCTTTCAATGGATCGAAAATGGGGGGTTGAAGAATTGCCACGCCCAATTTTTAACAATTTTATGCATGAAAGGGGCGTGACATACCTAATAACTATGAATTACCAAGACTGAAAAACAGTATTGCCCACAAGGACACCGTAACTGCAATTATCTCAAAATCGCAAAAAGTGAAGGCAAGACTATTGAGTTCGAGGTAATCTTTCATTGAACCAATCATTTCATATACTCAATTCAATATTTATTTATTCAAATTTCATTTCAGTCTTTTCTTTTAGTTAAACATATTCATAAATGCACAATAACAATTCATAATGCATAATAACAAAAAAAAAAAAATAATA
Organism: Calliopum simillimum; assembly: GCA_951812925.1. Taxonomy (NCBI): domain Eukaryota; kingdom Metazoa; phylum Arthropoda; class Insecta; order Diptera; family Lauxaniidae; genus Calliopum; species Calliopum simillimum. The sequence continues at coordinate 80,839,781 of OX638372.1, read as the reverse complement.
AAAAATAATAAAAATAAAAAATAGTAAAAAAAAACAGCGTTTTCTCCAACAGTCGGCTTCTGTGTCGAAAAGTACGCAATAATGCGTATAAAAAATTAAAAGCTTATTCTACTTTTTTTTTGTGGTTCTGTAGATGATTAAAAATAATTAAAAATAAACTAAAAAAATTATTCAGAATCTGAGGCAGATGATGCTACCAGAAGTCCAGAAACGTCAATATTTGGATAATCGGTTTGAACCATTTGTCCGAATACCGCAAGCATAGAGTTGAATTTTTTATCCCTACGCTTTGCTCTCTTCTCAAGGCGCTTCAGCGCCTTTTGTTTTTTATTTGATCCAGACCGGGATGCCGTCGACTGGTTGCGATTATCACGCTGTGGCGTGGATATCGAAGGCTCATTAGTAGCTTCACTTTCCTCCCCCGCTCTCATAGAAAACGCACCTCTCGTGCTGTCAATAACGAAGGTGGGGTAAAAGTTGTCCTTCTGCGAGGCATAAGCATGAATTATGCTGTAGAATTCCCAATCATTTGGATCTTCTCCTGTAGCCTCACACCCCGTTCCCTCACCCGTCTTGTAGCGGGAAAAGCTTTTGTACTTACGGAGGAGGGAGTTCCACTGCGACTTACAGTTAATATGGTCCTTTCCCATAAGCTTTCCGCTTAACTCCTCTGCAAGTTTTCTGTAAATAAAATGTATTATACAGGGTGTATCGCTTTAGATTACGAAACTTCTAGAGGAGGCCTAGACTAAAAAAAAATTGCACCTGGAGAGGGGGGCTAAAATGCACCACTGAGGATTTATGGGGTAAAACTGATTTTCTTACTTGTTTTAGAAAAAAAAGTTATTGGGGCCGCCCTAAATAGCCATTTAAAAAAAATGATATAGCTTTTGTAGTGCCTTTTAATTTAAATATTATATGGTGTAAATTTCATGTAAATCGATTATGAGGTCTTAGATTAAATGCGGCTTAAAACAAATTTTTATGTGACAGCCACCCTTAATATCCGCTCTAACTAAAATTTCTTGCCTTTTAAACCACCTCAGTGTTGTTGAAAACAAACCAAAACAAAAATTATTCAAATCGGTAAGTCGTTTTCGAGTTTTAGCCAGACTAACGAACGGAATTAATTTTTACTAGAGTTCACTTTGTGTCGGAAATTCGACCATTTCGATTTGACTATATTTGCAGCGGCTTAGCAGTGAGAGCGATTATTCCATTTACAAAAAATTTTAAAAATATAGTCCTATGCACTGCTCCTCCTCACAACCTTTCCAACAAAAAACGAAAATCATACAAATCGGTTGAGATTTAGGTATAGAAACAGGGACTGAACCGATTTCGTTTGCCTATTTATATATAGATACTCGTATATGTAGATAGATAGATGGAAAGGGAAAGTGATTTGCTTGCATATATGTTCATCATGGACTTAGAAACTAACCAACCGAACTTGAGTTACCAACTTTTACGTTGTACGTATCAATGTACATATAAATGCATAGACAAATAACATCCTTTTTATTCCCTACTCCCATGGTATATTCACTTTGTCCTTCCGTTTGTAACGCAGAGAAGGAGACGTGGCAGGTATGGAAAAGTATATATATTCATGATCAAAGTCGATATAGCAATGTCCGTCTCTCTGTCCGTCTGCCTGGCTAGCTGTCATTTTAACATTTTTTTAAAGCAAGATAATTCGATAAATGTTGTATAAAAGATTGCGATTGAAAATGAGCAACAGTCAAAGGACACACCTACCACCCATACGAAAAATCATTTGAAATGCTATATTAAGAGCAGTATATACGGTAATGCAACCAAAACATATTCAAATACTAGAAATAGTAGGCAAAAGTGCTGAGCATAAACTTCGCGAAATGCTAGTGGAGTATAAAACATTTCATTGCTTTACTTTATTTTTCTAAATCTGTACGTTAATTTCACGCTCTTTCTAAAACTACGAATTTTTATGCACTGCACCAAATTTTTTTTTTAACTTACTTCCAGGCTTGGTTCATATTTGCATTTTTGCTGATGAAGTCTTCGTTATTTTTTATACGTCCTTCTATAAGAGCCATACGCTCAGCATTGTTCCCTATAAATAATTACCAATAATTAACAACCAATCACACCACGCATTTCATTATACTTACATGTGGAATAACTCTTTTTGTTATTTGCGCTCATATTTTGCTTTTTTATTTCACAAATTTTAAATTTTATTTTAAATTTTTTAAGTTGTTTATTTATTTTTAACTGACAACTGACACAACTAAATTTCTTTTGCTACCTCACATTTTCTACTTCGATTGTCACAATTTTCAGTAGCCCCTGGGGCTAGTACAAATTTTGACACAACAAATTCACCTCATATACTTCAAAAATTGTATTTGGGACGTCAGAATTTGTATAGGTGAGTGAAATGTTTTCAATTGGCACAGGCCCGATATACGATATATAAGATGGAGCAGTTCACATTACCCCAATACTTTTTCGAGAAATAGTTCTACAATTGCATTGGAGAAAACAGAGTTCTGAGAAAGTTATTTAGTTATTCACAGCGTACCAAAAATAAGTCAAATTAGCCTCACAGCATATGTTAAGAAATTGCACACGTGTAATTGCATAATAAAAAAGCCGGAGAGCGTAACAGATATGTTTTTCGCGTTTTAATGTGCACAAATAATCCGAATTATTGTACAGTCTTTAATATGAGAAATAAAAGTCTGCACCACATTACCCGTATAGTCCACATTACCCTAAATTAATCTACACTTGGCTTGTTTTGCTTCATATATTACGTATAAGGAAATTAAAATAATTTATTTTCTTACAACTGGCAGCACTGTAAGCAGAATTTTTTGCACCTTTGAATTATACGGGTCAAAAAATTCTACATGTTTTGCTTTTTGAATGCAGCATTTTTTAGAAACGAACACGATTTGTTTTACAGGTCAGATTTTTTTTTTTTTTTTGATAGAAACTAACAAAAAAAAATGCAATATTCAGAATGGGGGCAGAAAGAATGCAGAATTTTTTCAGAAAAGAAAACGCTATAGTACTCACCCCTATCCCAATTGTCGTTTCTGAGGCGTTTAAGTTTTTATTGTCGTCTCGTTTCTAAATTTGGAGTCTGGAAATATATTGAAACTAAGAAGAGTGTTTATCGAGGGGTTAGCAACACGAAGCATATGTTTGATTGCTTCGTTTTCCTAACCTCTCGATTAAATCTCTTCGTCGTTCCTATATATTGAAATATATTGGAACGCCAAGGGGTGGTTATCGAGAAGTCGGGAAAATGATGATAAGTGTGATTGCTTCGTTTTCCTAACTCCTCTATAAACACTCCTCACCGATTTAATATATTTTCAGATTCCAAATTTAGAAACGGGACGACGATAAAAACTAAAACGCCTCAGAAAGGAAATAGAAACGACAATTGGGAATAGGGGTGACTATGAAAAAATCTTGCATTACGATGCAATCCACGTTTAACTTTCCCTGACGTATCTCTTATACTATGTTTACACCAAAGATTTATGACGCGATTTACGGCTTTTTTCAGATTTAGCTCTACATCTTGCCATATATCGAGTGATTTACCATACAAAAATATATCTACTTCCAACGTGATTTATTTATATCTCCTCATATATCTCGGCAGGGCTACTTTTTTTGTTGTTATTTTCAAGCATATGGCACCTCTTAGCTTTGATAATTTGAAGTTTTGTTGACATTTATTACGTCATTTAATTGTTTACTTTCGTCAGATATGCAAAGATACACGTAAGTTTTGTAGTAATTATAATATGGTAGGAGCAAGGGTACTTACTGTAGATGCAGACTGCGCCTTTTTATTTATTTTGGACGATTCAGATTCGCGGAAAATTATAAAAATTTATGCAATAGAAATCTTGCATTCTTCGCGTGTTTACAAGTAAAAAAATCTGCAAAGGAAAATTGCAAACGTCAAACTCGGTGAAAAGTTGCCAGGCATCATTTTTTTTAAATTTTTAGTACTAAATTGCAACTGTGCTTTTTAAACTTTGCGACTTATTGATCGACATTGCGACTTGTTTGATCAAATGGATTGATAGATTTAAGCTGGTTATGTGTTAGTAATTACATAGGTTAAAAGTAGTTAGGTTTATGTATGGGTTTGAGTTACAAATATGGATTATGTTAATGTGGGTACGGAACAAAGGTTATTTTGCATGTATTGGGTTCGAAAATTTAAAATATCGAGTAGAGTAGGTTATAGGAAATTAGTTTGTCGGCCAAAGGTTATAAGTTGATGGTCGGGCAGCTAAAGTGGACGTGATTAAGTGCAGCAGTCTTTGTGTTTTTTAAATATAAAAGTTTTAGTAATTTTTGGAGAGCGGTCACGCGAAATTTGTACCGCGAATTACGTGTCGCAGAAAGTTCCAGCAAGGATTTAGGAAGACGAGAGCAACTTAAAGGTAAAAATAGGATTTTCTTAACTGGGGTAATTTTATTCAGGCTACAAATTTTTGTGTTTTTTTTTCTATGTTTGTGTGTAGAGTACGCAAGGGTCAGGAGTTGGCAGCACAACGAAAGAAGGAATTTCATTTTTTTTTAAAAAGGCCAATATTGGATAGATTTGGATAGCAGCTAGGAAGGACAAATCGTTTTGCTGCAAAATAAAACTGTGCCAGGAAGCTGTTTGAAAATAGCGGTCCGAGGGAAAAAACCGCTGCCCGACGATTATTGGACCAGCAAAATAACAGAAAAAGAAATACAGCTAAGTTTAGATTATAACGTCCATTTTTAAAATTTACAAATTCCGCGCGAAAATCCTAGCGTCAAATTTTTGAGTTCGTGCGCTACCGAACAAAGCGACAAATTGAGTTATATCAAATTTAAGAAATTTTAACTAAATCGAAATTTAAACAAAATCTCCTGTGAACCCTGTACTTGTGGGGAAAATTATTTTTGAGATCTGCATAAAGAAAAAAATCAGCTGCACCAGAATTTGGGATTTTAAGGAAGGGGAAATTCAGTCTGCAAAGATATTTTGTACACTAAAAAAAAATAATGGAGTTATTTTGGTTTTTTATTGTTTAAGATTTTTTGTTCTATAAAATTTTGTTTTAAGAAATTCTGTTTTTTTTATAGAGAGTAAATTGAAAAAAATTATTTAAAATTCGTGTACGGTCAAGGAAAAATTCGAACGTTTTTTTTTTATTCAAATTTTCTACGGTCGAGCGTTTATAGAGCTCTGTCAAAGTGAAAAACCGTGTAAAAGAAATTTAAAAATAAAAGTTACGACGTGAAACTGCGTTGTTCGCGCGTTTTTCTTTCGTCCATCCATATATATATATATTAGAGCGGATCAAATTGTTCGAAACTAAATTTTTTGACCTGGTAACATCCAGTTTCGGATTCTACGTCAAATTTCATGTAAAAAACTCCTAGGGACCATATATGTGCGGTGAATTTCGAGGCGCCTTAAAATCGTTTGAAGTTTTGAGTGTTTTTTTCTATTGCGAGATTGTCTTTGAAAATTAAGATCTTCCGAACGATTTATTATAGTACAATGATCTTGGCTTCTTTGGAAAGGTGTTGCTGCGTTTTATCAATTTATGGCTATTTTTTTGAAAAACGTCATCGGGTTCTTAAGTTATGACCTTCTGAATGAAGATATATGAAAAATTTATACTAAATGTTTTAGAAATCACATCTTCTTCGAATAAAAAATTTTAACTTTTAAATTTTTTTATAGTGCATAAAAATACCTTTCTGTCTATTCATCAAGATATGACTAGCCATTCCAAAGCTATGACACTTTTGAATGAAGTCAGTTGAGAACTTCATACAAAGTGTATTAAAAATCACATCTTCTTCGAAAAAAAAATTGTAACTTCAAAATTTTTTATAGCGCATAAAACACCTTTCCAACGCAGGTCTGCTTTTCAAGATACGGCTAGCCATTCTAAAGTTACGATCTTTTCAATGAAAGCATATTCTGAATTTAGTGTATGAAGAAACGAAATATTTTTTCTGCTAATTTAGAAGCAAGTAATTTAGTAGGTTTATTCACTAAATCCGAAATAGAGTGGTAATTTTTCATCCGATCTTGAACCGCGAGGGCTCAAAATTTTTGTAATAAAATACGTTATTGAAGAAAGTAATAAAATTTTTACTTTCTAAATTTTTCAGTCCGGAAATGGGTTCTGTATAATATTGAGAGATATCCTTTCATTAAAGGCTTATAACTTGGAGAGAAGGGACTAAATGTAAAAATGATTAAAGTACGAATTTTTGGTGGTAGTTTTAGCTATCCGTATCAAATGACAAAAAATAATTTTACTTTATGCTGTTTTAGTTATTTAGCTTTAAGTAGGTCTCAAAAAAGTGTTTTCTTCACTTTTGGGAGGCAATAAGTCAGGATCCTGACATGATACAAAAAAACCAAGCTCAGAGTCGTAGTAAGAAGATTCCATTCTACCATAAACGGATATAAAAATCGAGGACGGAAGACTATGGTTGAACTGAACGGAGGGGATAAAAAATGGACCACCGCAGACCCTGGCAACATCCTATTTCTTGTAACTTTGGGTTAACCTATATGCTCAGTTTTTGGTTCTCCTATATTTCATTGGTCCATTTTCTTTATCCTCTAACCCCCGTCCAGATCAACCATAGTTTTCCGTCCTCGATTTTTATATCCGTTTATGGTAGAATGGAATCTTCTTATTACGACTCTGAGCTTGGTTTTTTTGTATCATGTCAGGATCTTGAATTTTAAAGTTAATTTTTTTTTTTTTTTTTTCGAAGATCAGATTTTTAATACACTTTGTATGAAGTTCTCAACTGACTTCATTCAAAAGTGTCATAGCTTTGGAATGGCCTGTCATATCTTGATGAATAGACCCTCGTAAGAAAGGTATTTTTATGCACTATAAAAAAATTTAAAAGTTAAAATTTTTTATTCGAAGAAGATGTGATTTCTAAAACATTTAGTATAAATTTTTCATATATCTTCATTCAGAAGGTCATAACTTAAGAACCCGATGACGTTTTTCAAAAAATTAGCCATAAATTGATAAAACGCAGCAACACCTTTCCAAAGAAGCCAAGATCATTGTACTACAATAAATCGTTCGGAAGATCTTAATTTTCAAAGACAATCTCGCAATAGAAAAAAACACTCAAAACTTCAAACGATTTTAAGGCGCCTCGAAATTCACCGCACATATATGGTCCCTAGGAGTTTTTTACACGAAATTTGACGTAGAATCCGAAACTGGATGTTACCAAGTCAAAAAATGAATTGATCCTCTCTAATATATATATATATTTTAATCATTTTATATGCATGTTTTTTTATACTATTTATTTATATATTTATTTATCTACATACTTTTGCATGTCCTAAATTTTAAAATTTTAGTTATTCAAATTTTAATATCAATTCATAAGATCCAGTTTTAAGGGAGTTTAGATATTTTAGGGTGGATCTATTTGAGACATTTTACACTAGGGTTTTTATACTAATTTTGTTAAATTTATTTAGTAAAGATTTGTCTGCTAGGGGTATTTATAACAAAAAAAAATTAAATTTTTAAGTCAAAAATGAATCAGTGCTAATCTTTTACTTATCTGGGAGATACTGCTAAATTTGGTTTGTGGAAAATGAGGTGAGTTTTTGGTATGCCGTGGTAATATTGGGTGCTACAAAGATTAGAGTGGCACAGGTTGGGCGGGTGCTCAGGAAGATGTCGTCTAATTCCTAATTTCATGTGGATACACTACGGGGTTTTTGTTTTGGTGGTTTTGATTCCTTTTAGGAGATGTTTCTTTTTATGGTTAGAGTGGGTTTTTCTTTGTTTGGAATGTTTTTTTGAAATTTTGATAAGAGTGAGTGTGTAGGTGATTTGCAGTTTTTTTTTTAGAAATTTCGCTTCCGGTGTGAGCCGAAAGAGAAATTTATTGTTCGTCCTTCGATTCAACGCGGTGGGTTAAGAACCCCCTGAAACGCAAGTTAGCCGGCATGAGCCGCGTTGGATACGCTTGCCAAGGTCACGTAACATCATCTACAATTAAATACAACAATCGAAATTTGGCAGCACTGAAGAAAATTTGATGCTGACGGAAAAATAAATATTACATAAAATAAATAAATGTCAACAAACAAATTGCTATTTACCTTTTATCTTGCTCTGCCTTTTTCAGAATCAACTTTATTGACGTTTTGTTTGAATTTTTGTTTTTTTCTTATATTTGGTTGAAGTTTATCGATAAGTACTCATCTTTGATGGGCAGCACTGGCTTTTATCCTTAATTATGATATAAGCGACGTTTGTTATCGCTAACTAGTGCCTCATACAAATATTTTGCTAGTTATATATATTTGGCAAAAAAGGCAGAGCAAGATAAAATGTAAATAGCAATTTATTTGTTGACATTTATTTATTTTATGTAATTTGTATTTTTCCCGTCAGCTTTCAAATTTTCTTCAGTGCTGCCAAATTATCGATTGTTGTATTTAATTGTAGATGCGCGTCCTTTTGTCACTACTAAATTTTGTCGATTTTAATTTGATGAATTCGAATTTGTTTGGCATCACCAATTTTGAGATCTGAGTGTACACACCATCTAATCACTCTTCAAATTTCAGTTTTGCTTTGTACGCCGATGAGGTAACATTGCAATAGCGGATGAATTCTGGCTATGGAAATTGAAGCGTCGATAAAAACCAGGATACTAATTATTAAAATGTAATAGAAATGCCATAAATTAGACAACTAAAAATTATTTTGTCACTATTTTAGAAAAAAAATGTACTTTTGTATATAAAATTCTACAGTAGCTTCATCTTAAATTACAAATGTATATTCAAATTGGCTGAGCAGTTATTTAATAATTGGATTAAATTATTTTAGCTTCCTTTCAACCACAACCTTACTTAAAATAATGAAAACAACCCTTATGTATAAAAAAATCATATTCCTGTTAACTTACATCATCCGAGCAATATGCACTCGTTGAAATCTTTTCTTGAAATAAAAATACACATGCAGAAAAAATGTATTTGCGTTCACATTTTTTAATAACTAATCAAATCATTCGTTAAATCAGCGAAAAGACAAAAATTTTTGATTTTCTTCAAAGTTTTTGAAGAAGCGTTCTCACTATCAAAAACTCACAAATCCATAAAAATTTTTTTTAAGGCAAAATTAGTGATGCCAAACAAATTCGAACTCATCAAATAAATTTTTGTAATTTGATAATAGCCGTGTTTCTTTTGACGCGTTTATATAATTAGCAAAATATTTGTATAAAGCGATAGTTGGCGATAGCAAGCGTTGCTTAGATCATAATCATGGTTGAATTACCCTGGTTGCAGCGATAACAAATGATGCTTCTTATAATTTTTTTAAACTACGAAAATGGCAAAATAAGTAACCAAAAGAAAACAAAAATTGACAATTGAAATATAAATACAAATTATTCGAACATAAAAATTTTCAATCTAAGTGTGTGAATATAGTTAAAAATGCCATTATCGTGCTACATTTGTCGCGCGATCGCTTCAAAAGAAAATGTGTCCATGTTTGGTGTTCCTGACTATGAATTTAGGCGTCGACGCTGGACTGAAGCTTGGAGATTCACTTTCTGTTGTAAAAAATCGTTGCCGCTAAAGTAAACTTGGTCCAATTATTGGTAAAGCAAAATTGAGTCTTGATGTACGTTGTCTGGTGCTGGTATGGGTGTAGTCGCTGCAGGAGCTAGTAGTACAGCTATTGGTGCACTTGGAATATCAAGATGCTGAAAGTGATGTCGCTGAAGATGACAATAATAATGCTTGGCGGCATATTTCCCTGGTTTTCGGAAAGTGTTTCCTATTCATTTCCATTTGCGCAGCTAAATATAAAACAATAATTTAGGAGCTATTTACGATGATAAACAAAAACCTTACGTGCTTTTCTGCTTTCCTAAATATTAAAATTCTAAAAATTTACGAACCAATTGAATTAAAAATGTTCAAATGACTTCTTTCTTTGTTTTGGTTCTAGTCTTTTGACAGATAGGAAGGCAAGATGCATGTTTCCATTTTTTTATTTTGACAGCTTGCCATAACCATTGTTATTGAACCATGGATCATAATTAAGGATAGAAGCCAGTGCTGCCCATCAAAGATGAGTATTTATCGATAAATTTCAAACAAAAATACCAAAAAAAAAAAAAACAAACGAAACGTCAAAAGAATTGATATTAAAAAGGGCAGAACAAGATAAAAGGTAATTTATTTAACGAAAATTAAAAATTAAATCCTAATTTTTATTTGTAGCAAGTGCAAGAAGTGGAGCAAGAAAGAAACTTTGCTGTTATTATTTTCTTCTTTGCTGCCAAATTTTTGGAACAATTCCACTTTATCGACTGTTGTTTTTTTTTTGCCCAAATAGGGATCTGGGAATTAATTACAACAACAACAACAACAACCTCTGAGCGTATCTACTTTCAGAGATATAGTCATCGGAAGATCGGGATACATCTTTTATAAAAATCGGTATAAGTTGGAAACCCCTGGATGGATTTTAAAAATATTGGTATCATATGAAAGGTATTTTACCGGACTATATAATTGCTATTTCAATTTGAGTGATAGTTTTCGAGATATGACAATTTTTCAAAAAATCCCCCGATTTTTTTTGCAAAAAACCGTTATTTTTCCCAAAAAATGTGTTATTAACCCATAATTTTAATAACTAAATTAGGAAGTCTAATTTATTTCCTTTCATTTGATATGCATTATGTATCTGAAAATGCATCATTAATAAATTTTTGTAGAAAAAAACATAAATGGACCAAATCAATTTTCTTCAAATTTGGAACTTTAAACAACAATGCCAAAACAGACAACAACAACTTTACTACTAATACAACAACAGTAATGTTACATAAGAGTAGGGGTAATTGGGCGGCCTGCGGCCGCTGCTCAGGATTTAAAACTCCCAAAAATCTGACACCGGCTTCGCGGCGGCCTTAGGCCGCGAATCAGTCTATAATATATCCAACACATAGTTTGCTAGCCAAATTGCGCGCGCAATTTTTAATAAAAATTTTAAATTTTTTAGTATAATAAGTAGCTGATCCTCTTTGTTGTTGTTGTAGTAGTATCCAAGTTGTTGTTGTGGGAGTAGTTGTTGCTTTTGTTGTTGTAGTTGTTGTTGTTTGTTCTGGCATTGTTGTTGTTTAAAGTTATTAATTTCAGGGAAATTGATTTGGTCTCTTTTTGTTTTTTTCTATAAAAATTTATTAATGATGCAATTTCAGATACATGCTGCATATCAAATGGAAGGAAATAAAACTTGCTATCTAATTTAGTTGTTAAAATTATAGGTCAATAATACATTTTTTGGGGAAAAATGCGGTTTTTTTGGGAAAAAAATGGGGTGAATTTTTGAAAAATTGTTATATCTCGAAAACTATCACTCAAATTGAAAAACATTGTATGGCTTCATAAAATACCTTTCATATGACACCAATATTTTTAAAATCTATCCAGGGGTTCCCAACTTATTCCGATTTTTATAAAAGATATATCACTATCTTCCGATAGCTATATCTCCGAAAGTAGATCCGCTCAGAGGTTGTTGTTGTTGTCGTTGTAATTAATTTTCAAAGCCCTATTTGGGCAAAAAAAAATAAAAAAAAAACAACAACAGTCGATAAAGTGGAATTAAGCCACAATTATATATACGCGTCAAAAGAAACACGCCTAATGTGTACACACCAATACATAATTAATTATATATATGCGTCAAAACAAACACGGCTATTATATTGATGAGTAGACTGTTCGTTAGGAAACCCCTATTAATATGTTCTCTGAAAGTATTTACGCTTATGCAAAGCTGTAGCTTCTGAATGTGACCATGTGTTTTCTAAATCAATAACAAATTAAATTGGTTATGTCTAAACAAGGAGATAATAGAAATATACGTGTACTTCAATTTTTGGATGCATACGAGAGCCAAGAAAGTTTGTGGAATCCAGCATTGGAAAGCTATAAGAATAAGTTGGCACGGGATGAAGCTTATTTGCGTATTATTAAAGAGCTCAACGTTCCTACGCTGACTATACATGATATAAAGCTAAAAGTTAAAAGCATACGGACGACGTATACAAAAGAACTACGACTTCTTACAAAGCATAAAGAAGAAGGAAAGCCATATACGCCTAAACTATTTTGGTTTAATCGTGCGAATGCTTTTTTAAGAAATGTCTCGCTATCAAGGGATAAACGCTGTGTAAGTTCCTTAAGATTAACTAAAACAATTTTATATTCAAATAGGGCCCTGGGAATTGTTTACATTTTGTTACAAAACCCAATAAACCAACCTTTTCTTATGAAACTTAAAACACTGAAAAAATCGTCAAGGGCTTTTTATTATCGAAAAGCCTCCAGATATCGAAAAAAATTTATCAACATACAAAAGTTTTGATATCCCTTTGTCTTTATTTACAGAATATTTTGTGACTGGAAATGGAATAAGTCATACAAAATTACAACAAATTTTTTTTTTTTTTTTGATTGTTGATATAGGTTGGCTGAACATAAATGATCATATCGCCAGGTTGTATCCAAAACATTAGGTTGTATCCAATTTATTAGGAAGTATCCAAAATATCAGGTGGAATTTAAATTAGTGGTTAAAATCCAAAAGACCAGGGTGTATCCAAAATAACAGGTTGTATCGAAGATATGATTCCAATAATTTAATATCAATGCAAGTAATAGGAATAGGATTTATAGAAAAGGAGAAGCTTCGTAAAAGTTTAAAAGTAAACAAAATAATATTAAAAAGTAAAGTTAAATTAAATCAAGAATATTGGCTTCTTTAATGAATTTGATTAAATAAGTGTATAAGTTCAAGTCTTGTGTGCGTAGAAGATCAGAGAGATTGGAGAAATCGGAGAAAAAGTTAAATTTAGAACGAATATTAATAAACTTGGAGCAATCAAAAATCAAGTGCTGCGAATCCTCAACAACATTACAACAGTCACAAAGATCTGAATCAATAGCCCTTATCAGATGAAGATATTTTTTGTCATAAGCATGTCCAGCAAGCAATCTGTTTATAGTTTTTAAGTCCTGTGGATCAAGAACAGCTCGATGATACCACGGTTTAGTTGAGATATTAGGGAAAATGTTGTGAAAAAATGTTCCCTTAGTCCTAGAGACATCAATGAAATCAGCATTCCATTCAATCCATAAAGAATTAGCAATAGAAAATATAGCATCTTTAGCAGATAGTCTTAGTCTAAGGGGAGCGCCATTGTCAACAGCAGCTTTAGCCAGCCATATAATCAACATTCTCATTAAATGAGATACCAACATGGCTGCTTTTTTAATAGCACACAATTCACCAGATAAGGAAGATAATTTGAAATTAATTCTAAAGAGAAAAAATTGGTTACACTTAGTATTGAAGACTGCAACCCCAGTCAGATTGCCAGAAAAAAAAGCATCAGTCGCAAAAACAAAAAATTTTTCAGAGATGTAAGTGTGAAGTTTTTCAGCAAAGAAAGTTTTGAAAATTTCGTTAGGAGTGTCCTGTTTTTTGTTAGCAAATTTATCAATTAAGACCTTAGATTTTTTAGAGATCACAGTGGGTGAAAAAGGTTTGACGAGATTGCAAAAAATTGATTGAAATTTTTGGATGACGAAACTGTAACTGGAATTAGCTATAGTTTCGGAAATAAGCTCAAAAAGCGAAGGGTTGAAAAGTGAAATTTTGATAATTTCCTTGGCAGTGAGTAAAATGGCTCGCAGATGGGGAGGAAATTCATTAGAAAGAGCATAAATAATTTGAACTGGAGTTGATGGAGTCAGACCAAGGCATCTCCTAAGTGCAGAATTTTGAAAAGTGCAAATTTTTTTATTGATGGATTGAGGAGCATGAGCTGATGAAGTTCGAGCATATTCAATTTTACTTCTTAAAACACTTCTATAATATAAAAGACTAATTTTGGGATTCAATCCACCTTTGATGGTGGAAAGCATCTTGAGAAGATTAGAGGCTTTGTAAGAATCTTTAATAATGTTCAGAAACAGAAAGACTATCAGAGATGTACCTACCTAGAAATTTGAAAGATGCAACTTGTTGAATGTTATGATTATTGAAAATTAATTTTATTTGTTTCCTGCTTCCTTTGGCAAAATAAAGTGATTTTTAGCCTTACAAGAACTATAAAATTTAGAAATTTTAATAGCGAGGTTTTTGACAGCAAGATCAAAACTTTTCGCAAAAGAAAGAATGACGAAGTCATCTGCAAATTGAAAAAGGAGAGTGTTGGAGTCTTCAATAGAGTGAAGAGAAGCAGTATACAGATTGAATAGTATGGGACTAAGGCAGCTGCCTTGAGGAAGACCATTAGCAACAGTATTTCTCTCATTTCCAAGACATAGGGTCCTTTTGTGTAGAAAATTAATTATCCAATTTGTAAACAAATTTTTCAATTTGTTATAAATGAAAGTTGAAAAGTCCATTCAGAAGGAAAAACTCGACCATTTTCGGCTTAATTCCAGTTTATCGACTGTTGTATTTTTTTTATTTTTTTTGCCCAAATAGGGCTTTGAAAATTAATTACAACGACAACAACAACAACCTCTGAGCGGATCTACTTTCGGAGACATAGCCATCGGAAGATCGGGATATATCTTTTATAAAAATAGGTATAAGTTGGGAACCCCTGGATAGATTTTAAAAATATTGGTGCCATATGATAGGTATTTTATGAAGCTATACAATTGCAAAGTTTTTCAATTTGAGTGATGGTTTTTGAGATATGAGAATTTTTCAAAAATTCACCCCATTTTTTTTCCCCAAAAAAAACTGAATTTTTCCCAAAAAATGTATTATTGACCTATAATTTTAACAACTAAATTAGATAGCCCATTTTATTTCCTTTCATTTGATATGCAACATGTATCTGAAATTGAATCATTAATAAATTTTTATAGAAAAAAACAAAGAGACCAATTCAATTTTCTTAAAATTAGGAACTTTAAACAACAACAATGCCAGAACTAACAATAACTACAAAAACAACAACTACTACTACAACGACAACAACTTAGATACTACTACAACAACAACAACAAAGAGGATCAGCTACTTATTATACTAAAAAATTTAAAATTTTTATTAAAAATTGCGCGCGCAATTTGGCTAGCAAACTATGTGTTGGATATATTACAGACTGATCCGCGGCCGAAGGCCGCCGCGAAGCCGGTGTCGGATTTTTGGGCAGGCCGCCCACTTACCCCTACTTTTATATAAAATAACTGTTGTTGTAGTAGTAGTACTGCACTACATAAAAGTAGGGGTAAGTGGGCGGCCTGCGGCCGCAGCTCAGGATTTAAAACTCCCTTCGACCGCGGATCAGTCTATAATATATCCAACACATAGTTTGCTAGCCAAATTGCGCTCCCCCGAGATCTTTATGAAAATTTGTTTACACCAACACATGATAACCTTTTATAATAGTGGAGTCAATAATGCCAAAAAACCGGCAAAATGAGGAAATCCTCAAGAACAGCTCCGATGATGATTTTTTTGTTTAAAATTTTGTTTTTTTTTTTTTTATATTTAAAATCAAACATTTTGGAGCGCGGTCGGAATTATATAGTTTTTTATAAAATATTTAAAAAACTCTTGTTTTCATAAAAAAACATTGGAAAAAAAAATACAACAAACAAAAATCAAAATAGTAATTTTAAATGTATAATTATTTGATGAAAATTAGTACACAACTACTGACTATCATGCCTTATAGTCTAAGATACGAATAAGGAGAGATTTGCACCCATCTGTTTAATGGATGAAACCTATTTTATATGAAAGTAAATACGTTTAGAAACATTTTGTGAGTAGGTTGTCTAAAAAAATCCTGGCAAGGCTATGGTTCATTCCATATTGAAAAGTGCATTTTTTGAAAAAATGCACCCATCCGTTTAATGAAAAAAATATATGCCATTCGAAAGTTAAGAGCCTCTACAATATATTAAAGTAGGGTTGCCTATTTTTTTTCCTGGCAAGGCATAGGGTTGTCAGGCTTTAAAGGTCGGCCAAAACCACAAATTTGCACCCATCTGTTTAATGAAAAAATTATATACCATTCGAAAGCTTAGAGCCTCTACAATATGTTAAAGTAGGGTTGCCTATTTTTTTCCTGGCAAGGCATAGGGTTGTCAGGCTTTAAAAGGTAGGTCAATACCCCAAATTTGCACTATGTGTTTAAAAAAAAAAAAATGTTTAAAATGTTAAAAAAATCTGTTTAATGAAAAAATTATATACCAATCGAAAGTTTAAAGCCTCTACAATGTGTTTACGTAGAGTTGCCTATTTTTTTCCTGGCAAGACATAGGGTTGCCAGGCTTTAAAAGGTCAGTCAATACCACAAATTTGCACTCATCTGTTTAATAAATAAATTTTGTGTTAAAATAAAGATAATTTCATTGCGAACACGGTGATACAGGGTTGCTTGTGAAAAACCTGTTTTAAGCCAGGGTTACCGAGCTTTAAGAAATGAAATATTGGTACAAATGAAAATGTGCGACAGAGAGATCCGAGCGAACTATTTGGTTAGGATGTATACTAGACCTATCGTTAAAATTGAAAATGAAAGAAACCTTGCTCCCAGGGGCTAAAAAGTTTCCTATTGGTGGAAATATCAAGCATAAAAATTTTGGTTCCGATCGAAAAATATTTTACAGTGCCGCAAGGCCGTTGAAGGTCGGAAAAACGCTATTTATATGGAAAAATGGTGCCTTAATCGCAAGAATCAGTCCTATCTCTGAAACTATTTGAGATAAGTGAATGAAATTTAGTATGTGTACGAACAATGCTTA